>JAWMRA010000113.1:75516060-75527686 GCA_035584735.1 Pseudotriccus pelzelni | reverse complement strand
GCCCAGCCCTGAGGTCGACATAGAAGAGAAAGAGACAGAGAGAGAAACAGTTCCAGCTGCAACGAGTCGGAGTTGTCATCCCGGAGATAAGAGAGAGGACCTTTTAAATGCTGCAAAATCATGTGGAAGACCTGGAGCTTTGAAAGTGAAAAGGACGCTGCTTCTCCTCCTGGACTGATACAAAAGGGGGAGGGGTATTTCTGTAAATACATAGTGCTTTTACCTAATTAGAATTGTTGTAGATGTAGTCCTTTAATTTTTATTTTGCTAGTAATAAATCCTAATATTATTTCTCCACAACCAGATCTCTTTTGTCTGCATAAACCTCTCAATTTATAGCAATTGTGTTGGGGGGTGGGGTAAAAACTGTCCCTAGGCAAACCCACGACAACGTTGCAGATTTTGAGAGCAGATATTTTTGTAGTCAAATCTCACCAGTTTCCTCAGTTCACTGTCTGCCCAAATCACCAAACTTACATTATAAGGACAATGTAGTTTAATGGAAAAAACATTCATTGTGGCTTTATACCTTTCCATTTTGGATGCCTTAGCAGCTTACTGAATATTCAGTTTGTCTAAGCTTGCATTTTCATTTGAGCTTTCCCATTGTTAGAAGGTTGTTCAAAAGAAAAAAAATTGAAAGCGTTGGATACAACTTTTCATCACTTTTAAGCATCAGCCTTCATCCTAACATCAGACAGTCCCTCCCTTTCTAAACCACCCCATTCACATCCCATCTATAAATGTGCATTTAATTGTCATTCTGCAGATTTGGTTTTCCTATGTCATATATTTTGGGAGATCTAAAAGTCTGGGTTTGAGAATGTTTGCTGCTTCTAGTAATCCAACAGAAGTAGTAAGAATCACTGAGTACGCACATCAGGGGTATTTAATCACTGACTGAAGTGTGTCAAGGAACATGAAGCTGGTGCTTAACAAAGATACTATTACCTTTTGCTTCGTGGTTTTGTATTTGTAGTTTAAACCAGACCTCAGAAACAAATAACTAAAAGAGAGGGCAAAATTGTATCAGAATAGTCCACTTCTACAATTCAACACAAAATCATGAATCCAAATCTCAGAGTCTGTTTGCAGCAGAAGGATTAGGGGCAGGAATGCCTCTGAGCATTGTATGAAACCAGTCATCATGGTTGTAATGTCACGAATTTATTTCACCAGTTTTTACAATTTTCTTTTTCATTGTTTAAGCGTATTTTCAGAAACACATTTTAGGGCATTAGAATGTTTCCAGAAAGGGTGTGCTATTATTTATGAAAAGATATGTCTAATATTTTTATTGCACATCAGTCCATATGTAGCTAAATACTGTATATGTAGAACTGCAATGGTAAAGAAGGAATCTCTCACTCTCTCTCTTGCTCTATCTGCCTCACACACACACACACACACACTTATGCATACAGACATACACAAAAGGAACGGTTTGGCCTCCAGCTTCCCAAATTATTCCATTTTTTTTCCAGCAGAAATGCCAATAGACTGAAAAACCCTATAACCACAAAAGGATGCTATAGCAGGAAAAGGGAGAGGTGAAAAGGGGAGTATCTGTGCTGTGACGCCATACCTGGGAACTCTAGGGTGCAAAATAGAGTCTCACACTGTGAAAAGCAGATCATCAGAGCAGACTCGCTAAATCACCTTCCCCTGGTAAGTACACAGGCCAAGCACCCTCGCCCCGTAGCAGCCAATAAGCGCCTACCTATTTGTAATGCTGCAAACACAGTTAGCAACATATTTGTTAGCAGGTGTCACTGTGATGAGAAGAGCAGACGGCAGTCAGCCTGTAATTATTGTGTGAACCCAATAGGCGTTACACACTTCATTTTGGAACACATCACAGAATTCTTTAATAGCTGGCCTGATTATTAGGATCTTAAGTTAATTTGTGCAGAATGTTATAAAAGTTAAGCAAGAAGATATTAACATTATACAAATGAGCGTGGTTCTGCCTGTTAGCTTGAACATACGGCAAGAAACAGAATGACACTATCCAACACTGCAAATTTACATTTAACAAAATCACTAAGTAACAATTTTACAGTCATCTTAATTTGCATCACTAAAACCTGGCAGCATTTCACCCAAAATGCATTAGCAGGAACTATTTATAAGATCAGTATCAAGGTTTTCATATAAAGCCAATGAAATAATATGATTGTTAGAAAAGTCTCTACGATGATGCCTAATTTCCTTAAAAAGTGTAGTTAAGGATCACCATCACTGCTCCATGAACACTTCTTAAAACAATTCATATTCAAATGACTGTGAAAAAGTAAATTTGGATCTAATATAATTTGGGTCTAATATAATATGACTTCCGAGGGCAATCAAATAGCATTGTATTGTTTACTATCTAGGATGTGTGCATAAGCACTTCACAGTGGGGTTGGTTTAAATCTGTATTTGCCCAACATGGTACAGAGAAGCCACAACTCGCATTGATTTTGTCATTGTGCTTGTGCAGCAGGTGCAAACTACTGGAGGCGGGGTCCGATTCCCAGCTCTGTCTCCATGTCAGGAATCAATCTCCCCTCCAGATCAAGTCCTGCTTTTCTCCCCAGTGCATTGGGAAAAGAAGCAAGGAGAGATGGTGCAGACCTGGCTCTTAGCATGAAGCCAGACCACAGCAGGAGGTGACGCACAAAGACACAGAGACAAGAAGCCTTTCCAGATCCTACAGTTTAAAAAATACATTAGTACCAATAATTGATTTAATTATAGAACTTTAATTAACCTTGCTTGCCTTTGAAAGAGTGATATATTCCTGAAAGGCCAAAATTTCCTCTCAGATCTGCTCTATAGTTCTTAATTACATTAATCTACTATACTGACATATGTATTTTCCTTTATACCAGTTGGAAATCTACATACCTAAGAATACTGAAGCAAACTGCTCTCATATGGATTTGAAGAGAATTTTGCCCTCAGATTAAATAAAAAAACCAAAACCCCTATGACAAAAAAGACTGAGTTTCTGACAGAGTACACCACTTATATGCTGCTTTATATAATATGAATAATTTATATTGCTAAAAGTGCTTCCCCTGAAATATGGGTAGAAGCGGGTAATTGCCCATGGATAATACTTTATATATTTTGTAGGAGGAACATATCTCAACCCAAGAAAATACACTGGCACTAGGGCACAACTTTCAGATATGAATGACTCAATGAATCATGAATAACTATGATTTTCTTGGGACCTAATGGTTTAACACACACTTAAATACATAACAAATGCATGGAAACCCCTAAACAATCTAAATTGTGTAGCACAGGGTGGACTGTGAACTCTTCCGAGCACTTCAACTGCTTGGAGTTTAAACAATAAATGAATATATACGTATGGAGGCGGCTCTTATCTGGCTGATAGTGGCATCCATCTCCACTAGAAGTTTATAAATCTTTCTGAAATCTTCTTCTATTGCTCTGTCTTAACAGTGACATGCAGTGGCTGCATGGTGCAACAGAGGTTTAAGAGAACAGTATTGCACAAATAAGAACAAGCGTATAACACATGACAACATATCAAACTTGTTATGCCACACAACAAGTTTCCATAGACATTGTTTTTACTAGTATTTAAACAAAGTTGCTGTTCCTTCACAGAATATTTGCATGACATTGCAATTGCAGAGATTATTTTAACAAAAAAGCTTATCTTAACTCTGAGGCTTTTACGGGCTGCAACACAGGGCCGCCAGTGGTGTAGGATCTGATCTGGCACAAAATAGCAACAGAGAGAAAGCAGCAGGTAAGAAATGTTCCAGAAAATACGTAATAGTTTTGTATTTTGAATATTAACCTTTAGATCAGGTGATCACTTTATAGTTGGGCAGGTAGTGAGGTTAGCCCACTTCTTCCTTGTGCTGAAGGCTCTCCTCCCAGCAGTTGTTCGCCTTCCACGGTGGCACCACTCATTCTTGCTGCTGTTGCTGCAGCTGCCATCTCATTGCCTCTGTTTTTGAGACACTCATCTTGGTAAACTGGGTGGAATTTCATTTTGCAGAAGCTTTTTAATCTTCTGCGGATTGGTGATTTAGCCCAACAAACCTACGAGTGTCTGAAAATTAAATCGGTTGTGCTGGGATGAACCCCTTTAAAACAAGGAATGCATAAGGCAAGTCTGTTTTCTTAGTCTGCTTTAAGTATTAAAATCTGTCTAAAACATGGAGCTTGACCAATCTCTACTATTCCTTTTGCTGTCCTGGCAGGTATTATTTCTCTCTAGCTAATAATGCTTCATATTAGCTCCTCTAATTCCTGGCATACAACCATCTGACCTTCCTCTGGACACTATCTTCCTTCCAGTGTAAAATGATACTTAGATATTACCGCAAAACTTCATCTGTCCACCTGGAGAAAAACACGGGATGATATGAGCTATTCCCTTCTGCAAATAAAACAACTGTTAAAGGCCTGAGGAAAATCGGTGTTAATGCATTGATTATAGTCCTAAGGAATTTGGAGCAGTAAAAAAAGACTTAATTAGGGAGGTGCAGTTCAGCTAAGTCCACTTTCCAGCAACATGAGAGATGAAAAATGGAAAATGCAAAGCCATCTTTAGGAATCATTGTCAGTTTTACTAAGATTAAAAGTGCTATTATCTGATAGTCATGTATGCATGCACAGTGACAGTATGGAGCATAGTTAAGGTGCTCTATGTTTTTTCTGTTTCTTAATTTGTTGGCACCATTTTCAAATGCAAATATTATTTCTGAAATTCCTATGGCTATAAAAAAAATGCACTGCTTACTTTCCTGAAACTTTTATTTCTTCTGTGCATCTCCAGACTTAATTTTTCAGGTTAAATTGGGAAAATGTTGGTTTTGTTTTCTGTGAAGAAAATATATATTCCAGGAGCAGAACTGTCTTGATTGATACGTTATGCATCCATCAGTTGGGTTACATGGACTATGAGTCAGGGTATAATTCTGCCCTATGTCAGCATTTTCCTTTCCAAGTGCTTGAGACTGTGCATTGCAGAAACACGCTTCTGGGGAGAACACTTCAGAAAATTGTGCTAACTCCTTGGTTCCCTCCATCACCACAATGTCATATTAGGAGGCACAAAGTGACATCTTGATATATTGCTTATAGCCTCATATAAGGTAAAGTCTTATTAGAAAGTAATAAAAGTGACCTCCTGCTTTTTTGTCCATAATCTTGTATTACGTTAAGATGGGAAATCAGAGGTGGTTATGTTTGCCATTATTTTGTTGTATTTAAAATAATATTGTGCAACACCGAGGTTGGAGTTTGAAAAATGCTAAGAAATAATACTGTCTGGAGCAATATATAAAATATTGATGAAAATAGAAATGACAAACATACTTGCCTGTGGTTTGTTTTGGGTGTGTCTGATGAAGAAAGCAAGTAAACTCTCTGCCTTTCTTTACAGTGTGTTTTCAACTTAAATCGTCACAATGCTCAAAATGTTGTAGTCTCAAAAAAAAATCTGGAACTATTGTAAAAATCAGTTTAGTTCCGAGTGAAATTTGGCATGCAAGTACATTGTGCTCATGACCTGCATTACATCATGGAGGGTAAAGGTATTATGTTAATAAGTGGTGAAAACCCTGTGCCACCTTAAATGAGCTTTCTCCCCTAGAGAGAACAAGTTATTTCTTTGAAGGAACGGTTAGATTTGAAAACTCACCAGGAAATATAACTTAAAATTGAACTTAAATGAAATATTTTTGACATATTTAACTTCAGAGATGTCTATTATTCTATCTATATAGGCCAAAAAAGTAATAATATCGATTTAATTTAATGCAATTAAAGTTTAGCTTGTCCTATGTTAGGGATTTTACTCTAGGGGGAACAAAACTGGTAGCAATAGTGAAATTACAAAAGTTGTTTTATGTCACATTAGTTAACATATGCAAGCTTATTTAACATGTGGACCACAAATAAGTGTAATTATATTAAAACAAGGATCTGTAGCTCAGAAGCAATAAAAATAGACTAGGTTGTATTATTAATTCTTGTGTTAAGGGTTTTGAGCCATGTTGATTGGCCTGAATTTTTTGATTTTGTTATGGTACAAAGGGATTGTTTGAAGTAATTTGTCCCCGAGAGAGGCTCACAATCCCAAGCGGGTTTCAATTCAGCAAAGCAAATCTAATTTTGTTTGCTTTATGCAAACCAGAAGGGGCTGTGGTTCATTCTGTTTTCACTGGAGGGGAAAGGCGCACTAATGGGACCTGCTGAAATGCATGCATTGCAAACATCATACCCCTGCATATATTAAATTTAGCTATGTGATGCACTGTATTCATCATCTCATTGTGTACACAGATATGCTTTAGAACAAAGCCTTTAATAGTACAGGAACCTTACTACATTATGCCAACACACTATTGTATTTATATTTAATGCTACAACTGGAATTTCTTCCCTTGGATAAAGTGTATTGATATGTCGTCTTTTTTTCCCTCCTGTTACTTGTTATAGTAGACAGTATACTGAAGACATTACATGCTTAAGCTTCAAGCCATCTGAAGATTAATTATATGGAGGTCTCATAATGGTTTTTAATTTTCCCTTTTTTACAGCCCAGAGTTAAATAGGAGACATGTTCAGGATCTGATTGCCAAAAGAGCAATAATCCCCAATCCATCAGATCGAGGCTGGAAGATAAATGAAGGGGAATAGCACCTGCAAGACAGGTAATGCTCCAGACAATAACCACTGCTTTGACAGATTGCTACCCTCTCTTCAGAGTGGCTCCTTTTTAGGCTTTTCAAATGTGGTATTTATATTGCGTAAAAAGTACACCAGATATGAATAAATGCTGGATACAGAAGAAAATCCATTTCTCTAAAAGTCAAAGGAAATGTTGCCATTTATTTCACTGGGAGTCAGAGTGGGTCACTAAAAAATGTTTGATGGCAAAGTTGAAGGATGGATAAATTTATTTGCATATAAGTCACATTATTTATTTATTGAATTTTCATAATAGTGTTATGGTTCATGTGGTGTTGCTTAATTTTTTCCAGGGTGCTTCTGTTTTGAAACAATTTTGATATAACATAGAGACAGACACATCTCAAAACCCTTCAGATTGTCATTAGACATTTGGCTGCTTGCCTATTTTGCTGATAATACTGCAAAACTACATTAATTTATTGAATGATTTTTGTGAATCAGTTCACACAGAATTCAGAATGATACTTGTCATGCATCAGATGATTAACTATTAAAAGCACAGGTTTACTTGTTATGCTTATTGTGTGGTACAGTTCAAAGTTTGCTTAAGTGTGCAATTTAAATTCAAAGATGGGTTAGGAATAATGATTCTTTTACTTTTAAAGTTCCTTCACAAAACACTCCAGGAATATGCTTCCCAACAGTGTTATACATGGCCACTTACCGTTCTCTACAGCTACTTAATTATTTGTGAGATTTGGTAATCAAAATTGTTAATACAGCAACACAAATGTTTTAGTCTCTTTTAGAACCCTGATCACAGGCAGCCTGCATGGGTTGATGGGTCTTCTTGAACAGGTCTCCTCATGGGCAAGCCCAATTGCAGTGCACGGGATCAGAGCCCTCCTCCATGCTGTCTACACAACTCACAGGACGTGACTGGGTCCTTCACAGAGAGAAAAGACACCCTAATATATCCTGATCTGGTAAAGCCACTCAGAAGTAATGCAGAAGCGTGAGATTTTGTTTGTGTGTTATCTTAGAAGGTATATTTGAAAATAATTATATTCTCCAGCACTGTATGTCACCTGCACATTCTTTACCATCTAGGTCAACACAAACAAAGGTTTAATGCATTTTTTTCTGCTAGATTTAAGGAAAAATTGAGATTTAGATGTAGGATCAGATTCTAGGCAAATTTAACATTTTAATGGGAGAGTTCCCTCTCTCAAAATGGCAATTAATTGGGTAACAAAGTAAATATTCAAAATAACCTGAAACTTCTAAGAATGTAAGCAAGTCAAACTTTAAAAGGACAAGTGGCTGAGAGGTTTTTTGAGAAGATAACACCCTTTTGAAACTAGAGGAGAGACAGTGCTGTCCTCTGCTCTGATGTTAACAGTTTTCCATGATTTTCAATGAGAGGGACCAGGCCAAAATATTTCCGTGGTGTAAAGCAAGACAGGAGATCCGAGTCAGCATAAGTCAGTACCTGCAGGTCTATATTGCTCTTCAAAGCTTTGAGAATGCCTTTGAAACTATTTTGATTTACTCCAGCTGAGGATCTGGTCTAAAAAAAAAAAAGTACACCTTAAAAGGTTTACCAGAAGAAGTGCTCTGATCAAAATACTTTTATTAGCTAAGGTTATTGAGAAAATATTATCTGAAATAGAGCTTAGAATGAAGAAAGAATGTTTGTCAGAAGAGTCTAAATTGAGATAATTTTACAGAGGGGGACCAGGGAAATGTTAAAATTACCATCAATTGCAGTCATAAAGTATTTTCATTGCTAAACATGATTTATTACTTGCTTTTGTTTTTATCATTTCTCATTTATATCGGACTAACCGCTTTACAAAAATTAATAAAATAGTGCATACTTTTAGAACCTTAAAGGCTAACTCAGTTGAACATAAAGAGAAATGAAGGGAAGGGATGCAATGTCACTTCAATAATGCAATACATACAGCAAGAGGCAATCCTTGCTCCAAGGGGTCTTCTGTATGAATAGACAAGGCAGATAAAAGACTTAATATTAATTCCTCAGTTTATGGAGGGAGAACTGAGGCACTGAAAAATCAAGGGACTTACCCAAACTGACAAAGAAACTCTGTCTGAGACAGACACTGAATCCATTTTCTTCATGCTCTACTTCAATACCTTTCCCTCCCCAAAGGCTAATGTATATTAAAATAACATAAACTTTATACAGTCTGAACTATTCATCAAGATCATGTCGGGCCGAACCTATTTCAGCTTATTCTTAGTTGAGGGTCTGCCAGAGTAAGATGCTCTATTAATCCCTGGAGACAACTGATCTAGACTGCAGCAAGTGTTAGAGTCCAATTCTGCAAATGATTACAAAATTTAAGATATATAGATAGCCTTGTTGGCATTATCGGATCTATGAACAGGCTTACAATTAAGTACTTATATATGTTGCATCTATTAGCAACTAGTTGTTAAGACATTATAATTCATTACTAACACAGGTCACATGCAAAATTCAGTCATACCTGTAAAAAACATTTCTGTCTATTAGAGGGGTTTGAAATACAGAATGAGTAAAATCTAAATTTCATAGGTTTTTTAATTACAAGAAGCTCCAAAAGAGTTCAAAGAAAAGCTTTATTTGAATAAACTGGCAAGATCTGGTCATCTATAGGACTTCAGGAGTTAGCCTTAATCAACTTAAGGATTGGATGAACAGAATTAGAAAAACAAAATTGATTTGTTCTCAGTAGATTTATTCATGCAAATTGAATAAAAGTAAATTGGAAAGTTATTGTAAAAAAAAAAAGTAAAAAAGCTCCAATATCTCTCTGTACCACATAAAAAGATTTCTGTTTTCTGGATACATCTCAAGATTAAAACTGGAAACGTTTTACAATATTTTTAAAAATCCAAACAGATCATAGAATCATCATAAAATCACAGAGTGGTTAGGGCACAAAGGGACATTAGAAATCATCTAGCTCCAACCCCACTGCCATAGACAGGGAACCTTACACTAGACCATGTTGCTCAGGGTCTTATCCAGTCTTGCCTTGAACACCTCCAAGGATGGGCAGTCCACAACCTCTCTGAGCGCTGTTCCAGTGCCTCACTGCCCTCACAGGAATTTCTTCCTAATATCTAATCTAAAGCTACCCTCCTTCAGCTTATGACCATTCCCCAAACAGATAAATAAAAAAATAAAAATAGATAATCTAATTAGTTAGAAACAACTACTAATAAAAGTAAAAAACCCTGTGCATATGAATTCCTTCTGCTAGATCCTCTTTTTATGAAAAAAATATTTTTTCTTCTTTTACTAGTAATAATATCTGCTCTGATTCTGTAGCAAAAGAAAAGCTTTTGCTATTGATGCCCAAGTAAAACACAGAGCTTGCTGTATTAATATATTTTTCATGCCTGTTTTTGCTGTTCTCATTGGGAATTCTACTGCAGAAAGTCCTTCAGAGTAAAACCTTTAGATTTTCTGCAGAAAAGCTTCAATGATGTCCTAACTTTCAAATAGAAAAAAAAAAAAAATCCAAACCCTCTAATACAGTGTTGCATAAGGAGTTAGATCGATATTTGGCTTTTCTTCCCAGGCCTTTAATTTAAGAGATTTTGGGTGACATTCAATGAAGTATTGCTTCTACAATACCTACATATTGAAAACAATAAAATCGTAAAAGTTGGAGAAGCTCAGTGTAAATACATGCTTACTCCCTGTGTGAGAGATCCCAGAGACATAGAGGATGTACAGTGTCATTAGTCGATGCAGCTAAATGCACATATATATGTGCATGTGTCTATATGTATATGTTCTTCTATACACATATCTAATACAGGAAGCATACAATAAACCGTGGCTCTAGATGTTTCTTCCCTAGGCCTGGCGCTGACTTGTCGTCACACAGTTGGCAGCTTAAATAACAGGAGGGCCTGACACAATGTCATCTGCTAAATTTCTCAATAAAGTGTATTTTTTTTTGTTTGTTTCGTTTTCTTGGAGGACAGATGATGAAGTGGTTTTTTTGGAATCTTTGCACATTGTTCGCACTGCCCAAGGGCTGGTGGTGTTTGTACTCTATGTGCAATGCACTGCATGGGATTTTATTGCAGCAATTATTGTAGTTCATTAACTTTATTGCAGCTGGATTAAAATAAAACCTGGCTTAACAAACTATAAACTAATAAAACCTATATTGTTTATTCAAAATGATAACTCTTAAAGAGTGAAACACTGGGATCATTTAAAAGGACTGACAAGATGAGCAGATTTTAGGATTAAACTGATTTGCAAGAAAATGTCCTCAACTGGAGGCCATACTGCCTGATATTCCTTATAGCATGTTACCTTGTTTACACAAACTTTATGTTCCTGCCCTAATCCTCTCTTCAGCTCTGTACTATCAACTCAAGGACCCCAGCTTGCCTTCTGGAGATGATGAGATGTACCACTGAGCCTCATTTTGCAGGATCCATGCAGAGATTTGCAAGTCCATCCTAGTTAGAACAGGGTGAGGAGTCCAGGCAATCAGATGATGAAGGCACTCTTGAGCAAGCATCAAGTGACTTGAAGACGGTCAGACCTAAATGCAGAACACTAGCAGTGAGGAAATCACACCTGCTTCTTTCTTTTCAGATGTGTCATTTAAACTCTTTGCTTTTATTCATTTCAGAAATGGGCTTAGAGGGTGATTAGACTTAGCAGCACTTGTGCTAAATTCCTCACTTGGCACTTGCCTCCTTAGGGCTGCAAACATTCTGATGAAGCTCAGACCTGTATGAGTAGCCTGGAGCCCCATGGGGTCCTCTAGGCCTAATAGTTTCCACTCATGTTAAGTTTCTGAGCCAACTAAAATGCTATCAATATCTTCTTCTGTCCCGGTTATGGGGACAGGGTCAGTTCCAGACCAACGGAGGGTCCTTTTCCTGAGTTGTAGCTTCACGTGTAAGA
>JAWMRA010000113.1:75422556-75515960 GCA_035584735.1 Pseudotriccus pelzelni | reverse complement strand
CAGCAATTTCCCAGGTAGCCAGTCCTGCAGGGGCTGCCAGCATCTCTCCAGAGGGAGATGTCCTTGTCTCCAACATTCTTCTGAGTATTTTGTATGAGTGCACAGGAACAATGGGAGATGGCATCAGGGAATACCTGAAATGAGCACCCAGCATCACCCTGGGACATCCACACGAAAGAGAGTCAGTTACTTTATATGAATATCACAAATATCTGATAACATGTGGATATTCAGACAATTGGAAACTGTCGTGGTAATTGTACACCATGTACAAGGTACTGCACAGGATTGCCATAAAAAGGCAAGTGCAAAATTAGGATGGTGAAGCACTATCTTTCTGATAGAGGTTCAACCCTTTATATATTTTTATATTCCGTATCTGGAAAATTTTTTAGAGCTCTTCTTGCACCTGTTCATTTTGGCCCAAATTGCAGTGTGTATACAATTGCTGGTATATTTGGACTAGTGACAGAACGAAACTGTGATGGTTGGAGACCTCAGAATCTGTCATATTAGATTAGGATGGAAGAATCTAATTAGATTCTTAAAAAGAAATCTAGATCTCAGTAAATTTAGCAAAACAATTCCCAGGTGACTGGGTATAGATACAACAGGATGGAAAATAGCTGGGAGAGGGAAAAGCTATTTACAAAGGTTTAAAGCTATTTTGAGAAGACTGACACAAGAACAAATAGGTATAAACTGCCCATGACTACTTTCAGTCTGGAAACTAGGGATTTATAACCAGGAATGAGGTAAACATCTGGAACAGTCATTCATACACTATTATGTGAAGAAAAAACATTATAACTACTTCTAAGCAGCAGCAGCTTGAAATATGTCTTGTCTTACCAGCAGATACAAGATGGATTTAAGAAGCAGAGAGTTTACGTTACTGACCTGCAGATTTGACACTGCTATTATCTGAATCTTGAAGCACTGCGGTTGATATTGTGACTGATAGAGATGTTTTAGTGTTTGTGGCCGTTGGCAGTGAATGGTATTTGATCTGAAACTTTTAAAAGAGTCAGTAGAAACTGTTTTGCTGACCAGAAGGTCTACAGTGAGCAAGATTCACTAAAAGCCAAAAGATTCTCTAAATGTCTTTCCAGCACTGTGCAATTAAATCTGCATACAAGTTGCCCTTAATATAATTTGTTGCATGCAAATACCAGATCCAATTCTGCCAGCTTTACTTATGTTAAGTAACCTTCAAATGAATAGTTTCTATGAATTCCCAGTGGGAGAGCTCACATGAGTAAGTGCTGCTACACACGGCAAAAGGTGGCAAAGCTTGGGAAGGAATGAACAAGCATGATGATTCTCTGTATTATTTTCAGCCTCCGAAGTCTAAGCAAGTTTAAGGCTTATTCCTTGATTTTCACTGTTAAAGCGGGCAGTTGCAGGGCCAGCTGTGGGACACAGGTGACAAAGGCAGACCAAACAACAAATTTTGGAGGTTGGTTAATAGTACTTTTCAAAATATCTCTGCACCAACAGAGTTACTTCATCGCATTATATCCTCGAAGCCAGCTCTGGCACTACCGATCATCAGTGCATTTTGAAAGGCATCGTAGCCCTCTAGCAGTGAGTTATGGATTGCACACCACCTTTCTCGGCAGCTTGTTGAACCAGAGTCATTTATTCAGTTGGTATTGAGAGTCTGGGGGCATGACAGTACATCTGACCCCTTTTGGGTAAAATTTGATCTGGCATTTCATTTCACGGGCTCAGCCACCAGTCTGTCAAATCCTCATTTTGCGGGTGCCCAGTAGAACTGCTGACGCTTGTCTCTAACTCCTGGTGCTTTCATCTTTCAGCGGCAATAAACATGTCACACTGCTGAGGTGAAACACAATCTGGAATTAAATTTACTGCATATAAAATATGGTGCCCTCTTTATTGGTTCAAATACTTGTCACTCATAATTTATTTGAAAGTGTATGGCATTCATGAAGCAAGAGTGCTGCTGGAAATGAAGGTGGGGGGAGCTGCAGAACTCCAAGCCACAGCAGTTTGCAAGAGCTCTTCCTCTCCTTTAACACCCATTTCCCCATCCCTTGCCAGTCCTGACTGCTATAAACACATCAAATATTGTATCAATGCCTCGGCCAATAAACAATATGTATCTCAGTAAAAACAAGCTCGGGTACATTTGGCTGTGTAGCTGCACACTAGTTGCAAAGTGGCTGAAGGAAGATAACCACTATTGCTCTCAGAAGAACAGTGTTGTTTATACATGTGCATCTGGGGGACGGAGGGGTGGGAAGGATGGGAAGGAGTCAGATTTAGCCCTAGTCCATTTCAAACTCGCTCACCATGCCTTTCCTTCTGGCACTCAACTTTTTCATGATTTATTCCAAATACTGTCGATCAGCTTTAAGTAATACAGTTCTTGTATGAAGCACCTCTCTAATCTCTTCAAACACAGATGTGGAAGTGCGGCTTAGAGCATGGAGGCCAACAAAAGCACTTTGCCTGTACCAGTGATTAGCTTTGATTGACATAGTACACTTCTGCTTTCACAGGCATACTTTAACACCCATAAATGATTGTTTTAAAATGAGAAGCACTGGGTAGTGCAGCTCTGGCTTTAGTAAATATGCAGTACAAATGTAGTAGCAGATAACTGAGAGAATACAAAACACTTGATTTTCTTTTCTGGCTTTTCTTCTCTTTTTCAGTTTTGTTTGGTTTGGTTTTTTTTATCTAGCATTTATTCCTAATTGTCAAAGAAAAATTATGGTAATATGAATTCTGCTTAAACCTGGATTTTCGATCCTGTCCCATGTGCACTTTGCAGTTTTTCATAATAACATGAAATGGGAACAGTAGTCTGGTTTTGAAAAAAATAAGATGATTCAGAATGTGACTTTTTTTCCTGTTTTAACACACAACTTTATTCGTAATAAATTGATGAAAATAAGGAAGGATTAGAAAGAGGCAGATTCAGGATGTGTAAAGACATCCAGACGACAAAGCACAGGGTGCCAGAAAAAGAATGTCAAATGTGTGCAGCAAAAACCATTTGCAGATACAAGTTCTGTTCTCTTCTAATTCTTAATTGCTAATTTTTTCTAGAACCCTCCTGATGTATTTATGAATGCAGCCATGTGATGACTGAATACACTCTCCAAAATAAAGATCTAAATTAGAGACAATATCCAAAAAATTAAAACAATTCCATGCACCAAGCATTCATAGCCCCCCTGATCAATCAATACTGCCCATTCTTCCTTTCCCCTCAAAAAAAAACCAAGCTCTGCTCTATGACCTATCAGCCAGGCAGCCCACATTCTGATGGGACAGCTTGTAAAGCAAGCTAGTTTTCATCCCCTTCTGCTGATCTCAGCCTCCTGGTCACACATGAAGAGAGAGAGGTGTTTTCTGTGAGTATCAAGGAACCAAACAATTTAAAAGTACGCAAATTTGAACCAGTCTATAACATTACACTTGAAAATGAACTGGACGTGAGGGCAGACAATGGGGCACAGCTGTAATGAGATCCTGGTGAGAAACACCCATTAACAAGTGAATAGCCACTGTATGCAAGAGGTGAAATTTCCAAGCGATCTTAAGATGTAGATTTGTGTAAAGTGTGTTACCAGTAATCAGTAACCCAATAAGGGAGATACTACTGACAGAATGGACTCCAAGTGTTTCTGTATTTATACTACAATATAAAGACCTGAATGTGCATTTTAGTTACACAGTTTTGTGAAATGATGGTTCAGACATCCTTCTTTCCTTCCACTAAGTAAGATCTAGTATCGAACCCAATTGTGAGAGTCCTGGTCTGGTCTCTAAGAGCCAGCAGGGCACTACACATAAATACTGACACTCCAGTTAGCCAGAGAGAAACAAAAGTAAAAAGGAAAGATTGCAGTACCTCTGTTTTCAAAACTATATCAAGGATTTCTTTTACTTTTATGAATAAGAAATTTCAAGTAATGTACACAAGCTGGTAAGTCACACATTTGTTTTAATAATTTTGTGAGTCTTTAAATGTTTTACACATAAATGTGTTAATTGTTAACCTGATATTTTTGCTATAGTATCAGTAGGGTAATAAAATCCAGAGAGTATACTAAATTGGTATAATTAATTGGGTGATAAAGTCTATGTTCCAAGTCTCCATCTTTGCAGGTGTGTGGTGTACATTCCAGTATTTTTGCATGTATGTGCACATACGTATTCAGAGCACAAGAGAAAAAAAATCACACAGACGAGCAGTTTCTGCTGAACCCAGTAGTTTTAATCTTAGTGAGCAAAGGCTACAGAAATTCTGCTAGTGGGGATGTCTCGTTCCCTTCTTCGTTGAACAGCTCCACTGTGTTGATTTTTGGTTTTGGTTGGTTGGTTGGTTGGTTTGTGTTGTTTTTTAAATATGCAGTATTGCACACCAGGAGAAAAGATTTAACTAAACTAGCACAGATGCTGGATGTTCATGGTCTAGTTAAAGAGCTTTCATGAGAAGGATCTACACTTCCACAAGGATCTAGACAGGTTTTATACAGATTTACATGCAGTTTTCTTGTACTGAGAATACAGTTACCACGATTCAACAAAAACGCAAACAGGACTGAGCATACACCCTGCAGAAAACAAACATGAGTTCTGTGCTTGCAAGGTTTGCAGGACAAAAATCACTATGGCAAATTTTGCAAGAATAAATAGCAACCTTTTGCATTTGAAAGTGTTTCCGTTCATTCTTTAGCCTTCCTGTCAGACTCCAAGGATACTCTGGACTTGCTGCACTTTGCACTTTGTCCAGAAGCTGTTTGGTTACCAACGCTGCTCAGAAAGTGAAGACTTCTCATGAAAACTACATACAATTTGGCTGGAGAGAGAACAGAAGCCTGAACAGCTCTTTCTTGAACAAAGGATTTCTTAAGTGGAAGAAATTCTCTTCGTCTCGCCTGAGTGGCTGGCCTGACATCCGGGGAAAAAGAAAATCCTATTCCCATTGTATGCTGCTGATGGAGAGCCTTGTGCAGTCTTAATTGTTCTCTGTCTGTCTGCTATCTGACACCTTATACAGAATGGTAAATTTCAAGTCCTCTTCCAAATTTTGTCTTCTGACAGGGATCAAAAATGCCTTTCAATATATACTCTTCCACATTTAAAACCCATGGCAACCCACTTTTCAGGAAAATCTGCAAGGTCCTTTCCTCAAAATCCCATGCAGAGGCCCAACACTCTGACTGTCTCCCAGCCAGATTCAGAATCGTTTTCCCTTGGGTCAGTGCTTTGTGTTGTCCATGACTGGCAAGAGTCCCTGGGTGGGTTTTTCTTCAGTCATTTCTTTCTCTTGTCTTTCCTCCAGCCCATCCATTTTCCTCCAGCTTTTTCTTTCATCATCTGTGCTTGAGCTCTTATCTTTCTCCTTTCTCTTCCCTGTTCATGGTTTCTATCATGCAGTTTCCCCTCTTTCACATGCCTTTTGTCCTTGATCAATCCCTTCACATCTCTCTCCCTTTTCTTCTGCACTTTTATTTGCTTCCTGTTGTTCTGCCCTTCTTTCTGCAGCAGATTATTAAGAGCTGTGAAACCTGCAGCCACAAGCTCTGTCTGATTAGGCAACCTGAAATGATAGCTGATATATTATTTAAACAAAGCCAATCCTCAGCTTTACTTTCTGTGAAGTTAACAGAAATTGAGTGTATTCACCAACACTTTCTATTTGTGGGCTTGGGTATGTTTTAAGAAGTCTAATGTTGCCTTTGAAATTTTGGTCATCATCTCTACTGCATGAAGATATTATAGATATGAACTTTCATATGTGAAGTGTTTTGGATTTTTTTCCCTTAATTTCAAATCTGTATGCTAATTAATGCTAATTTACATCACATGGGATACATCAAAACACAATGGAGGAAAAAAAGTAACTCCATGCTCCTATCCACATCAATCTTCAGGAAACAGCGGAGAGAACTTCTATGTTGCACATGCTTCAATTTCACACAGATCTCCTAAACTACTGTCCTAGATGATCAAACACATAACTGCAGCAGCAGGTTGAGAGCAAACCCTTACTCTATGTCATTGTGACTTTCTCCAGCTGCCACATATGTGGCCATCACCCACATTCTCCTGCATGACAGGACTCTATGCCATAAAATGTCCTACCCTTGGCTTCCTCAAGTTTGAAGTAAGCCATGTAAAAGGACCCAATTCCTGTTGCACAAAAGAAAGAGTGGTATAATTGGCAGTGTAAACTGAAAGTTGAGTATCACCTTGCAAGGGTTTGAATTCTTTCAAGTTTTAAATTTGCTAAAAATTCTGTCATGTACATATCATCTATTTCATCCTCTTTCACAAACTTTTTGCACCTTTTTTAAGGCTTGGGATTGATTTCTGCAATCCTCCAGGAGAAGCAATCATCACGTTTCTGTTTCCTTTATTAGCATTTGTCTTAAAGCCACTAGCACATATCTAGTTCTCTCTTTTTTTTTTCCAGGCTTCCAGATGTCTGGTTTTGGCTCCAGCAATCTGTATTTCACAGTGTTTGTCATGTGTCAAGTTAAGATTATAACTTGGAGCATCTAGAACTGAAGAATTTGGATCCAGCATTCACAAGGGAGGGAAGGAGTTTTTTTCCTCTGTCATGTCCTCTGCCCCATGAATTGCCATCTTCCCTACCAATAGGCCAGTAGAAAGACTCAGTGCTGGAGTAGCAAAGAAAGGAGATCCACAGGCATTGCTCTCATATTTGATATTTCAGCCAAGTCTGGCTTGGACACTCCAGAAGAAGATGTGAGTCTAAACAGATCTGGCAAATCTATCTATTATACCTCATCAGCTCTCTGCTGACAGTATGAAAAGCTGACTGTAACATAGATCAGAACAAGAATTGTTGACTAAGCAGAGTATGAGATCCATGAGTAGACTTTTTTGAACATGGACTACTCAATGTAGATAGACATTCTCCATGCTTTTGGTGTGTTTTAGCCTTATTTAATGTAAATCTCTGCACTAAAATGAACACGCTAGTGTTCGTTTAACAAATACATCGCATTTTATAAGAATTTAGATCCACTCAGCCTCATGGTTCATATCAGAATATATAGAACAGCACTGCAGATACAAATTCACATACATATTTTTACTCATATTGCCTTCAGTTTAGTTGTGCATGTTGTAGTAGTATTCAATGCATGGTGAAACACATTTCGTTACAAATTAACAACATAAATTTCTGCTGGAGGTCTGTGGTTTCCTATGGCATATGCTGGAGTGTGCACCATGATGAAATACAGGCAAGCCCACCTTCACTTGAGTTAACCTTAATTACCCAGATTAAATCTAGCCAGATTAAGTTTATGCTACTCAACCATGCATCATATTACTTAATTGTAGTGGCTCTTTAGCAATACTTGGCAAAGTAAACATTTATGCATATCTGTAAGCATGTGTGTCTGTAGGAATGTGTACATTTCTGCATAAACGCATGTGTGTCCGCATGCATGTGCACACATCCCAGCAAGAATTAAAGGCACTTTGCCCCAGGGAAAACAGACTGGTGTGTCTCTGTTGAATTAGTTACAGTGCTGCTCATCAAGTTACAGGTGTGTTTTAAAAGCATGGTTGGTTTCTATATTCACCTCAGCCTGGATTTTAGTTTTTATCTGTGGACTTCCTCCACAGAGGAATGAGATGGATGTATTAAAAAAAAAGGTCACTTCAAAAATTGTTGCTTTGCCTTAAGTATTCTTATAGCATTTGTGGACATTGATCAAATCTTAAGGTTCCATTAAAAAAAAAATGCCATCAATTTATTTTTTTCAGAAAAGGAAATAAATCTTTAGAGAAGATGATCACTTAATTAATCACAGGGAAAAAAAAAAAAGTGAGACTAATGCCTAGGTGTTTGGTGATTAAAAGGGAACACAATGGATGACTGGATAGCTTCAAAGAGTGCTGGGTAATTTTTGCCTCTAGTAAGGACTGATAGCAATGGAGAGTCTGTGGGTCAAACCTGGTTCATGCCAGCTTATGTATTCCCTGAAGTAGCTGTTATCCTCTTGAGTCCCACCTTTCACTTCTGGCACAACCAGTGTACACTCAGCAATTCACAGTGCCTACACAGCACATAGGCCTAACTGGAGTAATAAAAGCAGCTTAAAGCTTGAGCCTTGAATCACAGAATTGCAGAATTTTAAAGGGTTGGAACGGACCTCATCTAGTCCCAGCCTCCCCTGCTGTGGACAGGGACACGTTCCACTAGGCCAAGTTGCCTTATCCAAGCTGGCTTTGAACACTGCCAAGGTTGAGGCATCTGCAACCTCCCTGGGCAACCTATTCCAGTGTCTCACAACCCTCTAACCTAAATTTCTAACCTCAATTTCCTCTCTTTCAATTTGTACACATTACTCTTTGTCCTATCACTAAAGTTTCTGAAAAACAATCCCTCTCTGGCTTCCCTGTAGGGCCCCTTCAGATAGTGGAAGGCTCCTTGAGGTGTCCATGCAACCTTCTCTTCTCACCTCCTTCAACTTGCTGACCACGGTACTTTGGATGCACCCCAGGATGTGGTTGGCTTTCTGGGCTGCAAGCGCACACTGCTGGCTCATGTTGAGTTTTTCATCAACCACCTACCTCAAGTCTTTCCCCACAGGGCTGCTCTCAATCACTTCTCCACCCAACCTGTAGGTGTGTTTGGTATTGCCAGACCCAGGTGTAGGACTTTGTGCTTTGCTTTGTTGAACTTCATGAGGTTTGCACAGTCCCAGCTATCAAGCCTGTCAAGGTCCCTCTGGATGGCATCCCTTCTCTCCAGTGTGTCAATTTGCACCACGCAGCTTGGTGTTGTCAGCAAACTTGCTGAGAGTGCACTTGATCCCACTGTCCATGTCACTGACAAAGATATTGAACAGTATCGGCCCCAGTACTGACCCCTGGGGAACACCACTCCTCACTGGTCTTCACATGGATTAGGAGCTGTTGACAACAACACGTTCTGTGTGGTCATCCAGACAGTTCTTTATCGCTGAGTGCTCCATCCATCAAATCTGTGTCTCTCCAGTTTGGAGACAAGGATATCATGTGGGACAATGTCAAACGGTTTGCCTGTGTCTGGGTAGGTGATGTCCATTGCTCTGCCCCTATCCAGCAATGCTGTAGCCCCATCGCAGAAAGCCACCAAATTTGTCAGGCATGATGTTCCCTTTGTAAAACCCATGTTGGCTGTTGCCAACCACCTCTTCATTTTCACAGTGCCTTTAGCATAGTTTCCAGGAGAATCTGTTCCATGATCTTGCCTGCCATAGAGGTGAGATTGACTGGTCTGTAGTTTCCTGGATCTTCTGCTTTCCCGTTTTTAAAAATTCGGGTTCTGTTTCCCTTTTTCCAGGCATCAGGGACTTCACCTGACTGCCACATTTTTTCAGAAATGATGAATAGTGGCATAGCTACTTCATCTGCCAGCTCCCTCAGAACCTGTGGATGAATCTCATCAGGTACCACGGATTTGTGCACATTCAGGTTCATTAGATGGCCTCAGACCTGATCCTCTCCTACAGTGGGCTTATGGTCTTCATTCTTCCAGTCCCTGCATTTGTCTTTCTCCACTTTGGCAGCATGGCTGGAGCACTTGCTGTTGAAGACTGAGGCACTGAAGTCATTGAGAACCTGACCCTTCCAAGGTAGCCAAGTCTCCCGTTTCCTTCTGGAGTGGGCCCACATTATCCCCAGTCTTTCTTTTGCTTGCAACATACGTGTAGAAGCTCTTCCTGTTATCCTTAATATTCCTGGCTAGGCCCAATTCTAACTGGGCCTTGGCTTACCTAATCTTGTCCATAGCTTCCCGTTCAATTTCCCCATATTCCTCCCAGGCCACCTGCCCTTGTTTCCACTTCCTGAAAGCTTCTTTTGTTGTTCTGAGTTTGCTCAGCAGCTTCTTATCCACCCATGGAGGCCTCCTGGCATTTTTGCCCAATTTCCTACTTGTTGGGATACGTTGCTCCTGAGCTTGGAGGAGGTGATCCTTGAAACTCAGCCAGCACTCTTGGGCCCCTCTGCCTCCCTCTATTCCATGGGACTCTACCAAGTACTGTCTTGAAGAGGCCAAAGTCTTCTCTCCTGAAGTCCAGCGCAGTGAGCTTCCTTTGTGCCCTCATCACCTCCCTGAAGATCTCAAACTCCACCATATTGTGGTCACTGCAGCCAAGGCTGCTTTGAAGCACTACATTCCCCACCAGCTCCTCGCTGTCTGCAAGCACAAGGTCCAGTATGGCACCCCTTCTTGTAGGTTCCTCAACCACTTGTGTAAGGAAGGTGTTGTTGGCGTATTCAAGGAACCTCCAGGATTACTTGTGACCTGCTATGTTGTTCCTCCAACAGACATCAGGGTGATTAAAACCCCCCATGAGGAACAGGGCTTGCAAGCGTGAAGCCCCTCCTATCTGCCTATAGAGGGCTTCATCCACACCTTGTCATGATCAGATGGCCTGTAGCAGACCCTCACTTTAACATCCACTGTCCCTGCTCTCCCCTTAATCTTTACCCACGAGCTCTCAGATGGCTCCTCATCCTTCCCCAGGCAGAGTTCCATACTCTCCAGCTGGTCATTGGCACAGAGGGCTATGACCTCTCCTCATCTCCCCAGCCTGTCTTTCCTAAAAAGCCTACAAGTTGGTTTATCTTTTTCAGGGGGCAGCTGGGCTCCTAGTCATCCCACTGCACTCCAGTGATGGTCACAAATGTGACCTCCTCCACCCCAATTACTGTCTCACAACGGGTCCAACAAAGTTTGCTTACTTACAAGTCAAGTGCAATATATTTTAATGACACTCACTTACACCAGATTGCTTTCCAGGCAGATTTGTAAGACATTTAGGTAAGTACATTATTTAAAAAAAAAATAAAAAAAATAAAAAGATTGGTTGCAGTTGGTGGTAGTTGTCACCTCTCTCAGCAAAAGTCTGGTCTTACTTAAGAAATTAATCTCCTGTCCCTTTCCTATGTATAATCCTTTGATTTATCAGGAATGAAACACCAATACAGAGGCAGAAATTATACTGCTGGTACTATAAATTACACTGATTTCGTATCATCTTTTCTAGGAAATGTTTGTCTACTAAAGCTATCCTAAGGACAGAAAAAGTTCATAAGGACCTTCTTGCTGAGCAGAAGGACACAATGCCAACCACTAATAACATGGTCCTTAAGAAAAGGAACTCCACAGATCTCATACAGCTCCTCAGCTTGGAAGCGTGTCATCTTACAGTGCATTGCCCACTCCAGCATTATTTAGGGTTTTTCTTAAACTTTTCCTCCCATAGCCATGTTTTACAACTAGATCCTCACTTTCAGTTTAGAAAACCTTCCCTGTCCCTCAAGTATAGCAGTCCTACAAGATCAAAAATCAGTACAATAATTACATTAAATCATATTCTAAAGGAAATTTTGTTTTTCTGGGGAGGTCTTATTCATGATATCCGAAATGTGCAGTGGTCATTGTTACACAAAAAAAAATCCACATTTTTGCCCTTACTGCAGCTGCTGCCTTTGGACTTTAATCAGTGTAACCAAACCAACAAAATTACTCTGATGTGCCCCTACCCTGACACAAAACAGACAAGTCACCTTGTATTTGTGGCATTTGGCCTTTGACAAACCAAATGCCCTGCGTTACTGGCCGGGAGGAGGCTCGTTCCCATAGCTCTCCTGTTGGGCCAGTTCATGCCATTCCACAGTCATCACCTATCCCCAAGCTGCAGTTCTCTCCTCAGAAGCACTGGGATAGGCAGGTGCCACCTTCACTTCTCCCAGTCCGTAACTGCTCTGCCACCTGTTAGTCATCTCCATGGTTTTCCCTGGTGTGATCTGTTTCAGCAACAGGGACTAGAGCTCTGTCTGGCAAAGGATGGAAATTACAGCAGGGTTTTCACAAGACAACTGTCAACTTATTTACAGCCTGTGTATTAGTTAATATAATTAGCGCATTGATGCTGTAAATTAAATAGTATATAAGACATTTTGCTGGCATAAGATCTGCCCAGTATTTTCCATATGCTTGCTTACGAAGCATGAAAAATGAACAAAAATACACAAATTAGAAGTCAAGATGCTCAGAGCTGCTGAAAGGCTTTACCAGTACTGTAGTATTTCCGTTCTAAGGAGCTTTCAGGAGATTTCCATGATGGATTGCTATGAACTTTTCTTCGTTCCTTTCCTTCCCCTTTTTTAAGTGATAGCTGCCAAGTTTCATGAATCCTATAATGTTCTGCACTGTAATTAGTTTGGAAGCCTGTAATTGTCTAAGCCAGCAAATAAAGGATGCCAAACCACTTAAGCAGAAAAGCTGTATTAATGGCTTCATATTATCACTTACTGATTTATTTAATCTCTTTCGATCAAATCGTGTTTTTCAAACAAAACCAAGAAAAACTTGAGTTGTCTTTCACTGGGAAGACGAAATGGGCAGAATGGACACACACACAGAGCCCCCCAAACACACTGAGACAAAAGGGCTTTTGTGGCAGAAAGGGTGCATCAATAGTCTTGAAGATCAGTCATGATTCAGAGCAAAATATGCTGTGGGAAGTGTTATATTCAGTAATGACAGCTAAAAATAATACATTTGGTTACAACCAAAAGACTTCCCCTTGTGTTCCTGCACTGTGGTATCCCAGGACACCTTTCTCAGTGTTAAATAAAAACTAGTGCACTTGTTCTAGCTCTTAGAAGTACATTAATGCACACTGTTTGCAGTTTTGTACTATTGACTTATGCCTCCCTTCACATACAGATTGCTCCTGTGCTTTGATAGCTGGAGTAGCAAGAGTTTAGCACCAGATGTAAAAGTAAGTAAGGAAAGTAAGAAGCGTGTTGAAAAAAAAAGAACATGTGTCTTTCTTGGCACTTTTTATAAGGGTTAGAGCAAAGGTCCTTTTAAAAAACAATGAAGATAAAGTATTGCAGGCTTCATATGTTATTAATGGCCTATGTGTTGGTGTGCACCGTTTATATGATGCTGCAGGTTTTCCATTACCCTGTTATGGAAGATACTTTTACAGTAAGAATTAACAGAGGACAGCTCAAAACCATGATCTAGGGAGCATATAGATATATCTAGGTGCTATTTATCTTCAAGGAAGTTAACATTGCATGCTCCACATAAATTCAGCTCAAATGCATCCATTAAGAAACATTGTTACTTAGTTTTACAGTAAACACACTCAATTTTTACAACAGATTTTAAAGTTTGGTCATATACTTTGTACCATAGCTCCCTGAATGAAGGTTTTTTGGTTCCAGTGCAACTTAAGGCCACCTCTAAACTTAAAAAATACGGGTGTAATGTCATTAATATTAGATTATGCTTGAATTCATCACATTCTGAATTTCCTTGATGAATCAAAGCCTTTATGAGAAGAAAGTTATACTAAAAGTTTAATATAAATAACTCACAAGGAGATGGCACTACTTTTATTGGGACAGCAAGAATTATGCTCTCTTTGGATTCACTTTTTGGGGGTTGTTAATGACACTCATTGAAGGAAACATGGTCCTGGATTTGCTACCAAAGCTAAAAGAACATTTCCTTTTAATGACAGCTCATGAGGTTTTAACACTTGTTTTTATCCTGGGTCAAAGTGAAAATAAAATCTTTCTAAAATTTTCATATGAAGAGAATTGTGTTGAAGTTGACCTTTTCAACAGCAGTTTGGATATGGGAGAGTAACTCTTAAAATTTTAACCATTTAAATTCTGCCAAATATTTAGGCATTTACTGAAACAAAGATATTCTATGTAGCTCTCTTTCTTCCGCAGTAAATTATTTAAAATTTAGAAAAGCAGAGGCACCACCTGCTACATGCCATTTCTAGGATCTCTGACTTAACAACATACATAAGCATAGACTTTTAAATTAGATTACTTTTAATGCTTAAATACTTTACTGATATGGTTTTCTGATTCAAAGCCAAAACAGACAGACTAAACTTACTGTGATTTTTAGGGTTTCTGTTTCAAATTCAAAACATTATTAGGACTTGGAGGGTTAGTGTTTTAAACTGAACCATCACTTAGAACCTGGTGGGTAGGTGAGCGCTGGCAAATCTTGAAAGTAAACACATTCCATGAAACAATTGTTTTCTGATCATAATTTGTTTCATAAAGTAGCATTCAGGTGTTGTGTAAAAATAGTAGTAGTATATGTTAGTTACCAATCAATAGTGACTGTTTATTATAACTATTATTTATTTAAGCCTTAAGATATACTCAATAGGGGAAAAAGGAGAAAAAAATCAAAGGTGCTTGCATGTGTAAAAAAGTTATAAATCCAGTTTTAAAATGAAAAAGCTATTTCTTTACATCATGGAAAGTGAATTTTTTTGAAAAAAATTGAAGGAAAAAATAAGTATTCTTTCAGATTTCTGATGGTTTAGACTTCCTTTCAGTCATTGATTTTCCACTGAAATGTGTTTTGACAAATATTTTTCTCTCTCTTCTACCCATCTGACATTTATAATCAATAAAATACTGTTTAGATAAAATGTGATTTCTTCTAGATTCCTATAATACATCTCTTCATCTATGAAAAACATTTAGATATCAATGTCTTTGGCACATTACTGTACCTCTTCATAGGTAGAAGTAAAGTATTTCATTTTAGTGACTTAAGACTTATACAATGTTAAATTCCTACCAAAAAGCTAATTTGAAGACTGATACACAGAGCTTGTATAAGGCCTTCTGCCTCAGTAGAAATTCAGCCTTTATAAGAAAGGTAAATAACGTTGGATTTCACACATGCAGTTAGATAGAGCTCGGCAAACTATACCATATTGCTGACAGGAAGCAAAGCATTAAGTACATGTTACACAACATTTAATTTATTGCATGATATAGATGCAATACAGAAACAATTCAATTAGCTGCTATAAAAAATGAAAAGGGACAGATGCAATATAACAGCACATCAGGAGATTTCACTAGGCTCTGTAAATATTTTTGATATCTAATCATAAAGAGAGAGTAATCTGCTGAGGGACAAGGATCAGGACATTGTGTCTTTCAGTGCATGGGAGAAAGGGATTGGCTAAAACAGGGAGCTGTGTTTCAAACAAAATCACAGACACTGAGTTATGGAAGCCCTATACTTCTTGGCCAAGAGGCTGTGAAGATGGATAAGTCCAGCCAATATGTTTGCAAAGCATTAAAAGTAAGGATGGATGTCTGTATAGTGGACCAGGTCAGCAGCACCCAAATGCTACACATCTAGAAAGGCACAAGAGCTTCTGCATGCACAACACACTGTGGTCAGGGCTGCCATTAACACTAATCCAAAAGAAAAGCTATACAATTTATGGAGAAGTCTTTCATTTTGGCTTGCATTGCAAAATGACTTTTGCTTTGCTATGGCACCAGCCGGCAGAAGACACACGAGTGGTCAGCACGGACACTTCACAAAAGGAGTATCCTGTATAAAACAGATACAAAGCCTAGACCACCTCCAAGCACCAGCTCTGATGTATGTCGGTTGATTTAATTATTATTTAATGACATGCACTGACGTTTGCCTGGTATTTTGAGGTTCTCCATTCAAGGAAATTTTTTTCATTAGAAAGACTAAATTAATCAGATAACATGTGCAAACAAACGACTCCATTTGTGATTATGCCTATAAGAGACTTTGTTATTTCACTTGAACAATTAATCCTTCTCCATATGATGCTCCTCCTAGCATTGATTTTCTTAGTACATTTTGTACTGAGCTATTTGAAGAAAACAAATTAAAGCAGAGGATTTATGAGAAAGCCTCACAAAATCCTAAAGATGATATTGTCCTTATCAAACTCAGGGGTATTCAAAAAAAGAGAGGTAGGGGAAGCAAAAAAAAGAGAGAGCACCAGCTAAATTCTAGAAAAAATTAATTACTAAAATCATAAAAGCCTCAGGGGAGACATATGCCTGTAATCAAATTCTGGGAAGCAAGCCCCTGCAAACTCTCACATTTCAACTTCCAACTCACTACCATTTCATGTTCATTTTGTGATGAAGTGTGAGTCTTATAAAACAAACAAACAAACAAAAATCAGTTACAAAATTTTCACTTTTCCACGCAACTGAAAAATATCTCAAGTTCAAAACAGAGCAGTGAGCTGCCTTCCAAACTATTTAGAAATGAGGTAATGGCTTTCCGATTTCATTCCTTTGGTTGGAGCAAAGAATAGAAGCTGGGAAAAGAGAGTCTCAAAAAGTGTGCTCTTTATCCCCTCCCCGTTGGCTGCCTTCTGCAGCTTTCAGCCCCAGGAATGCAAGGGATGATGTAGTGCAGCCGGTATGTACAGAAGCACTTGCAAACCCATTGTGCTTAATGAGACTTGGAAACAAGTCAGGACCAGGGCACTTCTTGTGGTGCTTTTCATCAAGACCACAAAAAGGGACAGCCAAGAGGCGTGAAATGTTCCAAAGTTTTTGTAAATATTTAGGGCAGGATTTTTTAAAAACTAGCCAGCTGATATCCAAACATCCTCAGCTCCAAGGAAGCTCTTGCTGAAGATCCCGTTCCCTTGAAGTATGGTCTGTGTTCTGTTTTAGCTCTCAGCCTTGAGGGCACTGCTGCTGCAACACGGACCAGCAGCCAAGCAGTTGAGGAGAAGATGCAGATCAAAACTCTTTTCCATATTTAAGGAGAGTTAGTGGAAGAGTGTGCTATTTTGAAGGGTTTGGATGTTATAATCTGTTTCACACTCAGCTCTCTGTGCTTGTCAATTCTACAAACATTTTAATATTCCTGACTTCACAGTTCTTCACGGCGTAAACTCTAACACTACCAACAAAATATGCAGCCTTAGGTTACGCCAAAAGCCTCTTCTTTGTAAAAAAATGGGTAAGAGTGCATTGTGTCCAGCCTTTGCGAAAGTTTGAAGTCACCTGAGCCAAGTACAAAGTGAAACAGACTTAGCAAAGCTTTACAACAAGAACATAAGCTCCCCAAAATAGATGTCATCCAGCATTGTCCAAGAGCATATTTCAAAGGTCCACCAAAGAGATAATTCAGGCTTCAGGTGTGCTGTGTTTGATTTACTAAAGGGCACATTCATACCACTGTGCATGTGGATGTGTTCGTAAATATATGCATCTATAATTTATGAAGGCACCTATTTAAGATTCTTGTCATTTATCAAGATGCTTTTGAGACTTGATTCCTTATTTTGCAGACCAAATGTTAACATTTGATTGAATTTATTAACTCAATTAAATGGGAAGTGTTCCACATTAGAAAGCATAATGTCGGAATTAATCCCCCAAAAATGTTGTGATGCTTTAACTAATATCCTGTGACCTCTTGATACCCTCCGACACTGTACTGATGATCTCAGTATAAATAATCACATCAGAGGTTTCCCAAGGAGCTCTCTCCAGAGGATATCAGATGTCTCTGCAGAGGGGATGTGTGTGCCCCTCTCTTGGCCAGGGGAACCGCAGAACGCACTCCCTGCCTTCTCCTAGGGTCTCCTCCCATCCTTCATAGTCATTCCTTAGCAAAACAAGCTGCCAAACCTAGACAAGGTGATCTTCAGAAAAACATTCCCTTTGCTGACTTTGATCCCAGACAAAAGCAGCATGTGGACACTAGCAGAATGTATGAGCAGGTAGATGGCCACAAAAAGAATAAGTACCTGGGGGTGGAAATCCAATCACACACCCACAACCTGAAAAAATACCTCCTTGATATTAGTGATCATCCTGAAAAAGAACTTGGTAACTTCTAGCAGTCAAGGGAAGGGTCTATTCCTTTGTCAAGACTTGCCAGATGCCATTCAGCTTTGCACCAGCCAAAGCAACAGCACCAAACCGAGCCCATACATGGATAGATCAAGCCCAATCAAGACAGTACAACCCATCACTGACATCTCACCACCATACTGTCTGTTCTGCTCCTCACCTAGCCACTTCAAGTCAGTTAAAAGTAGGACCTTTGGCACCACGTTGAACAAATCACCTCCCATCCCAAGCTCTCACTGGAGCGAGTATGTTCTAATTCTGAAAGAACAGGAAACAAACTCATTAAAGGCAATGCATACAACAGATTTTCTCATAACCACTGCAATTTGCAATCTGATAAGACACCAGAGGCAATTTTTGCTGTGCAAGAAGAAAAAATCAGTAACCTATTCTCAGACTAACACAAAATTCTTGAATGCTTGCACTGGAGAATGACTAAGGTCTGGACACCATGATGGTATAACAACAAATTGTTCCCCCCCACTGAGGCTTTGAAAAACATATGAAAATGTTCATGAGTTCTGGCAAAAATAGAAAAGCAGAGAATATGAGAGATCATTACTCTGTGCCTAGTAAAGAAGATGAAGCATGCAGATTCACCTCAGGTTTAACTTTAATGTAACCTTACTGAGCTAAAGAAGGCATTTACAAAGGTGACAGATAACAGGACACAACCGTAACAGAGCTCCACATGCATCCAACACAGTCGAATCCCAAGCATCCTAACCCCTATTTTGCATGACAAATCCCAGAAATTCCTCTCTCCAGGAGCTGAAAGACCCTTGGTGGAAAGAGGCATCCCCACTATCCTTAGGAAAGATCATGTCTCATCTTCCTGAGCTATTCAGGCACCATGTCGGATCCCGGATGGCTGGCAGGGGATATCTGCCAGGTGCATGTGACTCAACAAGTACCACATACTCCTCAGCCCAAGCATGACCTCAAAAGAATGACAAAATAGAGACACACTGTAGGAAAGGTTTCTTTATAAAATGTTAAGGATTCACAAAGGCCTAGCTGTATTCACATCCTTTTCCCTGTTCTGTTGTTCCACAGACATCTGCTACTAGCTATTATTGGAATTAAAATATTGTAAAATTTTCATATTCTATTACACATTCTAACAGGAATGATTTTTACAACACTATATATATATATTCTTGTATATATAGCGTATATATTTATACGATATATAGTACATACATAAATCAGTATTCTTACAATAATTTCCATTTTTATCTCACATAATCCTCCTTCGTGACCCAGCTTTTTATAAGTCTTGAAAGACTACTATCTCCTCACACATTGCTCCTACTCAGACAGAAGGAACCAAGGATATGCACTATTGTCCTTTAATATGAAAAAATTAAAAAAAAAGATAATTAATTCTTTCCCAGAGACTTCTACTGGGTTTTTACCGCTGTCAGTGTGGCTGACTTGGAGATGTTTAAGAGGGATCCACTCCTCTGTTGCAGCATGAGTCCCAAGCATAGCTGATGTGTCAACTGACTGTCATGAGAAACACACGAGCAGCTCTCACCAGCTTTTAGTGCATATGCCCTGCATAGTTTAGGCCTAGCATGTAGGATAGCACTTAACCTGATTAGACTATGTTTGGACGACAGATACCAATAATGCTTAAAGCATCTTCCCATTGTCATGTCTATGTTCTGACTAGTCTTTGACAGAATCGTCTCTTCTGCTGAAGACTGCCCTCAACATTGCAGAAATGAAATAGATCCTTCTGACACAATCGACTAAATCTTTCACCTTGCTTTCTTACTAAGCCTTTTTTTTTCTAGTCACCAGCAGTGACTAAAAATCTCACCGAGTTTTTAACTTTCCCCTGTGTTCTTTGAGAACTATTTACTGGCTTTCAGCCCCAGTGAAAAAAACCTCCCATTTAACAAATGCACCATATTCTATAGACAAATCAATATCAACCCTCTTTACCGGCCATTTGGCTTAATTCAGAAGAAAAGATGTCATACTTTGCATAAATCACTTTTTTTACTCAAAACAATCCCTTCTTGAATAAACTAGTGTCATTTCAGTCAACGAAAATAGAGCACAAAGATCCTAGGCCCCCCTTAGTAGTTTGCATTATTTATCCACTTGTAAAGTGATGTGATTCTGATGAAAAAAACCAAACCCAAAAAAACCAAACAAACAAAAAAACAAAAAAAAAAAACAAAAAGAAACCAAACAAAACAAACAAAACAAACAAAACAAAACCAAAAAAGACCAACCAAACAAACAAACAAAAAAAAATTTTAACTTACATTTTTTCTTCTAATAGAGAATTACTACAGAAGGCTAGAAATGTTCCTATTTATTAAGTGAACTTTCAATTACTGTAATCCCACAAGAACAGTACATGTATATATATGCTCATGTTCACTCACAGCTCTAGCAAAAAATGAACCCATTAGGCAATGCTTCACTGTGTTCTTGTTGGCACTGCCATTCAGGTGCTTTGACAAAACAAGCAGATCGAACCCTTTTAGAATGACAGTTCAAAACCGTTCACTCTCAGCTTTTAGTTTGGATCCAGGTTGGAAATGTCACGCATTGCAAAGTCATACTGAACTGGATTTATGGCATAATGTAATAGATGATTCACCAATACTTTTGCTCATGCCAGACTGAGACACAGACCCTAAATCAGCAATCAGTGACAGGTTTGGAACTGCATTGTCTATCTTAAAGAAAAACAAAAACTTCCATTTTCAGTTATGGAGACACAGAAGTACCATGATAACAACACTAACATGGAAACATTAATTTCCATATTTATGTAAATTATATACTGTAGTTTCAGGAATGTTAACACATGAAGCTTCCATGAGCTCCCACGTGCAGTCTGGAATACAGACAAAAGGGATCAAATCCTGCTGTACTTCATTTTTAGGTATCAGAGGAAAAGGTATGTTTCGCATGAAAACTGTAACTGCTAAACTGTAAACTGTAAAAGCATTCCGTGCACCTCATTTTAAGCAACTGCAAGTTTGAGTTTGCCAATAATATGTTCCGAGTTTCCTACAGACACCGGAAGCGTGTGTGCGTGTGTGTGTGTGTGTGTGTGTGTGTGTGTGCGCTGTCATAACCTATCTGCCCAAGCATGGACTGTCTTGAAAGATTAAGTGCACCTATTTTGAACTAGAGGCTAGATGCCGTAATTTTTAGCTAACCCGTTTCCTTCTTAGTGAAAACAGAAATAAAAATATATTGTGCACACTTCATTGCTAGAACCTTTGACCTCAGCTGCCTGTCTAGCTGAGACTGTGATGAATGCTTTGTGTCTCTTCATTTTTAATTGCTCATAAATTGTTATCCCATGAAACACAAAACTAGCCTTGTCCTCATTTTAGTAGGGGTTGGAGGTCAGCCTAACAGTAATACAATTAAGGAGTGTCTTTGTGTGGGGGTGTGGGAGTGAAGAGGGCAGGAGGGTTACAGAAGGTTGTGGTAGTGAAAGATGTATTCCTTTCCAAGGAAATACAAAGCAAATTCCACACGTTCAAACAAAAGTCTTTAAAGTTTGCCAGTGTTGAGAAAAGCTCCTGGGAGGGCATTTAGAAGGGCAATAAAGTAGACATCATTTTCCATATCTGTATAATCATTCTGAAACATACATGTAGACGTGGCCATGTATGATAGCACCAATCTTCTCTTTGCAATGGCAGACTTAATCCTGAGGGTCAAATTTTACCCAGGCATGCATCCTGATTTGCTGATTTCAGAGAAAATAATAGCCTACCTTTGACTCTTCTATAAAATAATCTAAGCCACATCTGTGGAGATAACTCCACAGACTTACTTTCCTCCAGTTTATCCTCTCATGGTTGCCAAACATTTCCTTCCTGTTCTTGAAAAGCTGGACTACTAGTAATTCACATACTATACAATGCCAAAACACATGACAAAACACAACAATATCTTTCACTTTCAAAATGTCTGGTAATAAATAACAATAAATTATTAGCTCAGTAACAACAGGAAGCTTACTATGCCCAGATATAAACCTCTTGATTTTGATTGAATTAATATGCAAATAAAGCAGGCTTGCTGAATTTGCTTTTACTTCACATCACACATAATTCTATTTAACAAAAGACATTGTTGGGCTTTTGGTAATTGAGAATGTCTTCAAATTCCTAGAGACTAAACCGTTCTGGTAATACTGAGTTCTTGTTGGGGTTAGTTTAGGCATATTGTTCCAAATCCCATAACCATTTTTATTCTCTGATTTAGCTCTAACAAGATGCAGTATCTGTCACAAAGACACAAAATTCTCAGCAACCTATCATAGAGGTTGGAAACAGGCTTCTCCAGCCCTTTACACAGGCAAATTCCAACAGCTGTTTAAAAAAAATACTAATATCTCTAAACAAAATAGCATTTAGCACCCAGTGGTGAATGTTTCCTGGAGGACAGAAAACTCCACCACTTAGTCATAGTACAATGGCTGCAATCAGCTCATACAGATTCCAGTGGTCAACAGAGCAGAAAGGAAAGATTTAGTCCCAGTAAGTGACACACTGCTGAGTTCAACACCCCAAGAGCCTGTACCTCCTCACCTGCATGCTCACCAGAGACCTGCTATCTCACTTTCTCAAAAGATCCTACAGTTTAATCAGATACTGCATGGAAAGAGATGCAACAAGTTACTATGAGAGGCTCCTAGGGCCCCAAGATAAAAAAGTAAAATGGATTTCCAGGATATTCAGAATTTTTCCTTCAGAATTGTGTCTGGTTTATATTTTTTCTAAACTGAAATGTACTATTTGTCAGTTACTAACATTTTATCGTTTTATTCATAGAATATTAATTACTTTCCCAGGGACACTAATGAAGTAATACTAGGAAAGAGAACAATAGAAGTTACTGGAGAACATTTTTCTCTCTCTAATGAAAGATTCCTGCTTGCTTTAGCTGTGCTAGTAGTTGAAATTGCATGTTTGCAAATGGTCCCACAAAGATTAAATTATATTTCAGGCCTTCTTACCTTATCTTTAGCAGATAAAAAGCATATTAGCATTTTCATGTTTTGGGGGTGGAAAAACATGCATTTCTCTGATATATAGGGTCTATCACATTATGCTGCAATGTTTATCATGACTTCTCCAAGACTTACCCTTTTGCTTAAAAAATCCTTTTCTTAAGATTGGTGATTCTATGAGATTCCTAGCTTCCTTGCTCAAAATCTAAAGGCATGGTACCATCCTTTTATAGCCAATGGAAGTTCTGATTTAAGAACTGAAGTTCCACCTAAATCACAGATAACAATCTGGACTGCCTCCATCCTCTTGTTCTCAGCCTTCAGTTCTGAAACCCAGTATATTCTTCCACAGTCTGTAGAAATCTTCTGAGCTATACCTATGGTTAGAGGCAGATGTACTCTGAAACATTCTGTTCCTGCAGGATAGAAACCTACTGCTAAGGAGGAAATTTAGCTTTAGACATTGAGTCACCTACATTGTCCTTACTAGAACTGGAAAGTTTAGTTGTAGTTTGACATAAAAGCTGCACTTGGGTCTCTCTTATAATTTAGTAATTAAAACATTCACAGATGAGAAAACTAGGTGCTAGATCCTCCCACCTCAAGGTATATGAACCTAAAGTCCACAAAAATGCCTCAAATACTGGGCCAGAGCTATGCTAGCATACACTTCTCTCCTTGCAAACCAGACTGGGAAGCTTCTTGGTTAGGGTTTTTTTCTGAGGAAACTTAATGCTGACTGTGTCAGTGTTTTATCAGTGATGGTTTACTGTTAAAACTAAACTTCTTTAAAGGGTCATGGTCTAGAACTCTGGTTCTGCACATCCCAGGTAGAAGTAAGGGTCCTACTTTCCCTTCAACTTCACAAGGACTTCACATCAACTGTTGATGTCTTTCCTGCTCAAAAATCCCTACATCAGCCCTGCTCATGTCCTCAGTGAGCTATCTCTGTGCACTGCTGCCAGTGCCTCCACTTCTTATAGGAGCATGAGAGGCTTTCATGAGCGGCTGCATGAGCGGCTGGACAGCTTACATTTCAAAACTGAGGAAGACACTGTGTTGGTTTCCTCCACATTCAGTGGAATTGACAAAACTGATCCCTCAGGATCTTCAGAAATGCCCACTCCTCCTTATTCTTTATGTATATATGTATTTTCAGCAGTTCTCTCAGGACTTCCCACCTAAAATTTAAGTACACCTTTGTCACAGATGTTTTGGTCAGACAAAAGCTGAAGCTCACTTGCAAACTCTAGTAGGCCTTAACAATTACATGACCCTTCTACAGACTTAACTGGAAAGAGCCAGATGAAAAAAATCAGGGTGTATGTTTCTAATGTTTTCTTAGTTAAAATTTATCACTGCACAAATGATAAATCTTGGTGTTCTTATTGAATCACAGCATTGCCTCATAGCATTCTCATTGAAAATCACAGAGTGGTTACTTTTCTCTTAATAAAGTCTAATATTTCATTCTACTAATGGAGAAGGTTTCTTTCAAGATTGTGTACAAAATCTCTCTTAAGATTCAGTAGGGTCAGGTCAGGTGGCTGTTGCTGCCAATATCTAGTCAGACACTCGCAGGAATTGGCAGCAGTGGGTAATCTGAGTAATAAGAATTTTATGGGTTCTCCCTCCTAACTCTACTTAGAAAATGGTAATTTTGAATAAGTTTGCTAGTAAAGATAATTTTTTCCATAACTTGTATTCAGTTGTTCAATTAAAGCAAATATTCAGAAAGGAGATTGAATCCTTGCTAAGTTTGTATTGGATAATGAAAGGCTATAAGGGGTTTTGAGGCAGACTTTGAAAAGCCACCAGGGATTAAAATCATATTGAAATAAAGCTATCTCCTAAAGAAGATGTGGCCTGTGACTGGTTTTCCTGATGCTGCTGATAAAGAATCCATCACCCTTTTCCCCTCGTGAGTTCCTTACTAGGGACGGGTATGGGGCACAGCAGCAAAGTCACTTTGCTATCTTAGTAGAGGTACGGGACGGAGATCCATATAGCAGCAAGGACACAAGGGTTATTGATGTACTAGAAACCACACAAGCACCTGAGAATCATCATGCTTCTCTCTCTGAAAAGGGAGCAGGATTGATTACCCAGCTGAAGCGCGTTTACAGCAATGCACACAGCATGGGCAACAAACAGGAGGACCAGGAAGCCATGGTGCAGGAGGAAAACTGTGACACAGTCGCTATGACAGACTTGGTGGGATGAGTCACAAAATTGAAGTGCTGCAATGGATGGCTATCAGCTCTTCAGAAGAAATGGGCAAGGAGAGAAAGGCAGTGGAGTAGCCCTGTATGTTAGCAAGTGTCTCGACTGTCTGGAGCTTTGTGATAGTGACAATAAGTTTGAATGTTTACAGGTAAACATCAGGAGAAGGTCAACCAGGAAGACATCCTGGTGGGAGTCTGTTATAGACCACCCAACCGGGATGAAGAGGTAGAGGACATATTCTATAAGCAGCTGGGGTTAGTCTCACAATCACTAGCCCTTGCTCTCGTGGGGGACTTCAATTAACCACGTATGCTAGAAATACAGTAAGGCAGAGAGGAAGTAGTCTAGGAGGTTCCTGGAGTAGGTAGAAGATAACTGCTTAACACAGACAGTGAGTAACCGCCAACTAGGAAAGGTACCCCACAGAACCTGCTGTTCATGAACAGAGGAGGACTGGTGGGTGATGTTGGAGGCCATCTTTGGCCCAGAAATCATGAAATTATAGAGTTTTTGGTTGCTGGAGAAGTAAAGAGGAGGGTCAGCATAACTGTCACCTGAGCCTTCTCGAGAGCAGACCTAGACGTGTTCAAGATATGGGTTCCTTGGGAGGAAGTTCTGAAGGGCAAAGTGGTCCAGGAAGGCTGGCCATGGTTTAAGAAGGAACTCTTAAAAGCATAGGAGCAGGCCATCTCCATGAGTGAAACATAAGCTGGCTAGGTAGGAGACTGGGCTGCTGAACAGAGAGCTTTGGCTGGAACTTGGGGGGAAAAAAGGAGAGTGTATGACCTTTGGAAGGGGCAGCAACTCAGGAGGACTACAAGGATGTTATGAGGTTGTACAGGGGGAAAGGCCAAACTAGAACTTAATCTGACTACTGCCATAAAAGAAAATAAAAAATGTTTCTATATATACACTAGGATTATACATACTAAAGGATACATACTTATACATACATACTAAAGGATTTCTTTGGATGCATGGGAAAGCATAGTGACAAAAGATGAGGAAAAGACTGAGGTACTTAATGCTGCCTTTGCATCAGTCTTTAATAGTAAGACAAGTTGTTCTCCCCGTTAGCTGGATGACAGCACCTCAAATCCTGTGTTCAGTTTTGGGCCACTCATTGCAAAAAAGACATTGAGGCTCTGTAGCATGTCCCAAGCAGGGCAACAAAGATGGTGAAGGGTCTGGAGCACAAGCCTTATGAGGAGTGGCTCAGGAAACTGGGGTTGTTCAGCCTGGAGAAGAGGTGGGTCGGGAGAACCCTATTGCTCTGTGCAACTACCTGAAATGAGGTTGTAGCCAGGTGGGATTTGGTTTCTTTTCCCACATAACAAGTGACAGGATGAGAGGAAATAGCCATATTTGTACCAGTGGAGTTTCAGACTGGATATGAAGAAAAACTTCTTCACTGAAGGGGTGATCAGGCATTGGTTTAGACTGCCCAGGGAAGTGGTGGGATCACCATCTCTGGAAGTGTTCAAAAGGCATGTGGATGTGGCAGTTGCAGATGTGGTTTAGTGTAGGACTTGTCAGTGCTAGATTAACCATTGCACTGAATGATCTCAGAGGTTTTTTCCAATCTTAATGATTCTGGGAAAGGCCCGAATGATAGGGAGACTGCTGATGGCAAACCTCTGTCAAATATGACAGAGAGAAGGAAGCTTAAAGTCTGTGTCTCTCTCAAGTAAAACACATTGCATTTAAAAGAAGACAAGTTCTGGATGAGTTCTTGAAAGACATGTTCCAGGTATGTAACTCCCAGGTGTGTTACATAATAAAGCAATGGCTTGCCCAAACTATATTCCTGATGTGTCTATTCCTTTGATGATGGGAAGTCAAACACTTTTTTTTCCCAAAAAAATACCACCTTTCAAAGAAAACAGTCATCACCTTAATTAAGTCTACCCCAGACTCAGAGCTACAACCTCAACCAGGAGTTTTACTTAAAAAAAAAAAAAAAAAAAAAAAGAACGGCTCCAAAAATTCACCCACCAAATATTTTGAAGAGTTCTTTAGTACTTTGAGGTAGCGTAAAGAGCATACAGAACACATGTTTTCTCAGGAGATACTTTTACTGATAACTTTAGAAAATAAGGGATAAAATAAGAGATCTTGGCAAAAGTTTAAAGGGGTGACATATAACCAAAAAAGAGCATTCCACAAAGGTATGACTTAGCACATAATAACCTATACAGCTTAGCAAAATCCAACCCATTCAGTCGCAAGTTACCCAAAAACATTAAGGAAGGAGATTAAGAGAAGAAGTAAAGAAAAAGAGAAGAAGAAGAGAAAAATAGCTACTACCATAGAATCCAGTGCAAGTCCAGCTTCCACACAGCCAGATGATAGGTTTCAAGCAAAACAGAGCCACATGTTGCTATTTTAATGTGCTCTGGCCCCCTGTGACAATCCTCCCAGATGGGATTTCTGGCCCACTGTCCATTCTGGGGCTCCTGAGCAGGGTGAGGGGTGGTATTCCCACTATACCAGATAATCTAAGGCTGCGTTTAGGGGCTCCAGGGATGTGGTGTGGGCTGTGCTCCTGGGCTGCCTTTGCCTGACAGCTGCTCCAGGGTTACCTGGTGAGGATGCAGGGGCTGCCATGTGGGATGCAGCATTACCTCACCTCCATGAAATTCCACCTATCCCTTCCCCCCATATGCATACTCGAGCTGGTTCCAACCCAACAATATAGTAATCCAGTGTCTCACAGCATCATAATTAATTTTTTTTAAAATATATTTGAGCCTCTCATTTGCAGAAATTCATGCCTGAGAAATAGTGCATGATGCGCTTTTAAAATCATTTAGCATTCATTATGTTCTACAAAGGTCCAGAGTTTATGAACTATTTTTCTTTAGGGCCATAGATTTTAAACATAGCATATTTCTCAAAGGAAAGGAGAAAATTAATTTCAGACTTCACGTAGCCAGCGTTAGGGCAAAGCCGACGACTCTGAAAATGTCTTCTCCAGCACTTGTCAACTTTTGAAGAGAACAATTCTGGACGAAAGCTGCCCCCTTAGAGGTGGTAAATTAACTCTTACAGAGCAGGGTACTCACAGCAGAGAGAAGCACTGGTGTTTAGAAAGCAGGCTTGGCTTTAGAAAGCAGTTGGTTAAGATGCCCATTTTATGGTCCTAGTGTCACAGGGAAAGACTAGTCAGGCTTCCAAGGCATCTGTCTCCGCTTCGTGACAGAAGCACGTTGCTGCCTTGCACTTCCTTGCCAGTCTCATGACGAGAACAAGGAGAGCAGTGAAAGCTGTTAAAGATAGTTCATAACGCAGCCATATCTTTGGCCTTAGCTCCAGCAAGCTCAGATGGGAAATAAGAGTCGTTTAGCAACAGAGTACTTCCACAAACTAGAGAGAGATGTAAAACGTACTCACCTACTCATAATTTTCTTTCTCTGAAGTGGATACTGGGTCCTCTGTGACCCATTAGAGCTGGATTATTCTTCCGCTCTAAACAAAGAAGCTATCAGACTTTTTTTTTTTTCCAAGCTTCTCAAACTAGTGCCAACTGCCCAAAATGAGACGACAAACTAGAAATCCTGATGAATAAACATTTTGCAAGATTAGCCATCTCCGAGCAGGAGATGTTGACTTTTATCTATTTAATTTATCAAGCAAAAAATGGAAATGAAGATGGTAAAGCAAGATACCAAAATGAAGGAATCGAAGGATTTTTCTCTTAGCTCTCAGCAGGAGCGCTGAGGGACAAAAGGATGATTAGAGGCATGATGCAAATGAGACAATGTTCTGGGTGGGGTCTCTCCACATCCACTGTAGAAAAGGAAAATTCCAAGCAGGAAAATACATTTTAGCTTGTTCCCTTGTGGGTGTCTGGTGCTCAGTGATGCATCACAGGTGGGACGTTTCAAACAGTAAAACAAATCTTCACAAGCATAAAACACATTTAAGATATCAGGAAAATTGAACCCAGAGGAAAGAAAACCTTTATCTGAGAGTGAATGTGTGGTTTATTTTGTTGGGTTGCTTTTTTTTTTTCTTTACTGCCTTTCCACAGCATAGACAGCAAGCTTTTTTTAAAAATGAACAAACAAGTCCTCTCAATATTGCAGAATTTCGTGCCTACAGGTCATGGTTGGTTTAAACAGTACATATGGGAAAGCATAAAAAAGCAGGTATGCATACAAGAAAAGAAGAACTGACTTGCTGTAGCCTTTTCCTTGGCAACTGCCCAGAAGAATGCTGGTCTTAAATAAAGAACCTGATGGACTAAAAAACTTTTGAATTTGTACATCAGGAAATAATATTAAATGTGGCTGTTTGCCACCCCTTCTTAAAGTTGCCCACAGAATCCTAAAATTATATCTGATGTTCTTCAATGATTAATTTTTGCATAAAGAGAATTTTTAAGTTCCAACTACATGTTAAGTACTAATGTGTATAAATGACTGATCTTCTGGAAAGACTCAAGAGCACAGGAAAGGAAAGTGTTTGGTTCAGATGACAACTTAATCATGCTAATATGAACTGAAAATCAGTCAGAGAAGACGCACACTATTATTGGAGGTGGCAAATGGCCTCATATGTATTAGCTCTCCTAAAATGCAGTAAATAAAGCAATAACTCATTGTAAGTGATAAGAAGCAATCTGAATAACAGAAAGCTTTATCAACATGTTTATGAGGTTGTTCTCTGCAGTCCAGAGCAGTCTGGTTTCCCATGGAGCCTTGCTCTCTGACACCATTTCTCTAACATGTTTCCCTGCAATGATTCCAGTTTCTGTGCACATTCATTCTGAAAACACTACAGGGCAAGGAAGAGCCTACACTAGGACCAGTTTGGACCTAGATGAATATCTAACTGGCCAGTCACTCAGTTGTGCTAACAAACATGGTCCTCTTTTGCTTCAGAAAGTATCAAATGTGGGTCACTCATCTAGTTATGACTTTCTAAAAACATGAGAGAAAATGTCTCCTTTTCAGTTTTAATAAATGTAATCAAAAATAGATCATGGATTCAAGATACACTTGGAGAAAATCAGAAGACAATCAGATTAATAAAGTATAATAAATTAGGAAAAAAACACTAAGTGTTGAATCATGTATTGAAACTTTTTGATACACGGCTTCAAAGAATCGACAAAGGTGATGGGTCACCCAGAAGAAGACTTTAAGGGACTAATTTTGCTGCAAAATCTGTATCAATAGCACTTGGACACCAGGATTAAGATCCAATCAAGTCCCTACCTAACAGGCAGCCATATTATACCTTTAACCACAAGATTAAAAGGTTGTGCTTTTTAAGGCGCTACAATTTTTAAATATTCTGAGTCACTATAAAACATCATCTGGAAGATTATTAGTTATTTCAACCATGCTAAGGAAACCATTTGACGATTCTCTGTGGAATTCACTTCATGTGGCCACAGGCAACTACAGGTTATATGGTGGTTCTTACAGCTGAGTCCATAGTCCGGGGGTGGGGGGGGGCGACAAGACCTTACAGAGAGCAAGTCATTCCACACCTAACACTTTCTCTAGCACTGCATTCAGTATTGGGAGGCACTTAGCCATTTTCATGGGCTGTACAGGGGTCTTAGATAATGATTTGCACCACCTCCTAGCCTCCAGATTACTATAGTTTAGCAAAATGAGCTCTAACAGTAATGGATTACATGCACTTTTATTCAAATGCATGCAATCATAATAATCTGATTTATATTTTGAGCTCATCAGAGTACAAACTATCCCAAGGCCTGAGAAGGAACTCAGCACTCAGTATTTATTTACTAACATTCATTATTCCAAAAGCAATTTTCCTTTTCTTCATACTGGATTTTCATTGAACACTTTCACTTCCAGCTTGTTTTATGAATGGCAATCAAATGCAGAGGCAAAATATCAGAGGAGATAACACTACCCTCTTCACTGCTTGAAAGATGAAAAAATGTTTAGCTTTTGATTTTGTTTATGATGTTACCTTCAATGGCTGGAGCCATTATATTTAAATTCCTCTGACAATTCCCTAGGTGGTCTTCTTGGTCCAAACACAGAGATGTGTTACCATCATTTCTTGATATAAGAGCAAATGGTCAAAGAATTCCCAAGGATAACAACAGAAAAACAAAAACACAGGTTGCAAAATGCCTCCTTGGAACTAAAAATGGTTTCATTGTCCAGCAGAGTGGCCAGGTACTTGGGCTCTCTAAAACAGATGGCAAAATTGCAGAGTACCAGCAGCGGAAAGGTCTAGTCAGCACATACACAGATGACTTCTATGATGAACTACAACAAACATCAGCAAGTGATCTTGCTGTCTCCTGGACATTTGTGTGACACCAAAAGGGCTTTGATCAAAACTAGAAATAGGCCCAAAATAGTGCAAAGCACCCAAGGCACTTTTAACAAAGCCAGCAAGCTGGCATGGAGCTCTTTTATTATACGACGCTGCAGTTCTGAGATGAAATGTCTTTCAAGGTAAAAGTCATCTGTACTGACAGAATGGTAAAAAATAATTTCTTATTTCATCACCACATTCTAATACATTTATTATTTTGTCTTACTGTTCCAGAGTACCCTTCTGCATAAATACACTGGAAAGTGCACAGCATAATCAAGAAAGTATAAAAGGATCTTATCATGAAGAATTTGTGAGCAGATATGTCCTCTTAGCAGAAGCAAAGCAAGTGTTTCAGTTAGATATTACACTTTTTTTTGCTGCTGTTATTTATTTTTGAATAATTAATTACTCTTAGCCACTTACCAAAAATCTTTTGGGTACTGCATTGTTTCTATACTGGCAAGACAGCCTGCATGCAATTTACTGAAAATGAGATCTGTTGCTGAAAGACAGCCCCTCATTTGCTTAGGCTGTCCTGCTCCACAGTTGTAAAGTTTGTGTTGTTGTTACGTCTGACCCCTTGCTGCTGCCCCAGCTTGAGAGCTGCTCCTTGATGACACAGGGAATACCATTTAAAAAAAAATAATAAAATAAAAAAGTATATTTATAGAAGCATGGCTGACAAGGGGGGATGGGGTGGAGTGGAGAACAGGGCATGAGCACTCATGCTTGAAACCCCTTGCTTGTGCAATAATGAGCTTGAAAGCCTTGCTGAAGTGGTTTTACAGCTGTGCAACAAAATGGTGCACTCTCCTCCCTTAATGCTGACATTTTAATGTAGGATCACAGCTATTCAGATTGTCCATTGGAGCTGGCAGGCTGATGGTGTGAGCAACTACGCACTCTCATCAATGTCGCTTGGATGAAAGCTGCTGTCAGGCTCAATAAAATGGCAGGCTAGGCCAATCTGGCACACATGAAAGGAAACTGGAAGAAAGGCTTAATTGCACCTCCAGCAGATTCCAGTTATTCTGCTGGTCTGTTAACAACACACAGCCTGGCACGCCAGTCCACTCGAGTCTGCTATGCTGCGCTGGTAGGAAAAACTCCTTGAGGGTTATGGCACAAAGGCATTCTGGGCTAGACCACAATAACCAAAGCCAAAGAGATCACAAGTCTTCTCAGCTAGGTTAGTGGTAGCCACCACATCCAGCAAAAAATGGAGAAACAGACAAAGGAACCCTAAAACAAAAGGTTGGGTTTGTCCATGCTTGAGGGACCAGGGCAGGATCCACCAGAACTGGGGAGATGCCAAGACGGCTTGGACTCTTTTCTGAGACATCCCAGGGAAGGTCCTGTGGGAAAAGTAGACACTGGAGAGAGACATTAAGGCAAAAGAGAGGGAAAGGAGGCATGACTGATGAAACCAAATATGGTGGCATTCACTCTAAGCAGAGTGCTGGGTGGCATCAAGGATGGAGAAACTAAGCATTTGTGTCTTTGATGTGTTGGTAGGGAATTAAGGAAGGGCCAGAGACTGGGTTTTATCACGTTTTCTCATTTTTGTTCTGTTGTCATGGTGGTCATGACCTGTTGTTCAAATGTTTGCAAAAAATGTTTTCTGCTGGCGGGTGGAAGGAAATAAGGATGAAAAATATACTGGATACAAAAATCTTTCCCAGGGATAGGGAGCAACAAGCCCTTGGAGCAACCTTTTGCCTCTTAAATGGGACTGAGATAATGGGAAGTAATGAAATACCTCTGAATATCTCCTTTTGCTAGCACAGCATTGTGAAAGTAAGGAGAGAAATTATCTAATTTTTTTTTTAAAAAAGGCTTCATACTTGCAAGATGAGGCAGAATTACTCATTTCTTTATAGATCAGCACCAGATAGCCACAGGGTAAAAGATTTAGTCCATCCATTCAGTCTGTCTTGGAAGGTGTATGAAGATTACACGATTTCTTAGTATTTTTATTTCTTGGGTTTTTAATTTTACTTGCAGGCATGTTCAAGGACCACATAAAACAGATCCAAGACTGCAATTTTATTACTTTTTTGAAGCATGGTAAAAAGGAATTATTCTGAACAAATATTAACATTTTCTATAGAGTTATTCTTCTGTAGTGCAGTCTAGAATTACTCAAGAATACTATGTACTGTGATATATTGAGGAAAAAGAATATATCCCTGTCTTGTGATAAACCCGATTTCACTTGCACCAACCCTTCCATTTTCAGCTCTGATTAGATGACAACCTTTCCCTGTCACCTATACTTTGTGTTCTTACACTATTTGGGGATGAATGGATCTTGTAGCTGTTAGGCAGCCAGTACCTACCCAATTAGGTAGGAGAGACACTGTGGTCATCAGTATTGAAATTACCCTATTTCTGGAACCCTCTGCATAGAAAATTTGAGCAAATGAACTCAGTAGCTCATCCATATAATGACCTGCCAAAAATAGAGAGCACAGTAACTTCCCATAGGACATGGATGGCTGGAAAACTGCAACTGCTCCTTCTGTCAGCCTGACAAAAATAAGGAGAAATTCTTATTCCTACCTTAAAAAGCACCCTCTGTGTTTAAGCTGGAGTCTCCCATGCTTATATATGAGCCATGTTGCCTCAGCTTATGGATTCATAATTCTTAAGATCACAGCTGTAAAGAAATTAGACCAAGAAGGCTGTCTGTGACTTTTCAGCACTCAGCAGCAGAGTACAGACTGTTAAGAGAAATTTGTTTTGGATAAGCAGTTCTTGTAGGCAACTAGTAATTCTGCCTTGCCAATTTTCTTTCTCTGAAGTACATGATGGTTCCCTAGTTCTACAGTGAAGTCACGCATGTGTCTGCATCTGGGGATGCTGAAGCAGTACATTCATTGCCTTGAGAGGATAGAATAGTGGGCTCCACTGCTTCGAAGTGTATTTAGCACTTGGGATAATTTTCCAGAGATCCAGGCTTGGAATCGCATTTTCGAGCTTGGAAATACACAAACCAGAATTTTTGCAGCAGGCTGGTGTCGACTGAGGAGTTTAAAGCTTGGTGGCATTGTAACAGACATTAAAAATACATGAACCTTCCTTTAATGTAAAGTCCTTTTCTGGTAAAGTGGATGGGCATTAAATGGCCAAAGCCACTCCCTTCAGATGAAGCCAGGAAAGAAACGTCCTTAGCTCAGTTGCATACAGTACAGATATTCACCACCCTAAAAATGACACAGAGGTAATACCAACTGGAAGAAGTTCCACAGGCACATTCTTTCCTAATTGAAAAGCTTAACATGACTGTTTCAACAAGAATAATATACCCAGTGTTGACCTACTTCAAAATATATTAAAAAAATTATTTTATGGCTGCTTGCTTCACTCTACCTACTTGTTTCCTTGAAGACAGCTTTATATAAAATATAAATATTCGTTGCCAGCATTTTGATCCAAGAGAAAAGTTTCATCCTTCAATAGTGCACGTAATAGAATTGGTCAGATTTGAAGCATGGGAGCACTTTTTTATCTTGGATCTTTAATATTTTACAGTTCAGGCAACAGAATTTTACCAAACCAAAGTTGGAGATATAACTAATAAGCTCTCCACACACAGCAACTCATACTGTAGCCTCCATTTTGATTTTTGCTTTCCTGATTTATATGTAGTTAAAAAATCATTTAAATAAGATATAAAATTTACATTCTTATTTAATTACCTCCTAGGACAATTAATGGCCCTGAAAAATTTCAATATTTTGGCTACAAAACAGATTTAATAATAACAACAGTGGCAGCACTAAAGTCAAAAGAAAGGTCTATTAAATCAGTAACCCTACTGATTTAAATAGGACTAGGACTGCACCCTGTGACTTTACGGATACTTATCATGCAAATTTTCAGAACATGCTAGTAAGCTTTTCACTCTGAGGCACTTACAAGGTCCTGCCGCCAACAAACTGTTTCCCAGAGATGCACATGTCATGAACTTGAACGCACACTTAAATCTCTTCTCTATCCTAAACTAGCCAGGTTTTAGAGCAAGGTGAGAGCTTGGATCATACAATACCACTCTCAAACCTCTTAAAATTACAAAATTATGCTGAAAAAGTTAGCAGAATGGGTTTTTTAAAAATATTTTAATGGTATCTTTCACCATTCCTATAAGATTCATTTTAAATCTCAAGGAGTATGTACTCTTACAAAGTTTTTAATCTAATTTTCTATGCCAAGGTCATCACACACATTTTTCTAACTCACAACATATCTTGAGGTTCACTCTTCAGAGAGACATTTAGAATCATACACTGTTTTCTCTCTGTTTGGCTGACGAAATTCCCTCACAAATAGAGCTGCCATGTTTAAGAGGAAAGTCCTGTAAAACGGTATGTGGGTAATAATGAATATGACACTTTAAGAGTTTAGTTTACAATTTTCTATATTGTAAGATTTATTTAAGATAATGCTAGGAAATAACAGTCACCAAATGTAACAGGCAAGGAAGGACAAATGAAATATAGCATTCAGGGATGTACAATAATTACCAAGCTAAGAGAAAGTTAATGGCTGAAGTTAGATGTAGGGTTTAAGCTAATGTAGATTTCCTCTAGAGTAAACAAAGAAACTGAATTTCATCAGGCAATTTCTCTCATTTTAAAATGGTTTCTGAAAATTAGATCAATTGCCTTCTGAAGGAGCCAATCTCTGACCAGTGACTACTGCTGGCATCAAGACATCAAAGTTAGAGTGGCCACCTAACTTCTGACCAGCTATTGACACACTCACTTGATAAACTGCACAGCAAAATTAGTGGGAATATTAGTGCATTAGTAGGAGTCTGGATATACTGATCTGTGTTTAGAAACACCTGCACCTCTAACAGAGGCACAAGGTAATAGCAATGCTGAGAGACGTTCATGTGCAGTTCTGGGGGAGTGTTTTGCTGAGAGGCACTTGCAGTAGCTGGTTTTTGGCTGACTTCACTGAGTTGCATGTCAAGAGAGCATGCCAGCTGCAGGTGACAACGAAGCTGGACCCCACAGCTGATACCTGAGAAACCACATACATCCAGCAATGAGACAGGACAACAAGGAAAATAATTTTTTTAGTACAGGATGAGCAAGGCACCCCAAAGTTGTGCTCTAACTGCTTCAGCTCGCTCCCATTGTTCCAGCCTGGAAAAGCAGTTTCTTCTCCTGTAGTTTCCTCCCTTAGTCAGGCCTGATGACAGTAGAAAGAATGTATACTCTGTATTTAATGACGAGAAGCTGCAGCGCATACTAATGGTGCCATAGCTTCTAATATCATCCAATATCCCCTGCTGGCTTTGCAATTACATACACATGGAGCAGGGAAGTGGCATGTGGCACTCCCGGTGAGGATAAGCAGGTGTCTAGAATTACCTTCTGACATCTCTCAGAGGAAGAAGGTAAGTGTGAGTTAACTGACCCCACACACAGCTCCGAATGCCTCGAGGCCCCCAATGGCAAAGGCTGATGTTGGAGTAAGGAGAGTCTGTGTGTCTAAGTAACTACCCTAAATTCCCTTCTCCCTCTCCTGGCTGGGAGAACACTCCTTACAGTCAAGCCAAGAAGACGCGTTTTGTAATCCACTATTGTACACGGTGTAAAGGTATTTAATCAGAGCATATTTAATAATAATAATAATCAAAGCATATTTAATCAGGGCCTTAATCTTTGATTTGAAGTGTTTCCTTTAACTGAATTACACACATAGAAGTATGTAGTTCAGGAGAAACAGAAGTGTTCTCATCTTGGGATTGCAAAGATAATTTTATTACTCCCCTGTTTTTTCCCCTGGAGGGAAAAAAATGAACAGACAGTTAAAGGGGAAACATTTTAAGGAGGATTTAATTCTTTCTAGGGTTGACACACCAATATTTTGTGTCTGCTGTCATTTAATGCTGCAACCCATACTAGATTAAATTACATGTCAGAGTGCTACAGTGTATTGGACAGCAGTCAAAGAAGAAACTATGCTCTACTCATTACTGTGCCCTTGACTAAGTATGTGAATTTGAGTGCACCTCCATACTGTAGTATCCTATATCCATAAAAAGCATAATGATACCTATTTAGAGACTCAGTTATTAAGACCACGTTTCTCCATTAAATATACGAGAAAATACTTGACCGGGTCATTTTTTTCCTTTTGGTTTTCTAGAATTTCACAGAAAATCTAATTAACTGCTTTTTAAAATTATACTATCAGGGCTAAATTTTTTAGCTTCTCAGATTTTAAAAAAAATATTGGCAATATGAAGGTATTTTGAAAAAGATCCCCTAATTTTTTTTCATATAGAAATTCAGGTTTTAAATTCATAACTGAAATGTGCTTATTCATATACATACATACATATATGTGTGTCTATACAGAATCACAGAACCATAGAATATGCTGAGTTGGAAGGGATCTCTCTCACCACATCCCTCCTCATCCTCACTGATCATGGAATCCAGCACTGCAAACTTCCATGAGCATCAGACTCCAGACTCTAGCAAGCCCCTTGTATCCTCATCTTCCTGGGGTATTTTCCTAGCAAGCAGCCTTGAGTTTTTAAACCTGAATTCTCATCTCCTTGGTGTCCTCCAGCAGATGGTGAAGTGCCACCCAGATGCCAAATCTTCCTTCAGGCGATGTGAGTAAGAAAACCTTGTGTCTCCTTTGGCCAGGCATTCTATACCTGGAATAAAGCTGCTACTGAAAACTTGGGGTGGGATAGTGTCAAAGGCAAAAAAAAAGGTATCCTGGAAAATCCTAGAGATCAGCTTTTAGTGTGACTGAAGTAATGTTTGGGTGAAACTAGTGAAATCCCCCTTTAATGTCCAGAAAGATATTTCATGAACTCTCTGTAAACCAAGGTTATGTCCCCCAAAGTCACACCACCAGTGAATAAGGCAATATTGGAGTAATTTTTAGCATTATTGGGAAGAGTTTACAGACATTCAGCATTACTCAATTTAAAACAGTCTGAGCTGGTTTCAGCTGGGGTAGAGTTAGCTTTCTTCACAGTGGCTAGTACGGGGCTATGTTTGGGATTTGTGCTGAACATAGGGTTGAAAATACAGAAATGCTTTTGTTATTACTTGAGATGGCTGAACACCTGCCTGCCCATGGGAAGCACTGAATTAATGTTTTGGTTTTCACTGTTTGCGTGCATGGCTTTTTGCTTTCCCTATTAAACTGTATCTCAACCCATGAGTTTTCAACCTTTTTCCTTTCCAATTCTCTCTCTCAACCCTGCTGGTGCGGAAGTGAGCAAGCAGCTGTGTGGTGCTTGGTTGCTGGCTGGGGTTAAACCACAACAGTCCTTTTTGGCACCCAATGTGGGGCTTGCAAGGTTTGAGATAAGAACAGATTTGATTGGGATGTGCTAGATTGAATTTATAGGTGTTAGTGCTGATTAGCTGGTAATGAGCAGGCTCCTGTGCTTGCCATGGGGCTCACTTTCCTGACTGTATATTAGAGTTTTGTGCTCATTATGATAAATGTTATTATTTCGTGTATATATGACAGCATGCATTGGGTAGTCATTACTTCTGCATTACTATTTCTTCCTATAAGCTTCATTTTTTACTCCTGAAACTGTAAGTTTAGTCATTAAGCCTTACATTTCATTAAATTCCATGTTTCTGTTTTGGCATGAGAGCAGAAAGACCAAACCATGAACTGAACAAGATGTTTGGATACATCTCAGAAAAGCTAGAGCGGGGGGTCTATGTAATCTGATTTATTGTGATCTGGTTGTTTCCTATTCTCCGAGTTATACGATTCTCTGTTACCTTTTTAATTCCTTTATGGTTTGAGTCCAGGGAAAGAGCAAGGGGCTTGCAATGAAAATCGGCACAAGAATGTCACTGCGCTGAGATGAAACACCTTATCGAAGGCAGGCACCTGCCCGGGTGTTGCGTGGAGATAGATGATGTATTGAACACTGCCACCTTTTGGCTGTGACCACGGCCAGGGCGCTGTGAGGAGAAGAATTTGCCAGACTTCCTTCGAGAGAGGGCTGGGCATCTGGCAAAAGCACCCTTTCATGACAACCCAACGCTGAAGCACTTCCTAATACCACACACGTTAGCGCACACCATGTTGGCATCACGTAATTCAGGTTTCACCCCTTATCTGTGAGGTCCGTGGAACAGAAGAGACGGGCTAATAATACGGAGAGCTGTTAGCTTTACTAAAGACTAAGTGCAATCAAGTTGATGTAAACAGTCACTTCAGCCTGACTGTGGTACACTCTTCCTGCCTCAGGAATACTTGAGAGTATCTCGCATTGTGTTGTGCTGAAATAGTGTTTTCTCAAGCGCTGAATTATATACAGTTTGTACTTCAACCTCTTTTGAGCACTTAGCTGTGAATGTTTGTATCAGTGCCAGTGAGTGTGAGGTGATCTCATTAGAAAGAGAAAGAAAATATTATCAGCCACAGAATTATTTCCCAGTGATTTAATGACTAACTCTCATTCACATGCTACGTCTGCAGTTCTCATAGAGGGGTAAAAAAAAAAAAAAAAAACCACACAAATATTTGTTTGCAAGTAGGATAGCGATGTCTGTCCTGCCGCCCTGGCAGCGGCTCCTGACCCGCGCAGCCTTGGCTCAGCGTGTGTCGCTTCCTGAGGGTCTCCATCGCTGCGCCAGGTGCGAAGCTGTAGCTCGGTGCTTCATCGAGGTGCTATGGAAGGGTGTTCTCCCGACGCAAACCTTACCCGCAGAAGAAAGCGCGGGCCCTCTCCTCACACCCTCTCCCTCCCCCGTTGTTCTACACAGGCAAAACCCGGGTTGCTCAGGGGCTTCGGGCTCCGGGAGGGATGTCCGTCACTGGCGACCGGAACGGGACCGGCTTTCCCCTTCGCTTTCTCACCTAACTCTTTACCTTTGGGAACCCAAAACACCCGGCTCCGAGGGGGGGGGGGGGGAAATAAGGGGGAAGGGCAGGCCCCGGCCCACCACCGGGCGCGGCCCGAAGGCAAGCCCCGCGTGTCTCGGCTGCCGACCCCCCCGTGCCCGCTGCCCGCGGCGGCGCGTTGCTCGGCAACGGGGAGACACCCCCTCTGCCCCCCGGCCGGGGCGCGGCGGCGCGGAGGCGCCCGGCCGGCGGGAGGTCGGGCGGGCCCCGCTCCGGGCCGGGTCCCTGTCCGGGGAGAGCGCCGCAGAGCCGCCCGCTCCCGCGCCCCCCGGGGCGGCTGTCGGTCACCCCCGCCGTTCCCAGGCGGCCGGCAGCTCCTTCGGCCCCGGCCGGGCGCGCTGCACCCGCGGCCGTGAGGGGGAGTCGGGCGGCGGGCCCGGCAGCCGGCGGAGGGGTCCTGGACCGCGTCCATGGGCTGCTGTGCGAGGGGGAAAGACAAAGCCCCCTGGCTCCCCTGCCCCTCCTTGGCAGAGCCCAGTGCCCCGCTGCTTTCATTTGTTTTTGATCTGCCTCATTAAAAGACTATTGATGGCTTTAACTATTGTCCTTGTTTAGGTGCTGATTTACAAGCGCTAATATCTGACTGTGCCGAGATTAATGGGACCCCGTGAAGTTTACAATTATCCGCAGGTCCCTTGACCACACATGGAGGGGTTTGGGTTGGGGTCACGCACTTTTATGAAAAACTCCAAAGCAGGCTTAAACCTGGGAACATTTTAATAGGATTGAATTTGTAATAGGATTTGGCAGCTTGGCCTAAACTATAGGATAGGGGGGTTTGTTCTGGATTATTTTGGAGTTCAGTTTTGGGGTTTTCTTAACATGGATTCATTACTGTGGCACAACAAGGTGTTTTAACATTGTGGGTTTATTTTTCATGAGAAGCTAAAGGCAAATATGTTTGATACAGCATATTAAAGAGCATTCTATCTGAACATACCTTATAGCATACATCCGATAGAACTGGGCTCCGATATTACGTATTTTCTGATGCGTATCTGCATGCTTTATATGAACTTAAAACCCCTCAAACTGATGACAACATATATGACATTTATTAAAAAGGAAAAAAAAGACAAGTGTGAGTGTTACTTCACTGTAGCAAGAGTTCCGTGGACTAATAAGAGATTCCCATGCCAACTCTTGCCTTACTCAAACTAAGCCACAAGAAATAGTAACTGGGCAATAAATTAGATTTATTGAAAACAGTGCTGCAAATAGAGGGAGAGTTACATGGGAAGGTGGAAGAGAACCTAAAAGTGAATCATATGAGCAATTAGTTCTCACTTAGAAGTTGACAGCAGTGAGTTTCAGTGATAGCAGAGACTCTATGGTTGTTAATTCATTTTACATCACTTAGTGCTGTGCAATAATGCTGGTATGCTAGTTATGCTACTTAGATTGCTGTGAAACAGGATCTTATTAAGCACCTCATTATTGGCACCCTCGTTTCGCAGTTCTGGGTTTGTGTCTTACTGGGGCTCTTTGTGAGGTTTCAGTTTTTTTAGTAACAGCAAAACTGGAAATAACATGATACTTGTCCTCAGGGTCCTGAAAGTACTTTCTTTCAGGACATAAACTGTAAATCCTACAGCACCGAGGGAGGTACTGTGGCTAGGAGGTATCATGAAAAAATAATGGGAAGCTAATACAGATACAGTTTGCCTGGCTTTAAAAGTTCTAGTACAGCCAACTTTAGGGAAATGGGAGCTTCCGAGAAAACAGCAGCAGCAAATCCTGCACTAGTATATATCCTGTGAAATGTCAGAGTGTGACACTGGCTTCACTGGAGCAGAATCAGGCAAAAGACGGGCAAAATTTCCCCCAGTTTAGAGCCTCAAAGCTCCATTTTTTGTAGTCAAGACTGAAGTAGCAAAGTGCTAGTGCCAGAGGCCTGCATGTCTGTATTCTAGCTGCTCAGTCCTTTGCATTATTGTAATCCCAGATGCTCTGCATCTTTCCTGTCCTTATAAAATCAAGGACTTGAGTATTCTGTGGCAAGATCGTAGGCATTTGGCCCCCTAACTAGATTTATTAATTTCTATAGCAGTCTGTAACAGCTCCTTGAAAATTCTGAAGCAGGTTCAGATAACAAAACAAACAAACAAACAGCATTCTTCTAATTAATTTAAGTATAATAATAATTCCAAAGGCTATCCATGGTTCTGTCATTTGCTAGCTTTATTCTAGTGTTGATTTTAAACAGTACCTATTCATAACCGCAGTGTAGGATTTGAAGATATATTACGTATAAGGGTTTCCCGACAAGTGAGTGGGCATCCTGTAGTGCAAAATAACCTTCCCAGTCACCATATAGCTGTAGCTTTATTGGGACAATTAACAGCTGAAATAATTAAGTTTTGAAATGTGCATTATCTCTATTAGCCTCCAGGAGTAACATGTGGAAATGAGTGGGACAGTCCTCACCACCCTGAGAAATGTTGCTCTATGCTTTCTGCAGGTCCAAGAAGACAAACCTCCTTCAGTTTAAATTATTCTGGAAGATTTAAAAATCCTTTCAAGATTAATTGGGTTTTGAGTATTTTCAAGAAAACTTTGTAGAATCATTATTTTGCAAGCTGTTCTGGATCCTGTGGCGAATTCAATGGCCACAACTCTACAAGAGTTCTAGCCCAGTGTATAATGAAATTTTTAGACTGTTTTAACCAGGAAAAATGTTTTCTGCTCTGCTATTTTCTTTGAACTCAGATTACTCTGTCTCATTAGCAGTTCCTCAGTGTCTGACTGAAGTAGGAATCTGGATGAAAATGAACTGACAGCAACTTAATCTAAACAAGTAGGACATGGTAATTGCTTATGGAGAGAAGTACTTTAAAACAGTTAGTAAAAGCCTGTGGGGTAGGAAAGGAAGAAGCAGAGAGCTGGGGGAGGTGTTGCTTCTGAACTAAACAGGTGAGGCTTAATGCTGGTTTTACTGCTGTGCTAGATACAGAGATAGGGCTTCTTCTAATATCAGCTGGAGTTTAAGGTTCAAGCCCTTCAGGCTGCACAGTGCTGTCCTCTCTATTTCTTCCCCCAACCTTTATCGATAGGAAACTCTTACACTTTAAGCATCAGCTCTGGTGCTTCATTCTGGAGTAGACAGAGGATGATACACCTCACACTGGGAAAATGAGGCCAGATAGATACACTTTTGTTACCATTTAAATGTGTAGCTCCACAGATGCTTCGCATTTGCTAAAGCCAGCACTGTCACCAGAAGAAGCAGTCCTGCCTGCCCCTGGCCCCAAGTGGGCTTTTCCATCCATCCTCCTCATTGCATAAGCCTGCACCATCATACCTGCAGGCACAAGTCAAAACACCTCTGACGGCTGACCTGTGTAACCTACCTCATGGATGAACATGAAATGGAAATGGAAATCACCACCGTTGCTCACCATAGTGAGTCCCCTGAGCTGGCTGCCTGCAGGGCTGCCCCAGAGGGGCTGTGGGTTAGGAACGGGAGAATACAGGAGGCGATTGCTTCTTTTGGCAGCAAAACCAATGATGTTCCCTCTGCCTGCATGATGTAAAGAGCTAGGCACCCCTAAAAGTCACTCAAAGGCACTGGGGTGCAAAGCAGAGCACAGAGTTGTCAGATAGCAAGACTGAATTTAGGCCACCATAATTGTGCTCAAAACTTGTGAGGACTGATGGGGACCAACCCAAAGAAAGGGAGAAAAGTCCCTTCTGAGACTGATGGATGGGATACGGATGGAAGAAAGATAATAGGCAATCATGTGGATTAACTCTGTGTATCCATGTAGCCCATAATAAGAAGCACTGCCTTTCTGCATGCATCCGCTGTAACAAAGCCAGGTTCTGCAATTGCCACAGGGAGGACTGACTTTCAAAGAGCGGGTGACAATGGCAGCTGCTTTCAAGTGTGTGCCTGCAAGACCTTTGAAAACACCAGCTTGGATAAGAACCCAGATTACATGTTTGAACATAGGCAGTTGCCATGTTTCTGCAGTTATTACTTTGTCTTTCTGGTATGACAGAGATTTAAAAGAAAAGCACATACATTTTAAAATTATGACAGCCAGGATAGATGTCTGTGGTGGCATTGCAATTGTTTCAAGAAAAGGTGTTTAAGATGTAAAAATGTTATTTGATTTCAGTTCAGGTGATTGAAGCTTATTTGGGACATTTTATTATTTACTTATAATACACAGAATAATTTTGAATTCATTTATAATGATTGATTCTGAATAATAAAGAAGTCTTACAACTCAGACTGGGAGGGAGGGTGGAGGGGCGGAATCTCCTCCATACATCTTTTAATATTTTAGTGTGACACCAAAATTATAGATAAAAGCCTTGTTATGCATGTATGTGGAAAGAAAAGGATCAGAAAGAGAGATTACAGTCCCTTAATCTGTAAAACTTACACTAGTTTAAAATTAGAAAGCTATAACTAATTATCTCATTTGCAAAGATTGAGCAAAAGCTGACCAAATATCCATGACAGTCTAATTTATCATGTATCTCATATGATATCTTTTCCATAATAGCTAAATCAATGAGACCCAAGTGCCAGTCATTGATCTAATGGACAGATGGTGATAAGGATTAAAGTTTTGGCAATGAGGATGGCTAGAGGTATCAGTTTTGCTTGGGCTGAAGAGATTGTTGAGAATTGCCTTCAAATATTTGTACTGTAAATGAAGGCTGTATTTTTGTACACAGAGAAGCTAGCCCTGCTCCTCACAGCCAGTGCTATTTGTGCTTGACAAGAGGTCACCAAACCACGGTGCAAATGCTCCACATTCAGCTTCTCTCTCAAGGTACGCAGCAGAGTTTAAGGTGTTTGCTTTCTGATGTACTGCATAGGCAGGTCAGTGTATGCTTGAAAGTTGGCAACATCACGAATAGGCTTGATAAGTGTTTTTATTAAATGCACTTTGTTGTTCAGCCTCTAGTCTTTGCAGAACACCCCCTCTGACATTTCAGGGCCACTGATGATGTCCCAGATGTCTGGATCTATATTATACAGAGGGCTTCTGCACACTGAGGAGATGACTGGGTCACCAGGTAAATAGGTGTCTCTGCCTGGCCCCAAATTTGTGTGTGCAGCCCCCAACAGTGGTGTTCACAGAGCAAGTAATGGGTCCGAGTGCCCCACTAGACAAATATTTTTATCTTCACCAACTGCCACTGATTTGGTTGTGTTCTCCAGCTGGATTGCAGCATGGAAGCCCACGAGATGAACTTACAGCATTTTTTTGGAGAAGTCCTTCATTGATATAATTGGCTACAGGCCCTTTACAGGAGAAAAGTGTTTGATTCTGAAGGCCTTGATGCGTTATGTCCTAGCTAGCACCTCTCTAGAAAATAAAGTAAATCATGACAGTTTCCTTGTGTGGCTTCCCAAAAGAAACAATGAGAAATAAAAAAGCAACACAAGAAAGTGTTTCATATTCTGGTTTGCTTCTGGTGCTTTTGCTGCTCTAAGTTCCCAGAATTACTCTGGTCCCTGTCAGGTCTTATAGAGTTGCAACCATGGACCAGGACAACGGGAATAGACCCTGAACAAACACCTGTTTGAAAATAATAATAGTTAAAAGAATCCAAAAATTTTCCTACCTCGAGGATATTAAAACCTGAGGAATAAGATGCTTGCTGTGTTCTCTTTCAGTGAGCTGCTAGCTCAAAATTATCATTGTGACAATGTGATTTTCCATGGAGCTACAGTGCAAGCTTTCTTTTTCACTAGAGAAAGTATTAAGTGTACCTATATGCCAAGCCTGAAGTAGGAGCTAATAATAGATACACAAAGGCAAGGCAGCAGAGTTAAACAATAACCTGATACCTGCTGGGATGGTCAGTCATGTTCTCGTACTGTTCTGTATGATAATTAATCTTTAGGCCGCTCTGGTAATATCTGATTTAAATCCAAAGTAGAACATGCTCAGCAAAGAATCTGTATTATACTGGATTTGGGCAAAGAAAAATCACACATATCAAGGCTGCAGCAAACAGTGAATTAAGTTACTGGAGTCTACTCTATCAGAGACTGGGTGGCTGTGATGTCTTCTAAGCCTGGAGTAGCTCAGCTAGCTCTGACAGCAGGGTCACAGGCGCTGGTATTTATTATATAGTGAAGTCTGCCTTAAATGAGCAGACAAGGAAGGGGTGGAAAGGATTGGTTAGCAGGAAAAGCCATGAGTTGGACAAAATTATACTTAACTTGGTGAGTATTTCAGAGAAGGCTGTTCAGGCTCTGCCATTCATGCTGGGGGATTCACAGCAACACTGGTTTGGAGGGACAGTCTAAGTGCTGTGAGAGCAGCCTAACTAGTTCACAGTCATATTTAGATCCCGGCACTCATGTCAGTGGGGATAGAAGATACAAGCAGGGACAGGAGGACTGCAGCTGGGAGCAGGATGGATTTCCTGGTCATCCCCTATTCATCCTGTTGCTAACTTTTGTGTTAGAACTCTGGATTAGGATGAGAAGAATGTAGAGGAATTTAGTTTTTCTCCAAATAATGTACAAAAAAACCCCTCTGAACAAAACGAGTGGCTGATCTGGGTAGTGAAACAGCCAGTGTATAAAAAGCTTGGATTAATTGCCATAAGACGAAAAAGTTAACTTGCTGAAGGCATCACTGCTGTTTCTTGGAGGTGCCTTTCTGTGTTGAAAACTGACTACGGAGTGCTGCCATCTTCTTGCCCTCACATTTGCTCTTGCTGTCAAGCCCCGGTAACCCAGAGGTGTCTTGTTTCCCTGCCACTTCTCCAACAGTTCCCCGAAACAGGGACTATACACCCCAAATTTCTTTCCTACCTCATCTTGTCCCTTCCATCTCTTTTGGGGGCACTCCTATTAGTGTGATTTTTATTGAGTATATTTCCAAAACTTGCCTTTTTAAAAAGTGTTAGGCTACACAACAGAGTTAAGTTTTTTATTAGCTGGCAGAGGAAATGAAAAGCATTTGGTTAGGTACAACTTTACAGTGCTTGTAATTTTTTCTTACCAAATATGTAAAGGAAAACAAGTTGTTCTGTGAGTATCACTGCATGTGGAGTCTGATTTCCTACAGATTTGTATCCCATTTCCTTTCCTCACACTCATCACAATAGTTCTGTCTCCCTCTGTAAACCCTCTGACATCTGTCAGGCAAGAAATAACATACACCCTGGCTAATCTGGACCCATGCATATGCAGATTGGGCAGCTGGCTACTACCAAGCCACGTAACATATCACATCTGAGTTCTTCCTGCCCTCTTTTCAATGGGGTTTTCATGCTGAGTCTCTCTCCACTTCCCAGCTGCAGATTTCAAAAAAATGCAGTTAATTGTCTGTAGGACTTCTGCTCTGTTTTCAAATTTGGGTTACGTTGCCCAGCACACTAAGAAGTTATTAAGTAGACTGACTGGCAGAACAGGGAAGAGCCAGAGGGACAGAGGCTTCATTTCCTTAGCAAACCAGCATGAAATATTTAACTTAAATCATTCTTTTTAAGGATAAAACGGTGTTTTTCTTTATTCTTCTGTGGCACAAACAAAAGATGTGAGAGGCTGAATTCAAAATCAGCTGCAGAAGATGGCATCTATGTCTCTTAACCCCAGGATGAAATCACTAGATTAACCTTCTGGGAGGTAGGAGTTGCAATACTTTCCTCTGTACCAGGATCTGAGCTTCAGCCTCTCTAGGGAACATCAGTTGTTTTAGATAGAGATTCCCCTGGTTCATCATGTTGGCACTTTCACCTCAGACTGGCTGAGGTGTCATTGAGTGAGGCAGAAAGTGATTCTTGGGTGATGAGTCCTGTCACCAGGCCAGAGAACCATAACCAGCATTAGTATCTATTTCAGAATTAAATAGAAAAGTTGGGCATCACTGGAAGGTAAGTTCAGATCATACCAGTTTGTTTGAGAGAAGAAGCACCTGGATTCTCTTTCCTTTTTTGCATGTTAGGGATTGGAAGTAGGATCCTGAGTTAGTACCTAACTGTCCAAGTTGTTCTGGCTTTTAAATTGAAACCCAGAGGATAATTCTTACTTGTCTTTTAGCCTAATTGGCTGAGACAACCATGAGACCAGAAGTTTTGCATAGCTTTCTTGCTATGTCTTAATGAAGATGAAAGTACAGTACTTTTAGCTGTGAAGACCCCTCCAAAAAGCATCTAGAGAACACATGAAACTTACATATAGGTTTTCTTCAATGGCTCTAATTTTTCCAAATTCAAGCAAGTTTTTAATAGGGAGAACAGTAGGTACATCTTTTACTCCCAAAAAATGTCTGAGACAAATATCAAGTACCTGCCGAAAGATCATATCACTGAACTCAGGTTTTAAACCATTAGACCCATTTGGCGTATCGAAACATACTTTTCACTCGCATTGTCTTTGGAAATTATCTGTCAGTTTTGACTGAAACCTAGAAAAAATGTTTAGTTTCTCCATCATGGAAATTTCTGCTCACATACAATTTAGCAAAGTTACTTAAATGAATCTACTACCATAATATTGAGGTGTGATACACAGAATAACCAGCTTTACATGCATAAAAGGCTGGTAGTAAAGCAAAAATCTTTGAATCTTACAATGTATTTTACAAAAGTTGAAGCTCGCGTGGCATTCCTATACAAAATTCATCCTACCATGAGACAGTCCTCAGGTTTCATATTGACTATAGAAATTATGGACTCAGCATGATGAGGTTCCATACTCCAAATATCATACCATAAGGGAAAAATGGCTAAAAGATAATCTGAACAAATGCTGAGATTTCGCCCTATGCTTTTACACCTAAATTTAAAACATTATTTTAAAGATTTAGAAGATCTAAAAACTGTCATTGTTGTACATAAGATTATTAATCTTACAGTTTAAATGTGCTTGAGCATATTTTTGCAACTTCATTTTTTCTGTCCAGAAAAAATAAAGGGAAACACAAACAAATTGGGGGGGGGGAAATAAGAGGGGCTTGCAGCTACAGTGGAAAACTGCAGAGGCTTTGACACAGAGGCTTCATTATCACTTCCACTCCCTCCCTGTAGGGATTCATTAAAATGTCAGCTGTGTGAAGGTATACCCGTAAATATATAAATAATACATAATAATTCTATTTGCAGATTCCACTCGAGAATACTAGCCCCAAACCATTTTAGTCTTGCTTATACCAGGAAAGATTATAAGCATTATTCTGTTCTGGTGTGAGTCCACTGGTAGTAAGTGTTGGTGCTGCAAAACAGAGCAGGCACATGGCTTTTCCTTCAGAATCATTGCATTGAACTACCATACTGTGGTATGTGAGCCCTGGTGACTTGGTTGCCTTCTACATAGCAAGGTTAAAAGTTGTCCTCTTAAAATAACAGCAGCTCAACTTGAGGTAGCAGCAATCTCCAGCTGATCTATCCCTGGATGTTTGGACTGGGTGGATGAACTCTCACTTTAGATCCTCCCACAACCAAGTACAAGAAGGCGCTGTTATTAAGAAAGTATATGTTTGTGCAGACCATCTTAGTTATGGTATTGCCTAAAATTTGTGTACTACTGGCTACCCAGCTTTGAGAACATGGGTAAATAGGTATGGACCTTATATATTTATCAGGATCCCTTTATCATGGTCCACTTTGCATACAGGCAAAGGAGAGAGATATCATGCTGGCTGCAGAAAGCAGTGTCATCTGATAGACGGCTGCACCTCTCCCTTTTAGTATAAGACTGCTAGCCAGTATGAACAAAACATTAACAGCTTGAGGAGTGCTGTTTGTCAGTCTGTGTAAAAGGGGTAGGTGGTCTCAGCCTTGCTCACGGCAGCCTATTAGCTGCATAATGAATATTCCCTTAACACCCAAGTTGGCAACCTCAGAGAGTTTAGCAGATGAATCATAGAATGATTTGGGTTGAAAGGGACCTTAAAGATCATCTAAATCCACCCATGCCACAGACGGGGACACCTTCCACTAGACCAGGTTAGTCAAAGCCTTGTCAAACCTGGCCTTGACAATTTCTTCCTAGTATCTAATCTAAATCTAAGCTCTTCCATTTTAAAGGCATTCCGCCTTGTCCTATCACTACATGCCCTTGTAAAAAGTCCCTCTCCATCTTCCTTGTAGGCCCCCTTTAAGTACTGGAAGGTGCTGTAAGGTCTCCCCGGCATCTTCTGTTTTCCAGGCTGAACAAACCCAACACTCTCAGCCTGTCTCCATAGGACAGGTACTCCACCCTTCTGATAATCTTCATGCCCTCCTGTAGAATCACTCCAATGGGTCCATGTCCTTCGTATCTTGGGTGTCTCAGAGCTGGATGCAGTACTCCAGGTGGAGTCTCACCAGAGCAGAGCAGAGGGGCATAATCACCTCCCTCAACCTGCTGGCCAGGCTGCTTTTGGTGCAGCCCAGGATGCAGTTGAGTCATGTCTAGCTTCTCACCCACCAACACCCAAAGTCCTTCTTTGCGGGGCTGCTTTCAGAATAAACATAGAGACTGAATTACCCTCTTGGCCTTCCCAGTGGCTCTCAAAGGATAGGGCTGAAGGCTAAACCCATGAACAGGGCAACCTGGGAGACTTTGCATAGCACAGTCTGGATAAAATCCATTCCATGGGTTTACAGTTTCCAGGGCTGTCAAGTCACTACTTTGTCAAACCAGTAAGTTGCTTTTTAAAAGATCTTAAAGAAATCTTAAGGAAAAAAATACATAATTACTATAAATGCAAGTTTTCCATTGGGTCATACATCTTCATTTAACATAGTTATTTAGTGATTCCTAAAGGAAATGATTATAGTCCTTTGTTCTTAAACAAATAAGTTGTGTTCTTTATCCTCTGAAAAAGCTGATAATATGATAGGTGTAGCTCTAAGGAATAATTATACTAAATGGCCGTGGATACCTCAAAAGATAGAATACATCTATTATGCAGAATTCCCTACAGAAATCTTAGAAATCTTATATGCATTGATTGCTAGTTAGCATTAGAAAGACTTTTGCAAGTTGACTTTACCAAAGCAGCAACTATTTGCATTAGCAAACAGGCAACATCAGCCAGCTGATAAGAACACAGTGGAGTAATGCAATTAATATAGCTATGTCTGTTAATTAGTGTTTGCTGACTGTCAAAAGAAGATACTGTTAGGAGACAAACTTATTTTCCTGATTAAAGAGTAAGGCCCATCTTGTTGAATTGTGCTGGACCCACTTTTGATCTAATTAAAGCTAGCAGAGTACTGTGTGCTGGAAACTTATGCCACTCTGACATAACATTTGCATATTCATAAGTGAGATGGATTGATATTTTGCAATTAACATGGACCAATGAGAATAAAGCCTAATTAGTAAACATGCTCTCTTTATTAACTTTCAGGTCAGGCCTTTGTTGTAGTATAAAGTAATAATGGAACAGGAAGTCCCTTTTAAGAAAAAAACTTATGTCATATATAGTTCATTCCTTTCTCATTCAAGCTCCATCTACTTGTTACTCTACCAAAATGTTGGTAGATGCAAAACTCCTGGGCTGTTCAGCTATTGACAAGCTCATTACAATGCACTTTTTATCTGACTTGAGTTTGCTGCTTCTGCAGCAATGTTTGCAATGTTGTCCCAGATCCTCAAATGACAAAAAATGAGATTACATCGAGAAGATCCAATACAGTGGTGTGAATGCAAGAGGCTGGGGGTGGGACAGGTGGGCTTAAGAAGCTTGCACAGATCCACAAAACATGGAAATTGCTAGATTTATGTATAAATTAATTTTTGGTATATAATTCATAGTTTTAAATATCAGATTGTAGAAATTATGATCTGCTCATAATCAGCTGGCAGAATACTTAGAAAGCAAATTATGGCTCTGTGTAGAGCATACTACATGTGTTTTTCAAAAATATCTCACATCCCTAACTAATGTCCTCATTATGATTAAGTAAAATTAATTCTGTATGTCAGTGTTTACAAATTCAGTGATTCCAGCCTTCATTTTTTCTCTATTTAAAACACACAAGGATAAGGCAGTTAACTAGATGTAACACATCAGAAAATGGCTCACAAACAAATATTATGCAGCATAAACTCCCATTAACTAATAATGTAGTTGACATTGATTGAAAGTGATTAACTCCAGTGCTCTTTTTCATGTCGTTAGTTAAACTAAATACCAGCGTATAAGAGAAAAGTTGGCATCTTCTCATTTTGCAAATGGATTGAACAAAGCTGACTTCTTCTTCATATTAAGTTAAACTACAGGATTAGTAGATGCATTAGGGAGAGACAGCAATCCAGGTAAAGCAATAATAGTCAATGAGGCAGTCTCAATCATTCACCTTTCCTACTTAAAAGAGGTTAGTTACCTAATGATAAAATTTCATGGTCAATTTGGAATATGTAATTAAATCTGATTGTAAACCTACTGCTATTTCTCTCTTCTTCAGAGGTCAGCACAGCAGTATAATTCCTGACCCCTGTCCATGAGCATTTTCTTATATCTGGCACCAAATATTATTTTGGAAGAGATCTCTTTTTTTCCCCAGCCTTCAGCCAGCAGCTTGCTTCTCTGTGAGATCTGATAAATGAGTCACACAGATTCAATGTAAGTTGTGACAGGAGCCCAGACCCCCACCACAGCTGACCCCCTGGGAGTTTGGTGCCCACTCTGCTGGTCCTCACCACTTGGCTGTCTACAGGAGGGCTGGTCATGAGCCCCCTGTTGGGGTGGTTGCAGGTGTCACTACCTGCACTGTGTCCACAGGGTGCCATGTGGTAGAAATCCTCGGACCATGGTAAGAGCTGTATGTGGAGTTCAACTCCACCACCCCCCTTCCATTTCCCGGTTTCATCCTTCCCCCTTCACCTTTTTCTCACTGCCACGTCTGTCAATAAGACAAATTTAGGATGACTCTGTTCTCAAAATTCCTGAGAGAGGGCAATAATCTTGTTTGCTTTGCTTGTCTTCAGAGCAGGATCCAAACAGTGATGCCTGAACAGGTGATGACCCATGGCCTCCCCAATGCTCCTTCAACTTTTCAGCACAGGAGTTTTCCATGAAGTTTTCTCCTTCTTTCCCTCTTTCTGCACCAAAGCTGCTCCTTTCTGATGCAGCTGCAGGGATGAGGGGACCTAGTATGTGCTCTAGGTGTCCAGTTTTCCTTCTTCCTCCTGCCATGGCTATTCCTGCACTGCTGAGACTCACTGCAGAAGCTCCTGCTCTAGGACTATGCCTCTACCCACTCCCTCACTGGCTTTTATCAAAGAAAAACTTCTGTAGTGGCAATGACCAAAAATAGTCCTGAATATTGTCTGCAATCAGCAGAAATTTACTACGACAGGACCATAACAGCACGAGAAAATGAGGATGCTTCAGGAAAAAAACAGTGCAGTAGCCTATGCTGAACTATAACTGATGAAGTTAAGGCAAATAGTGATTATCTGCATAATGACACTGTCTCAAAGGCTAGAAGGAGGATATCCTTCATTTTGGAAAAGCATAGCTAGCTACAGATAGGGTAAGATTGAATCTCATGAGGAAAGAACAGAATTCATGACAACTTTCTACATTTGGGAACAGTCCTCTAAACAGAAACTCACCTGGAAACTTACCTCAATCCTCTTAAAGAAACTCTTGAAGAAACTTGAAGAAACTTGAAGAAACTCTTGAAGATAGTGACATGCTCTTTGGAGGAATGCAGTTGAGTATGTTTAGTGTAGACCTTGCATGAAGCAAAGAGGAAGAACATCTGATTTGTGGATGATGATAGGCTTTGGTCATGAACAAGGCATCTGATCATTCTGCCTTGACAATTTTGAGGCACTTCTGAGAAATGTAATTGTGAAAAATGACACAGAATGTGGTTTCTAGTATTTCCAGTGTTAGATAATATCTCAAATGAGATTTTCAGATGTAAGCTTAAGTGTACTTTAAATACCTGAGTCTTTTCTGTGGCTAGCAGTTGAGTTTTAAGGCAATTTATTTAAAAGTCTTTCTTTTATTAGCAAGCCCTACATCTTCCAGGCACCCATCTGAAAAATCACAGTTTGAAGCCTAAACCATTTACTATAGCCACTATACTTTCAAAATGTCTTAGGCGATCAGATGAATGGCCGAGTGTTAAAACTTGATAAATTCAGATTAGTGAGGAATTATAATTATCTAATATCAAAAGCATCTGACCACTGGAAGAACTTATTAAGAACTGCTTTTAATTCACCATCTCAAGTAGCTTTTGATTCAAGATTATATTTTCAGAAAAGGAAATGCTCTAGTTCAAACAAGTATTAAATATAAGAAATCGGTATTGTCTGTACTCTTGTTATATCACAGCTCAGATTAGCTGTGGTCTCCTCTGAAACCTGAAAGTTAATTACTAACTTAACATAACCTTAAATTGGAGGGGAAAAATAACGTTGATCCTTATTAGCTAAACGAGACAAAACAAAAGAAAATGAACAAAAAAATGTTTCCTTAGGTTTTAGGTCCCATGATCATCTTTGTGAGGTGATTAAGAAAGAAGAATGTTCTCCTGTGTAACTGTGGCCTTAACAGCACTGGCCTGTCCCAGAAAAAGCAAATGAGCAGGTGATGGAGGCAAACTGCCTGGTACTGGCAGGTAGAAAAGATCACAGGGAGGAAAGTAGGAAGTGAAAATAAAGGGATAACAGAGATGATCTGTCAGGTCATCTTTCCTGTTTTAAATAACTTCGGAACTGGGGAGGACACTGCAGCTCCAAGTTTCCCAACCCTTCTTGTAATGGCTCATTTTCACCAGAGGAGAAAAGGAATTTTGTTCCTCCTCCTCAGAAAAACATTGAAGCTCCTAATGCCCCTTGAGCACTGATTTCTCATACATTCTGAATAGACAAAAAATAAAATAAAAAAAATAAATTAACATCTCTATTTCCAGAATCTCCTGGTCATGATGACAACAATAAAAATGAAGTATCACAAGACAAAAATGCTGAGTAGGAAACAAGAAGTGTGACTCCACAGAGTTGTTAACATGTCTGAAAATCATGTCCTTATCGACTTTAGGGGCATTAAAGAGTGCTCAAGCATCCTACTTTCTGCAGCAATTATGAAATGATTTTTCTATGTCTTCCTGAAAAACAAAACCTCCATAAGATTCATGTTCCTACATGACTTCATCCATCCCCTTGTGAACTGCAGAGACCTGTAAAGGAGAATGAAGCTTTTTCTTCAACACTTCCTCCAATATACCTCTGAATATTCAGATACCAATACTGTAACATAAAGTTTTATTTATAACAAAATCCCCATTTTTTTAAGATCTCTTGCGATGTTGTTTCTGTTTGGGCGCTTCTACTGCCTCTTTTACAAAGAGAAGGCTCTAGATGTCTGACTGCTTTCAAATTGTGGCTTCTGATCCTACTTACCTCATCAAAAGAAAAATGAAGGGCATTAGGTACATTTCTACTGTGCTGCACTATTCATCTTGCATGAAAAGACAAAGCAAAATGGCTGCCTTACATGCAGTAATTTGCACTCTGAATTATTCAAATGCTTTTTCTTTCTCTTTTTATAGTTAGATGGTGCCTGAATCAACTCAAATCAAAGTGGGTAATAAATTGATATAATTTCCTATCAGTCTTGCAGAAAGTCTCATTCAAAATAGCTGCAGGTTTGCCAGTCCATCACACTCTGAAGACTTCCAGGGTGGTGTGTCTGATGCCAGTGAGTTACCAAACTCTTGGGCTGGGGCTCCTTGCATTTCAGTGCTAGAGTTTTTACTTTTTTGTACAAGGGTGTTTCAGATAAAGCTCTGATCAGAAATTTGTTCTTGTTCAGAATGGTAATAATCCCATATATTGATAGTATGCAGTAACATATCTTCATCGTTCCTGTGGGTGTAATGCTTATTTATGCAAGAGATTTGACATCTCCATGGTGTGTTTTATGCGAAAATTCTCTGTCATAACCTAATTACCGTGTGAGTTTTGATAATGATATAAACATGAACGGAATCTTATAAATGCAGGATGTTTAGTTTGCACTTGCAAATAGAATATTCTAACTATGTGTGTCTGAGGTATAGTACGTATAAGGAGCCTACATTTTTTCAAAGCTTGCCAAAAAACAGATGCAAAAATAAAACATGGACATGTGGAAATTTCCTTGCCTACCAAGTGCTCATCACCTGCTTATGGATCAGAGATTCTTGGGAAGGACAGACAGCTGTCTAACCTGCTAGAGATGAATTCAGGTATCAGAGAGTTAAAACACTTGCTCATTGGTTTTCTCAGCTCCTATTTTAATTTGCTCTCTTTTTTTTTTGGACAGCTCTGTGAAGGCAGTCTGGTTCGTTGCTTCACCATACTAATGAGACTCATCCATCTGCCTCTGTCATTGCCAGGCTCTCTTTTCTGCTGGAAGTCAGAGATGAACGCTCAGGACAGGTCCTTTCTAGGCTGCAGTACTTAATCATTTCTAAACACGCTAGATGGCCTCAGGCAGTGAAGGCAACAAGCATTTAACCCAGGCTTGGCAGCTCGAGCTTCCACATAGGTTGGCTCTAAGCCTTGATAATGAAAAGTAGCTGTGCTTTTACTCTCCACTTAACCAGATGCTCTTTGCTTCTTGGGGCAAAAGGTTAAATAGATATAAGAACCCATGCTAGTTTTGAAGCCTTTTATTAGCAGTCCTTATAGAAGTGAAGTAGAGCATTCTGCTCCCCTGACTATGTTTCTCTCAGAATCCTGTATTTAGGACTGTGTCCACTAACCAGAGGAATGTAACCTCCTCACCCAAAGCTCATTGCTTGTTCAAGTAACAATAAATAGAACCTAAAGCCCACTTTGCCACTTAATTATTTAATGTTCTATTTTCATAGTAAGAATGAATGGAGACATTATCAGTTTTGTTTAATGGAGGCAACACCTTATATTAACAGTGCAGATAAAGCATTTTTTCCACTGTGGCTGGGACAACTGATTTATTTTTCCACTCCATCTACTGCTCCATATGTCTCTGGAATCTGCCTTTTTCCCAGAGCTCATGTTAGTATAAAGCAATTGTCTGGGATGTGTAAGAATTAAGTATCCCATCATTCAGGCTAGACATGCAATTAGAAGAGTTGCACTAATTTCCACTGCTGAGACCCTGTCACTTTAATTTATCCTTACTTTCCTGCATTTAGGTCTTCTCTGGTTTGAGGCCAAGGGTTTTATATAGTTTGAGGCAGTGGTTCTGTAATGCCAGAGGTGGGGGGAGGAGGAGTTGGTTGCTGTGGGTGGGAGAGGGAAAAGAGCAGAGGAGGGGAAGTGTTAAGGGCAAGGGAAGAATAAGAACTGGCTGAAAAGAACAAAACTGACACATACTACACAGTTTAAAGATCTAAAGCATGTGCCAAATAATGATGTGTGGAGCAGCTGCAAAGGAAAGTAAAGCTTTCAGAGAGGAAGTCTTTATTGAACTGCAACACTGAGTATGTGTCTCACCCCAGATTATTTTCTTTTTTTACGTAGGTGTTTAGCATTGAATCTCAGTAGCGGGGCTGAGTACAAATGGCTCGTCTAAGAGCGCTGCAAAATCTGTCCTCTGCTCTGCTCCAGATTTCACAGGGGAGAGCTGAGGGTGCAGGAACATCAGCTTCAGCTCAGTTACCATCTCCCTACGCCTGCTGGCTTCCACACTGAGCTGGTGGAAACCCTTAAAATGGCATAAATCTGCCAGTGCACTGCTGAGCTCCTGGGTAAAAGTCCAGGACAACTTCAGATAAGAATTTTTTTCTGCATTGACTCTCATTTTGCACACCATTCCTGCTACAGTCAGGATGAAATTATTCCTAGATCCAACTGGTAAAACTTGAAAAAACCCCTCAAGCTTTCCAAGCTTTTGTGCAACGAAAACTCTTAATTACTAATATCTTTATGGAAAAGAGTGAATAGCTTTCTAATTAGGGAGACTTTTTTATGAGGTTCTTTATATGGAACTGTCTGGGTTGATTTGTGTGAAGGTTTGTCAGTCCAGCAGAAGGAAATGTGCAGAAAATAGTTGTTTATATTGAGAGATACAGAAATACAGTGCTACAGTAAGTAGTTATCTTGCTCCATTGTTTTTCAAACAAATATTAAAAAGTACCAACACAATATACTTCAGTAAATTTAAGGAAAAGTATAGGGAAAATTGGCAAAACCACATCTGCACTCATTAAGTCTTTCTTAATAGGATAAAGAAAATGAAGATATAAGCTGCCATTCTGGACTTGCATCTCAGCAATGACATATTTACAATTCAATTTTGTGTTTTCTCACTACTGGAGGATATAGAACACTGTATTAGGCATACTTATTACTAATAAAGTGTTGCAGAGGACTTAAAAATGCTGATAAACTATTATTACAACCTAATTAAGTCAGTTCCTTCCTATAACATCCATTCGTTTGGATGGTCTGATGCAAGGACAAAATTGGACATGTGAAAGGAAGGGCTCAGATGAAATCTAGTGTGATGTAGATATTGGATCCTGGATTTATACTGTAGATCCTAGAAATTTAGATCAATGTTCTCAAAGATATTTGGCAAAATGAAAGGGGAATCAGGCAACTAAGTGCCTTTGAAGCTCTGGGAGTTTGTGAGACCCAGTGGTGAGGAGCCTGACAGTTAAGTTGTTCATTGTTCATATAATTTTAAGCATTTTTAAATGTTAAGGAAATGATTATGTTATACTGCCTATGTGCATATCAACTGTAGTCGAACTGTACATTATTATTAATTGGGTTTATATGCTTGTGTGTAGAGACCAGCCAAGCACAAGACCCTGCTGCACTGGGCCCTGTACAAACATGGTGACAGCTTCTAGCTTGAGAGTTAAAGCTCCATGGACAAAATAGAGTAAGGAGAAGGGAACAGAAATGTACAATTTAATCACAGTGAATGTAATGATGGCTTGAAAACACCCTAAGAACACTACAATCTTCCAGAGATTTGCTATCTCAACCCTCGCACTAAAATGCAACCAGGGCAGCCTAGATCTCCCACCATATGTGCATAGCTAATTTCCATTAACCATCTGTGTTGGAGAGAGCAGAAGAAAGGGATGAAAAGCAATTCAAAGGAAACTAAGATCAAGAAACATTAAGGAAGGGAGAAGATAGATGCAGAATCAAGCAGGTAATTTCTAGTGTGTTTCCTGAATCCTGTCCTCACCAATGTTTTCTACCCCTCCCATGCTCATCCCCTTCTGACTTTTATGTTCTTCTCCACTGTGGGCATGATGAAGAGACCAGCCTCCACTCAAGCCCCACATGAACTCCCCACCATGTGATGCAAGGCCTGCCTGTATCTTCTAATGACAGAAAGAGACTGATGACTGTTCTCAAAACAGAAGTTTTCAACCAGTTTGTTCTCACCACATAGTGATTTAGACTGTATTTTTCTGTATAGCTTGTGTGAAAAATATGCTGGACACTGTGAAGTTCCTAATAACGTCAGACTTGTGTTTTGATGGGTTGTAAGTAATGGCAAGTCCCCTTCACTTTCTGTCTTCCCGCAGTGACTGTCATTTAAAGCAGCTCAGCTGATCCCATCTGTCATACCAGAGATCAGCAGGAGAGTGCAATTCTAATGCAGCCAAATCTTTCCTTAGGAAGGCCGTTTTTTGTGAAAACTCAGTGCAAATAAAATCAAAGCCTCGGATAGAGGCAGGTAGTCCTGCAAACTCAGTACTCTCAAGGTGCAGCCACAAAATCTTTAAGGATAATGTGAACTTGATTCGTAGTCTGCTCTCCTGCGTATTCCATGCTCGCTGCTTGTGTTTACAAGAACAAAATGAGAATGTCTTCAGACACAAATAAGTAGTATTAGCAGGGCAATTCTTCAGAAGTGCATGTGTTCTCTTCCAAAGTCATTTGCATAATAATAAAAGAAGAAAGGTATATAACGTAAACTACATATCAGCAGAATTGTTCCTAAAAATTAATGCTTTTCAAGGTTTTCCAAGAGGCGTTGAAATCAATGAGGTAATTAAAAGTGGTGGAAAAACAGAACAAGAAAAAAAAAGGGAAAAAGGATTAATAGAATGTTATTAAATGCCCACTGGTCCACTAGTTACAGCATTTCCCTGGAGCTTGGGTGACCCCGGTTTGCATCCCTGCACTGTTAGAGTATCCCTGTGGGAATTTTGGACAACTAAATTTTTTTTTGTGCCTCATCTTACCTATAAAGCAAGAACAGCAATATTATCCTAATTCTGGAAGATGTAACCAAGGTTTTAGAGGACCGCAGAGCATCCTCCAGAGATCCTCTAGTGTTAGTAAATGAAGCGACAACTTCCCTGCATTTCTACAGCAGTTGTTACTATGCAGTAAACTCTAAGTAATCCCTGTCTAGGAGGGTAAACTCATCAGGAACTAGAAAGAAGAAACCAGGAACATTTGTTCCAGAGCCCATGGCACTGCTCAATGGTCCTTTGTAATGAGATAATTTTTATATATATATATATATATATATAAATTTTTTTATTTATTTATAGATATATTTATATATATAACCTAAGGACCTCTGTGCCCAGATATTATAATGATGGAGGCCTTTAAAAGTTCCCAACACAAAAAGATGCTCTTCAAACATCCAATACCAAAAATAAATAAAAATTTATCAGAAACTTTTCGTTCATTGAAGAGAGTTCACTGTATAATGCATAGCATTTGAAAAGTACTAGAACTGCAGCACAGTTTTAGTTTTTGATAATAAAACATTAAAGATGCATTTTCAGTCTAAGTATTCCATGCTAAGCTGTCTCACACTGCAGGTAAGAATATAGTAATATAATGGAAGGAATTAGCAAAATTATCTGTGTCGTGCTGGCCCTGAAACCAATACCACTGTTGGCATCTGGAGGCTGCACCTGTCATGAGTTATGGCCCTTGTTTTTACAGGAAGGATAAAACTGGTATTTCAGTTCCATTCATCATATATAATAAACTCTCTGCCTTAGTACAAATGCATTTATATGCCAATATTGGAAACGAGTACAGGAAATACAAGCAGTCAGTTGTATACGTTAGATACACTTTTTGTAATACTTTCTTTTGCTAACAAAATAAGTCACCAGCTCTGTCTTTCAGGGGTAGTTTGGCAGAGCTGAAATTGCAGGCTCTGTGTCGTGAAAAAGCACAATACCCTCTTTGCCCTTTAAATCTCGTAACAGTGTTAGAGCTTCAGCTATTTTATGGGCTCTCAATTGCCTGACCAGAAACATGGACCCAAGGGTTCAAGTTATCCCAAAATATTTAGTCATACAAGCAAACACGTTCTGCTCACAAGGGCTGTCAAGATGCCTGAGTGAGATAAATGTCTTCTTTTCTGATGGTTTCTTATGAATGATAGTGCTTGTGAGTGGCAGGGCACAGGAGGCAGTGGGGCTCGATGGGCTGTATTTAGCTTTGGTGCTCTTCCATCAGCCCATCCCACTTGCTGGAGTTCATACCAGCATTTTGGCTCACCATGTCTCTGCCTCTAAACAACTTTTCCTACAAGTAGGTATAAAAGGTTCAAGTGACCTTCCCACCTAGCTTCTGGGATGAAACCCCATCCATTGTCAGGCTTCGTCTTCCTTAATGAAGGGCGATAAGTTTGTCCTGTTGTTTGTCCTCAGTGAGAGATAACTGCCCTTCCCAGATATGGGTCCATCCGGAGGGGAAGAACAACTAAATGTTGGCAGGGACCCTTCTGCTTCTTACTGTGTTTGTGGCCATGATGTCCAGTTACTCTGGAGAAGTTGGTTTGCAGGTTTAATCATCGGGTTTCAAATAATTAAACACCCTAGAAATGTATTTCCAAATTATAACAGAGTTGACTTTGCCCTCCAGTTATAAGTGTCAGTAATGCCATTAATTCTTTTGAATAATCTTAATAGTTTCTGCACCAACAACGGGGAATAACATGAATGCTGTAGTGGAGGATTTTAAAGCCAAAATAAGGCCGTGACAAAATGAATTAACTTCTTGGTTTATCTAGTTCCTCTTAAATCAGGGGAGTTATGCTCTGTTACGCCACACAAGAAGCCAAGTCATTTAAAGCATTGTATGATTTAATAGCAACTCTGCCAAACTTGATTATGCCAGGGGAGTTGGACTAGATGATCTCCAGAGGTCCCTTCCAACCCTAACAATTCTGTGATCCTGTGAATAAAAAATAATAACACTATGGAAGGGGAAGGTGGGTTTTGTCAGCCTCATGAATGTTATATTCATTCTGTGGAATCACACAGTGGACTGTGAAAATAGCTACTTGATCATTTGGGTTCATGCTTCAGGAATGTAAACTTTTTAAGAAAATAGCTTGGATTTATGTAGGAATCTTTATACAAAAAAATTAATGCTAAGTAATATTGTCTAATTGTCTCTTTTCGGTAACATGGAATAAATAAAATAAATAAGTAAGCAAGAGAATAGCAGTGTACTTGCTCATATGAATTATCTTGTTTTCAGGGACTTTGCAACAAACATGAAGCTTAGATTCTTCATTAATTAGGACAGAAACACCATGCAGGCACATCAGGGAAACTTTTCTAACACTTTTTTAATTGTTGTTCGTAGAAAGGCTATTTTTCCATTGTTATTTTAGCCTTTCTCTGTTGTTATGAAGGACAATATATATCATTTTTACTGCAAAGTGCCAGGCAAGCCAGGATATTCAAATGAACAAACCTGGATGCTTTACAACTTTTGCCCTCTTGAAATCAGATCTGAAAAATATAGGACCTAAATATCAGTACTGTAAGGTTTTAGTTTTATATCAGTCATAAATCTTAACAACCCGCACTTAACAATGAGCTCTGATTTTAACTTAATCTTTGGCTGAGAATTAAACCAGCACACGCTCCATTTTGTCTTCTCTCCCAGGTGGCTCCTTGAAAAAAGGTGCTGTCTGTGGCAACAAGCTTAAAGGTTTTATAGTTTGTGAAAAGCAGATCCAGCACTGCCTAGGTGGGCCACAGACTCACAAAAGACAAAGAGTTGAGTCTTGCTCTGCCCCTCCCCAGCGCTCTTCTGCTTAAATAAAGTTGCTGGTTGCCTAATGAATGTTAGCTGTAATACTCCCTGTGGTCAGCGGGGCTGTTGTTTAATGAATTGCTTAATGTGCCTGATTACTGTTACTATGTGGAATGAGGGAAATAGCCAGAGAGATTTGAAAGACCCACTGGAGAATACGATGAAAATGAATTGGATCAATAAGAAGTTTTTGCTCATCTCTGAACAACGCATTATGTGCTGCATTGTTGGAGTTGGGGATAATGTAATTTTGTGGCTTGTTGTTGTTCTTTTCATAATTCAGAAATATAAATCTCATTTGACATTGGGTTTTAGGGCTGGCCTTCCTGGAGTTATAAATGTTCCCCTGACTCCAGTCCCGGTTACTCACATGGACAGATAAATTAATTAGGAAAACTTTTATGCCAATTACTTTATGCCCTTGGCTTTCATATGTTTCTGAAGAGCGGCAGCTAATTAAAGATATGATTCATAATTACTGGTCGATCGAGTAGTTGAGTAATGGAATCAGGAACTGTTCCAAAAAAATTATCCATCACATCATTACTAATTGTTACATAATACATAAGGATGTAGAATTCAAATAAAAAATTACTCACATTTGAAAGATTCATTCAATTAGTGGGTTTGGGATATTTTTAATGACAATTATAAACACGAGATAGTTCTCACATTTTTTAACCTCACAGAGGTTTTATAAATATTTATAATTAAATAGGAGCATAATTTCCAGTGAATAAAGGACTCAAGGGCCTAGCTGGAGGAGTGGGTTAGTAGTTAGTGAATTTATGGAAGCAGGAAATCAAATCTTTGGGTCAAATTATGGCCCAAATGAAATAAGTATGATGGTGTTTTCCTAGTCCTGCCACAAATTTGGCAAGTATTGCAGGCTAATTTCTAGAGAATAGAAGAGCTGTTGCAAGTTATAACTTGGCACAAAGCAACACACAGAAATTTGCACGGAATTTGTCAACACTCATTTGTCACAGTCAGAGTTTGCTGTCCCAGCAAGAAGACCATAACTGATACTACAACCTAGTAAAACTGGTGAAATAGTGAAGAAAAAAAAAAATCCTCCAGCTCTTCCATGCTAAGTTTGCAGATGTTTTGTGTTTTTACAGTTTATGAGCAGTCATGCCACTTCATCAATAAAAGATGTCTGAAAAATTTAAGCATGGGTTTGCTCAGTAGTTTCAGATACCCCACAGGTAATCCTGGGAAATCTCTTGGGTCAGTTTTCTACTGACTCCTTACAGCCTAAAGCAATCATATGATAAAGTCTTGTATAAATATCTATGTCTGCTGAGCTTTGAGAATCATCTCTAAGCCTTGCAAAGAAGGGCCAGCAATACTTGTAGCATGAGCCTTCACAAAACGTGTGAAGATGTCCCAGCCAGCAATTCAAAAGTTATCAAGAGAGCACCTCAAGTACGCAGAAGAATTTTAGCTGACTCAATATTTATTTGAACTTCCTAGAGGAGCCTGACCCTGCATATTCTTCCTCTCCTTCACTTATTTAAGTAACTCAGATCTACAGTGTTAGCTTTTTCACCTACTCCACAATGTTATTTTTCATATACTTAGTTGGTTGTATATGATTAACTTTACCTACCACTCATTAGACACATGGCATATGGTTTGGAGGAGGATTAATAAATGTTTTGCCGTATCTGAGCTAGAAAGAGAAAATTAATGAAAACAAACTTCCACTTCTGCTTACAGCTTTAAAAGGCTATTTAGCTGCAATCCGTCTGCAGGTACCATTTGTTGTCCTCCTGAGTATCACCAGGGAACAAAGGATAACTCAATTAAACATTAAACCCAACTGACAGATGGATAAGAGGTATTCAGCAGAAGAATGTCCCAAAGACCTCGAAGTCCACAGCAGTAAGACAGAAACAAGATGGCCAAAGGGAAGATGGACCAGCAGAAAGCGATTGCTCCTTCTAACACTGAAGTCCCCACGAGTTCAGGGTCCCTGATGAATCTTCCTCTTACCCTGTAAAAGTGTTTCAGGGGATACAGCTGTTTATTTATCCTTTATTTTAAAACTATGTTTTGGTGTTTCAGGATTTGGTAGCTCCTGGTAAAGTGAGCAAAAAGGGTTTTTCTACTGCAACAGGCCAGCTGAGCACACTGGGGAGAGGGAGGTGACAAAGTGATACATAGAAGTCTGCAGAGGTTTTAAGGATTGCAGCTGTTGAACTAAAATGCTTTTAAAACTTCAAAGTTAACATCCTAGGGAATAATAAAGTGCGAAAACAAGTAATATACAATCATGATATTATATTAGATGGGAAATCAATACTGAACCTGGTAGTCTTATTACAGCGTGCTTCTATCGGGACGGTTAGTCAGAAATAGCTTTTTGGGATTAATGGTGACAACCTCTGACCTGTCAACATCCTTATCAACCACACATTCTCCTGCCTGGCAGAGGCACGAATGCTCCTCACTTGCAACAGCACCTCACTGTGACAGGGCTGTCTACAAGCCAAATGAGGGCAGACATTCACAGCCATAGAAAAATCCCAACCCCAACACAGTATAACCTCAATTCACAAAATCCATTGGGAAAAAAAAAAAATGGAAGAGGGCACTTTGAAATGAATTAAAGCTAATGTCTCTGCAGAAGTTTTGTTTTTAAACATTTAAGCTGCTTCACTGCTCGTTTAGGAAACAGTATAAATGTATTTGCATAAACGGAGCAGAGTGAGGAAAGATATTTGAGTTTGATATGGTTAGGGGGTTTTATGGAAGTTTAATTTCTTCTAATTTTAATACTAGAATTAAATGTTTCAGTTGTCTGGGCATTTTCTGCAGCTGACATATGTCAGATCCTCTCAAGGTGCAGCAGGGCACAAGAACAGTTCAGTCACTTCTGAGTATCTTTGGGGGAAAGTCCTCTATTGTTTTTGGTTTTCATTTTTGTTCAAGAGAAGAGAAGAGAAGTCATATGGTCTATTTCAAGACATTGTAGTTTGTATCTCAGAAAAAATTGTAGTCTAGATTACTCAATGTGTATGTGGTACCTTTTTACTTTTAAAAAGGTTATTTTCATAGTAGTTTTTTAATTATTGTACAAATTACTGTAAATCAATTGAAAAGGAGAAGTTGTGATTTAATGGATGAAAAATTACATTGACTTACTCTCATTATGAAAATAACCTTACAGCTCTTGGTGAAATGGAGATTTTCATATTTTGGGTAAAATCCTAATACCAATGGTAAATGCTGCCATGTAGCAAATTTCCCTGTATGTTATATATTTTATATATATTATTTATATATTTTATATAACTACATGAAAATACAGGCTTAAACAACAAAAATCAAAACCCCTTCAGCCATGTTTAGTGCTTGAAAAGTCACATAACCAAGACTAATTAATCTCCTGTGGTTTATCAGATCAGATCAGTAGGCGATGGATTTTTCATAAATATTTGGGGTCATGCTGCATTTTACTTTGATACGTTGAAACATTTGATAACAAAAGTTATTTCAAAATTAAAAACTTAAACTATTGTGAATGTCAAAATGGGAAGCTCTCTTTTTCTTTTTTTCCCAAATAAACAAAAACAATAATATAGACCTAGAAATACAGTTTCATTCAGTTGCAATAGCACTTTTGATTGGAAACTCTTTTTTTTTTTCGAAACAGAAACATTTTCAGGGTGCTTCAAGGACAGCTGATGGGCTTTAGTCCATCATACTTGGAAGGTGCTACAGCTTCCCTGAATTATCCATAAGAATAAAGGTGTGCAGATCTGCAAGAGGGCAAAAGGGAGGGGAGAAGAGAGGTGAGAGGTGGAACAGGGTGCATCATTTCTGCATTAGCTAGAAATTTGCTACCTGCTCCCTGTGTCACTTATCAGCACCACGTACTCACAAAACTGTGAAGGCTGTCTTTTCTGTCTCTGGAATATTTCAAATTTGAGAACCTCATGCAGTAACTTTCAGGCAAAGCAAATATTTGTCACTTCTTGGATTTCAGCTAATTATATGCTTTCACCAGGAAGGTGCTATTTATTCTGCATGCTTGAACTTCTTTGTGGAATAAATATTATTTGCAAAAATGCAAGATAACATGGTTCATGCTCGTGTATGTCAGCTGTAATAGGCACTATTAAACCAGACATATCCTCAGAGTACATCATCCTTAGTTTATCACCTTTCTGATGTCAAAGGCAAATGTCTGATATTGCAATGGATTCCAAATATTGTCCTAATGCACTTCATATGCCACAAAACTTTCATTAACAGCCACAGCAGCTGGGTTGTGTCAGTATAGTCAGTGAAATTCTGTAAGATTTTATGAACTGCAAACTTTATCTACAAGGGGAGATAAGATCCATTATCTAAAAAGTGGACTAAATTGCCATAGTCTCAGGGCTTCACCAATTGGTGCAAGTTGAGCTGAAAATCCACTAAGTAGAATGTGCTGCTGTGACCAATTCATCCTTAGACTCTGCTCTCAAAGCTGTCTCCCCATGGAGCATGGGTTGGCATTAATACACAGCATTAAGAATACATGGTATTATAGCACTGCAAGATTTCCTTGTCCTTGTCCTGATCCTCTGAGACTCTTTCCTCCCTGCCTCAGCATGGTCCCCATGGACAACTGAGCCCCTGGTTCACAGAGACAGTGACAATGCCAGAAGGCTGGAGAGCACAGTCAGCAGGACTTTTGCAGGGGCTGAGCATAGGAAAGTCCTCTGAGGCAAGGCAAGGTAAATGGCCATGGGATTCTTCACAAGGAGAAATAAATGCCTGTTTATGACAGCTGTTCTCCAAAACCACCACAACTCAAGCACGAGTAGTGAGAACAGGAGGGATATTCTTTCCTGCTCCTTTCTTGTGCATGAGGTGAGAGCAGAGATCCTCTCGCCATTTGGGGTTGGGGGTTGCCATACAAGTAGGTCAAATCAATAGATGTTCCTTGAGATAAGCACACAAATTATTAACGTTATTTTCAGAAAAATAAGGAGCTTGTTATTACATGATCCATGCTTGAAGTTTTCCAAGCACTTCAAACAGTCCTCATGATTCACAAGTAAGAACAGATTATTAGTGTCTGAGAATTTGACTGCCTCCTCTTGGCCTTTGTCTTCAGCAGTACATTTTTTCCAGTTACGTGCTAAAAATTTCAGCATCTGCCCCTTAAACAACAGGCACCATTCAAGGATGGGAAAGTCTGTGTCTGTTCAGAATAAACCAAAATAAAGTCTCAGTCTTGTAAGAAACAAATTGCTGAACATCCTGAAATCTCTAAGAGGCAAAGAAAAATCAAAGCAAATTTCTAATATTTTTCTTCACAAAACCCCTCTCATTCTAAAATGAAGAGGCATACAGAGTATTCAGGCTAAGGTGACGGAGGTGGGCAAGCAAAAAAGAACTTGTCTGCAGCATTGGGAGTTTCCAATGCCACACAGTGACTTTCACTAATTTATTCAGCAGTGAATTCCAGTGAGATCTCCTCTCAGCCCTGTTCACACACATATGTTCTGATGTACAAGAGCCCTCCTATCTCACATAAAAGCTGACACACAGATGTATAGCATGCACGTTTTACTTTCCTACTTGGCAACTGATTGCATATCTCAGCTCCACTGTGGAAGTAATCCCCACATATGTATAATTATTTTTAATGAATTAAGTCCTTGAAGTGTGAAGATCCATAAAGATCTTTATAGTCTCCTTTGACACTTGAAGGTAAATATTTGCATTGTGCATTTCAAATTAGATGTGCAACGCCTGTTAAAAATAATGGGAGCTGGAAGTCTGGTCTGTCTAATGATTTCCTTCTTGATCATTGTGATAGTACAGAAAATGCAGAGAGCAGGTGCTTGAGTCCTCCCCTGCTCCCCTGAGGATGGAGAGATCTGTCGGCAAAGTCACCCCTAGGGTGAATGAGAATGTCCTTTCCAGAGAGGCAAATAAATGGCCCCCTTCCCTGGTGCTTCTTGAGTCATAACAGGCACTTTCAGATCCCTCCGCATCACTGCAATACAGACATTTTTTCACCTACAATTATTCTACAAATTATGCTGAAACATTTATTGGGTCTGCCAGCAGCAGGAGGGGAGACCATTGGTGGTGTCACAGAGGGGAACACAGTGGCTACAGGGTGGCTCTGTGCATGGAGGACAGTGCGAGAACACCAAACTTGCTGGGTTAATGCAAGGTGGGGAGGCGTGGGGACAAGGAGCCTTCCTGAGCTCTCCCAGAGCACTGTGCAACCCTGCTTAGCAGTGTGAATCAGCCAGTGAGGAGTTCTGTGCCAGGAAGACTAGCTAACCAAGCTACATAGAGCTCCTCACCAGCCTGCCTGGTGCTCCTCTCTTGCCTGAGCTCACCCCTCTGGGTCTGTCCCCACCGGAGCAGAGTTGCCTGGGCAGTCATTGCTCTTAGTCAAACCTCTCAAATTTGGACCTTCTATGAAATTATTCAGAATTCCCAAAATGAATTGCAGAAAATGCTTTTGCTGATGGGGCCAAACTGTCCCACAATACTCCATGTGTCTCATCCCTGTATGGGAGTGGGTTTGGTGGGTTGAGACTTGCCCCTCGTCTTCCATCTCAACACCCAAGAGATCAGCTTGAGTAGAGACAATTTGTCACATACAGCCCCCAGTCCATCTGAGCCACTTGCTTCACTGCTTAGGCTGAAAAGTTCATCCTGTGTGAGGACCATCCAGCAATGCCTGATAAGATGGAATTCCACCATCCCACACTTAGTTCCGGGAAGCCCTTAGCTTTAGATACCATTGTTTCTGCCCATGGAATGGAGGTTCGGGACTAGATGATCTGTAAAGTCCATTCCAACCCCTTAACATTCTATGATCATGGGCTTGTTTGGTATCTTAAAAGCCATTATGGTCATCTCTGCTATGTGCTAGCACCCCTGCCTTGTCCCTAACTGTTACACAGAACAAAAAAAAGGAAGAAAAGGTACACATTTTTAGTATAACAAAAGTCACGTCTCGCTAAATATACATTTTAAAAATTGAAACATCTGGTGCAGTAAAATTTCTGCTGTACATAAGGATGGCATGCTGACTTTTGTCCAAAACCAATAAATAAACCCATGACTACTGCTCCTCTATTTGATATTTTTGAGTAAGTCATCATTCTGTAGCCAGGGATTATACACAGGGATTCATTGACAAGGGTCTGCTACAATATACATCACCAATTCCTAACCAAAAAAGTAGTAGAACAATGTATAACTTAAAGAATGGCTTGGAGCCTTATTGTGAGCGACTTGGGAGGAAGGAGAGTTAAAGAAATGACATGTCACTTATCCTAAATGTTGCAGTTGTCTGGTCTGTTGCTGCAATGCACTGGCTTTGCAAGCCTTTAGTTATCTGGAAAAACCCATAAGAGCCTGGAGGGTGGGCGAAGAGGCAGAAGGAGGCTGGGGAAGGGAGTGTGTCAAAAAAAATGGAGAACTAAACTGAAGTACTCCTGTCAGTGCTACATTTTCCCTCCAGAAAAATCCTTATTGTGTACCAAGTACTGCAAGTGTGTATTTTACAGAGGAGAGAGAGAAGGAAGGATCAGAAACTCTGTCACATTATATCACCGTAAAAAGTAGTGGTGTTTTTTTAAAGGCAGGTATGGCTGGCTGGAGCAATTTCTCACTCCTTTTTAAGATCTTACATGTGGTTCAGGATGCTACAAGAAAAACAGCCAAGCCACCTTCCTGCATACCGTGATGAGAAGGAGCAGAAGATGCAGTGGCCTTTCTTTGACCTCAGGCAGCCCAAAGATGCCATCAGTTAATTTGCCCCTTGACATAGGCCTACATTCATGGTGGGTTGTACAGAGAGACCTGCTCAGGTCTTCAGTAGCTTAATGAATGTGTAGGGAGAAACATATTATTACTGGCACCCTCAGCCCTTCAGGATTTCCCTTCAGGGTGATTTTTTTTGGAAACTTACAAGCCCATTCACTAGAGGAGGTTGGAATAAAATCTTGGGCATGAAGGGGATTATCGTGTTTTGGTTTTCTACCAGCAAAGGGCAAACCAAGACTGTATTTAATCCCTTTTTTTTTCCTGGACCAACCTAGTTGCAGAGGAATATGCTGAGTTAGCAAACAGGTAACTTCACAAGAGAGTATTTCAAATTTCATGCTTTAATAGTTACCATTTGTTTAAAGAATGAGAAAGTGAATCTATTTTTATTTATTGAGCTTAAAGAGAATGATTGAGCTGTACCAGTCATGGATAATTATGTCTTATATCTCACGTTGATAGTGGCTTTCTCTGAAAGCTACACCAAACTTATGACTAAGCAAGAGATACCATTCTGATAAATCTCAATAAGAAAATACCAGAACAAATTGAGGTGGGTTCTTCCTTTGTGTCATTACCTTGCTCTTTTTCAAATGAGAAATATGATGCCTCTGATTTCACTGATTACTAGTTTCAGTGTCAGCCTTATCAAGACAATGATAGGCTCAATATAAAAGTCCTCCTGTTATTTTCCTAGCAAAAGTTGTACCTGACCTGCAGCTTTTAGAGAGAGCATGGAAAAACAGATCATATTTTTCTGCTGGTTCTACCTGCTTAATTTAATGTTACTGAGAGCCCTCACCCAAGGAGCACTGCAAGATTATACTGAGCATTTCACTATGTTGTTGGTTTTTTTCTTGTGTCAGGATTAGAATTCATTTATGTTTAACTTATTCAGTTCTTTATGTCAGCAAAGCTGATCACAGAGTGAAAGCTAAACTTTCTGAAGATGTGGCTGTCCAGTTTAGGGCTGAACAAAAGTACTACGAAAATACTGTGCCTGACCATGTCTGGCTCTGACAAAGCTCAGTTGGCCTTTTCATGCCCTACAGTAGCAAGGTTGGATTCTTGCAAATGTGCAGCCTCTGTCATAGCTGCATAATTGAAGGACTGACAGTTCTCAAGACTTCATTATTATTTTTATTAGAGAATCTGTTGGCACTGACAGTTTTTCCTCATACTATTCAAATACGCTGGATACTGGCAGCTGAGGATTCTGCATGACAGCTTGTATTGAAGTATCAGGGTATTTTTCCGTGTCGGTACAGAGAGAGAAAAACTGTCAACAGGAACACAAAATAGAGCTCAGAGATGGTTTTATGTATCTAAGTTTATTTAAGACTTGGTGCTATTTTGATTTTCCATTTGCAAATTTTAATTATGTGTAAGCAAAGGTTATTGTTAAAAATGCAGGCACCAGGAAGAATTTAGTGCCTCTAAATAAATGCATAGTAAGAGCATAGTCAGCAAGGGAAGAGGTTTCCTGATTTGTAGCTAGTTTCTTTCATTTAGGTCACCACTAGAATGGCTTCATCTGAGCCCATTTTTTGTAATGGTTCAGTACTGAATGGTGCCAGATCATGAGTGGCCTTCTATGTCCCTTCTTCATAAACAAGGAAGCAGAGCCTAGACAGATTTGGTTTGATGTTGATCTAAAGCAAAGTCTTTAAGGATATATAGGGAAACCTCTAAGGTTGTTCAAACAGTGTATTTTAGATGCAGGAAAGATTTTCCTTGACTTTGCTGTCATAAAGGATTGTGTTGAACATGACTAGCAACAAAACACTTGGCATACTAAGAGCAGGACTTTCAGATCCCAAACACTCAGCAAGGAGTAAATTGTGTTGAACACAGAAGCAGGAGATGTGGTTCCTTGGCAGACCTCATGAGCAGTGATGCCAAACTCTGAGCTGAATTACCAATGGGAAGTCAGTAAGTGTGAATAGCCCCAGATAGGGTTAGAGGTCTTCCTTTCTGAATGAGCACTGAGAGAAAATAAGCAGTGCCCCTACAGTACTGCAAAGCTTTTATAAAATTGACTCTTCAGAGACACAGGTTGATTAATTAAACTCACTAAAGTGGATGTGATTAAAAAACATACTGTCATAGCAAGACAAGAAAGATGAAGAAGAAAGATTTTTATGTAAGAAATCATTATTTGCATGAAATCATTGTGAGTTCATACAAAGGGTTTATTGAATGCACATCGGCCAAGTCTTATTGATGATTATGGATTTTCTGGATAAGCCTCAAAAACAGCATTTTCACCCCTGCATAATTGCTTTTTTTTTTCCTTCCAACCATTTTTATAATTTTATTAGCTCTATAGCTCTGGTAATATAAGCTATTTATTGAGAAATGCAATAGTCACATCAATACAAAAGTATTATAAATAAACTAGAATTTGTCTGATATTTCAATTTGTATTTAAATTCACTGAATTTTTTGAGTTCTGTTTCTTCCTCATTATTAATATTGTAAGTGACAAACGGGGCCTCAGAAAAGGATTTATATGTTTAAGTGGTGCACGACTCTGTTAATGGTACTTGGGGATCAGGCTCCCCAGATAATGGTTTTTTTGCCCAGATGATGACTGCTCACTGCATGTTATGACTTTCCCCTTGGTCTCCATGAGGACAGTCACAGAATTGGGTTCCAGGGCCATTTCCAGGTTAATACATCCATGCTTTCAGACCGACTGGAACCTCTCACCCTTCATGTCTATTAACTGCAAAAATAACTCTCTGCAAAATAATTGCCTGTGTTTGTTTCCAGTTCTTGGAAGAAGTCCATGGACAGAAGGTGACAGTGGGTTTGTACTTAAAATCGTTAGTCTTTCAGGATTTTAGCTATCTTTTTGATGTTCTAGTGGATGGGGCAATGAACTAGCACAGAAGAAACCTGCTCACCCAAACTCTTCTTTGTTCTGCAACAAGTCGTGAATCGCCTCACATTCCTGCTTCCATCATTTCTTCATCCTTCATCAGTTTTGTATGTGTTGGCTTTAAGATGTTGAAAGAAGTAAATATTTTTCTGCTTGCTTGTAGGCTGCTCGGAGCACTTATCTTTTTCAGTTTCTCTAAGTGCTAATGAAACTGAAAATTAATATATTTTTAAAGCTTATAAAAATAATTAAGAAGGCAGTTTAAATTTTTCCTCTGTGGTTCTTGGGTATTAAAATAGTCTTGTAAATTCATGCCCAGTGATATAAAGACTCTGCTATGCACTACTATGCACTACAACCTGAGCTCCAGTCCTGAAAACCACATTCACTGTGAAACCAACAGGATTGGCCAGGCAAAGTAGAACTAAGCATATATGTACGTGTATGAGATAAGGTCTATTGTTATAGACTGTTTTACTGGTGTTGCTGCAGTTGCTCTTTGTTTGACAGTAGGATTTCCCCCTTCCAGAACCAACTACCTGTGGCATGGCAATCACAAAAGCAATAAGAAAAAAATAGGACACTTTTAATGAAGTGAAAGTACTTTTATAATTCCAGAACTCTTTCCAAGTTCTTCTAAAACTTTAAATAAAATTTTATTTTACCTAATTTTGACATTTTCACAGAGAATTAAGACAATTTTTGAAAAACAACAGGAGCTGAGTAGATTGCACACTTAAGTATTGTAGAAGCCAGTCCTTCTACAGAACAATAAAATATATGCTGTATGCATACCTTCAGAAGTGGTCAACTGTATGGCCAATAATCATTGTGCAGATAATCCTTTCTCAGTGTATGGGGTCCCTCAGAGCTTGAGCTCTGACCTACATATTCATTTTCAGCTCTGCCATTTAGGAATTTTCTCTTGGAAGAGAGATACCAGCATACTAGGATCCTGCATCCTGTCCTATGCAAGCCTTGGCAGTTGCCAGAGGGGGAATGTGTGTAGGATTTGAGGAGAGCATGGTGGAGAATGAACTCACAGGGGGAAGAGCCGAGTCAATACAGGCATAGAGATAGTGCATCAGTGGAGAGCAAGCTCACGGGAGCAATGCAGGACAGCATCAGCCACAGTTTGCAGACAACAACCTAGATGGGGCATTATTTGGACATATTTGCCAGATTAAAGTTAGAGATTAGCTTGCCATGAGAATATATATTGGATGGCATATGTCCTTTTGGAAGTTCACTCTGGCTTTATTCATTATTTCCTTACATGTAAGTAGAGATGTAGAGATAAGATAAATGTAAAGGTGATAAGGATAAATTAGGAAGTGACTTTATGTATATATTATCACTTTTCAATGCATTTATACATATATATATATATATATACACACAAAACAAAGTGATAGAAAATTATAGCATTCCTGTATTATGTGTAAATTAAAATGCATCCTTTTGTCAACAGGTCTCCCCAGAATAGTTGTGCAAACAGTGTATGCTTCTCTGTCATGCAACTGTGGGTAATTAACATATGCAAAACACTACAGTCCTGCTAGAAGCTACACAGTCCTCCCCTGAAATTTAGGTTCTATTTATTTACAACAAAATAAAGTGGACCCTTCTGGAAAGAAACATAGCTTTGTGGCTGCACCAATGCTGTCGCACAGATGCTTTAAATCTTTTATATCTCCCAGACCTCCAGGGGCTGGTGTTGGATGGTATTGAGCCAGGGCCAATAAATAATTTATGCTAAGTAGCAATTTAGTTGTTTGGCTTGGGGTAAAGAAATCCAAGAAATTCATAAATAAAGTTCCCATTTTTGCTGTGTTCCAAAAGTTAATTTATGTTACTCTGCAATTAACTAACATAAAGGTGAAAAAATATGACAGGCCTAAGGTAGAAAATAAAGCTCATAAATCTGCCGTATCTTAACTAGTGGTGCTTTAGTGATAGTTGGTGCTTGCACTTGGTTTCCCGTTCATCTAATTCACCTGTATTTGCCTGACCCAGAAAAATGTAGTAATTAATTTCTAATATTTCCCCTTTGCAATAAACAACCAAACCCAACATTTTTTGCTCTGCCCTTTGAACTAGAGAGTAGGTACTAGATTTTGGCAGACACTTTGGCAAAATAGATAGAAGTGGGAATCTATAATGGTGGATAAAGTCTGGTCATCAGGTGGTCCCTGCTGGTTCAATGGACATATTTAAAACCAGATCCACTCATTCATTAATGTCCTTTATATGCGCACACACTTACATACAAATGCACAGGATTTTGTTGTGATACCTGTATTCTTCCTCTTGAGCTAAAATAGATGTTTCCTGATAAAGACATGACTTTTCTTTAGCATAATATATAATATACCATTACCCTATTGACACAGTGTGTACTGTTTAAAAGGAACTTACATATTAGTGTGTGATGGTTGCTATGTAGGGAAGAAAAAATTTATATAAATATATGCTGTATCTTATATGCAAAATACAGAAGTTGGGTAGATTAGAGGAATGAGAGTTAAGCAAAAGACTGGACTCATATTGTTCCAGTATGAAAACACTATGTATGTGTTTTCTGCCTCAGTATTTGCGGAAAGCTCTTAAGCATAACATTTAATAAAATTTTGCAGTTTATATAGCTGTATTTAGAACTTTTCAAAGTGCCCGTCTTTCTGGTTAGGAAGAGTTAGAGAAAGTGGTGCATCCCATAAATTTTACAAGTTTTGTTACTCACAAGAGGAATTCTGACTGTGGGCTCTAGGAGCTTATTTCAGGGAGGTTGTCTGTTATCTGTTTCTATCAAAATAGATTCTGACTATCTATGAATAGAGAAAAATTGAAATATGATTATGCAACAGAGAAGGACCAAGTCCTCTGCTGCTCTGCCACATTGTGCAGTCACTGATTTCCATGAAACTACACTGGTTGGAAGCAGAATTATGTCTCATATTTTCAACTCTAAGACTCATCTTGGCAATTACCGGTAGTCTGAACAAGTGCATTCAACATCCTTCCTTTCAGGATGCAAAGAAAAGGAAGCTCCTTTCCTCCCCTCAGTTTCACTCCTGCAGAGTAAGTACAGTGTTGCAAACATCCCTCGCTGCAATCAATGTCTTCTTATGACTTCAAGGAGCCTGTAAGATCCCAACCTGTTCAGAGGTGAAGTGCCATGGAAGAGTTCAGGCTCTGACACTCAGTTACTTGCCTGTTGTAGAAAAAAATATCTCTGCCCATTATTCAAAAAGGTCTGGTTTCAAAAGAGATTGCATTTGCTGTGATAATAGGACAGAATATGCTTCACTATCCACTATAATATCTGTTTTCTTTTTCTGGAGGTTTCTGCGTCATGAAGATGAATTTAGTTCTTTACTTCCTGAGATAAAAAGAAAATTACATGATTGATTTCTCTTTTAATTGCAATCCAGAGTATCTTGATTTCTGACTCTCACTTTTAATCGTGTTCCAGGCAGCCTCACTGTGTTGATGGCGCAGAGGAGCTCTGGGTTATTGCCGCATGAGTGAGCATGACCCTTTTCCCCTCTGTGGCACACTATGGACCACAGGTCCTGGGCCCAGGAGGAACAGTCCTACACTTGTCTCAAATCCACTTTTTGGAAACAAATTTCAAATTTACTGGATAAGAGTTTGGAAAAGACCATGTAATTTATTTAATGGAAGACAAGGTGTGAATCTGCTCATTAAAATTCATAATGAGATGCATCTGGCATCTTAACACTTCTTACTATTCGGGAAATAGACTTTGTTAAAGGCCATTTTGCTCTTTCTAGCAGGACTACATGGCACAGATAAAGGGTTTTGAATTGCAGAAATGAGAATAGGTTTTCAAGTCTATTACCTCCAATTTCCAGTCATTAAATGATTCAGTGGAAAGTTTCTGATTTAACTTTAGTGACCTCTAGCAGAGACATCAAGCCAAAGTGACTCTTGAAGAAGACATTTAAGTCTCACATATTTATACATACATTTAGAAACAATAGAGAGACGGCTAAAAAGCAGTTCAGCCTGTTCCAGTCTGACTCAGATCAGATTTCAACCAAAATAATGTTTCCTCTAAATATGTAGTGGGAACAATTAAGTAGCATCATTCCAATCTTTTCTGAACAGGCTTCCCTCCATGTAAGAGATGTTCATCAAACTGGAGACTCAGCAAAGGAGCCAAGGGGAAGCGGAGAACTTTCTAATTTCTGGAGTGAACTGTCCCTTTTATTCCATCACGGTTAAAGGATTTGGGTGGCTCAAAACACATTTTCCATTTATGTATCTCATTCTCACTTACCTTCTGGAGCTACCAGAGACTGCTGCTCTACATTTTCTCCCTTAAGAAGGTCAGAGGGTGGATAGAAGGCAATTCCAGTCCTGAATGTTTTCAGTCTTCCACCCCTGCTTTCCCCAGAGGCAATGAGGTAAAGAGGTCTCCTATCTGCAGACATTACGGTAGTGGTCTCCTCCATCAACTTGGGCAGGGGCGTCCCATGTCTCTCCTGCTCTCCTATCACTCTCTGGAAAAGTCTGTTTCCCTTGAGTGACTCAACAGAGCCAAAGTGCATTGTTACTTGGACTTTAAACATTTGCACTGATGATGGGAGGTAAGCTAACATAAAACCAGAAGTGTGCACCAAAAAGAAAGGTATGTCTCCAGATACGAAATGCTCAGGAGCATTAGTAGTTCAGGAGCATGCATAACTAAAACTGCATATGCATGGAATTTCATATAGATACATAATTGTGGGAACTTGATCTTGCAGAATATGTTTTTTGTATTTTAAATGGATGCCATGTGGGATATATTTGCTAACAGTCTTAGAGATAAACTACATATCTAACACATCTTTCTTAATTTAAACATTTTCAGAGTAAATTAGAGGATTTATTCCACAGAGTGTGCTATTGGGTAGCTCATGCATAAATTGGTTCAAAGTTACACATATGGCTATGCATATCTCCAGCTGATTTTAGTGAGGCTGCCTTGTAGGAAATATGCCACCCACAGTAACCTACATGTGTAGTCCCATGTAAGGTTTACACAGCAGAAAACAGTTTCCTTATGCAGGACACAAGTTACAATGGTCACTTCTCAGAGTGTTATGATTTAATTCAGATAGCAGATTCAGGCATCAAGCATCCTGATGAAGGTGGGGCTCAAATAATAAGGCTAGCCAGAGAAAAACAAGCAGACTGTCATTTACCAGGGAGATACTGGATGTCAGTCTGGAACTCTTGTCAGTAGCTCTTCCTCTGTGAAACAGGCACATGTAAGAGACAATCTGCATAATCCATAATTAAAAAAGAGTTGTGAGTTATGTTTTGTCTCATAATTTGTTGGCTTGCACATTTCATTACTTTACTGCAGTTTCACTGGTGATTCTCATCAGCTTCCTTTCTATTTATTCTGGTTTCAGCTGGGATAGAGTTAATTTTCTTCCTAGTAGCTTATATAGTGCTGTGTTTTGGATTTAGGATAAGAATAATCTTGATAACACAGGGATGTTTTCATTACTGCTGAGCAGTGCTTGCACAGAGTCAAGGCCTTTTCTGCCTCTCACCCCACTCCACCAGCGAGGGGGCTGGGGGTGCACAGGGAGCTGGGATGGGACAGAGCCACGACACCTGACTCCAACCGACCAAAGGGATATCTGGTGCCGTACATCATAATGCTTGGCGCATAAATCTGGAGGAAGCAGGAAGAGAGGGCATTCAGAGTGATTGTCTGTTTGTCATCCCAAGTCACCGTTACATGTGACAGAGCCCTGCTTTTCTGGGGATGGCTGAACACCTGTCTGCCCATGGGAAGTGGTGAATTAATTCGTGTTTTATTTTGCTTGCATGTGTGGCTTTTGCTTTAATTGTTAAACTGTCTTCATCTCAACCCATAATTTTTCTCACTTCTACTCTTCTGATTTCACACACCCCCCCCCTCCCACCGTGGGGAAAGCGAGCAGGTGGACGTGTGGAGTTGTGTTCCTAGCTGGGGTTAAACCATGACCTGAGATTTTTAAAAATTATTAATCTCTGTGTAGATTCTCAGGTATCACACATCAGCATACAGTAGGTAAAGCCTCCTGTAGCTTTGTAGCTTTTGTAGCTTTGCTGTAGTGAGCAACAAGAAAGCTACTGCAGCCTCTCAGGACAGCAAGAGATTTGCACAACATGCCCTAACCAAGTACGCGGTTACTGAAGAGGGGAGTATACACTTAAATACCAGCTGGTACTAGTAAAGGAAACTTTATTAGTAATATTTAAGTGTTCATCATAGGGAATGTTCAGAAGTGTTTATGGTGCTTTCATAGCATCTGCTTAGGACTCTACTAGTGAATATTTTTTGAAAGAGGGTCTTCCCCTGCCTTTGACTCCTCTTATGTGATATTACTAAGCAAATTCATATTTTCTTCTCAACGTGTACTCAGCTTCTGCTTTCAGCTTTTAGATAAATACTGCATATCTATATACTCTCTCTGGTAACAGCTCAGCTCTGATCTGCTGTAGAGCTCTGGGGCAGATCAGGGTTGCACACCTGCCATTTAAAAAGGACAGCTTCTTGTGTGGAGATCACTGTTATGTTGAACAGTGGTGTTCCAGGTGCAGGACACATGTTTTTGAGGAAATACAGGTGCACATCACTCATAGTTAGTCTTGCAGCTTTCACAGGGTGGAGGAGAAAATAAATCTCACCTGCAGGGCCAGAATGAATTAAGAAAATTCTTCCTTACAAATTTACATAGATGTGTTCAGTTCTTATCATGTTGTTATGAAAACAGAAATATTTTCTTCCATGTAAGCTTCTGCATCCTGTGGGCCCTTCTTGACCCACCTGAAACCAGTGGGAAAAGTCTATAGAATTAAGTAAAAATCATAGTCAGAATTTCATACATGGGAAATAAAATCGATTATCTACTCAGCCCTGTGTTACTACACTTCATTGCTGCAGCTTGGCATTTCAGACCGTTTTGCTCGCAAACACAACAGTAACGCCCCTGGTATTTCTAGTGAAAAACACATTTTCAGATAGAGATTTCTGCTCCCTGTCAACCATAGTCCTGTATTTCTTATGGTTGCATATTCTAAAATCAAGACAATATTTTTTAAAGAACTCAAAGTACTTTAGCTAGTAAAATCTAGAAGTTTCATTTCCTCTCTTCTAGGAAAACAAATGAAAGGCTATACAATATATTCAGTGATACAAGTGTGCTAGTAAATATTAATAAAATACATATTGTAAATTAGGTATACCTCACAACTGCAATTTGCCATAGATTCATTGATATTAAAGATGTAGAAGATCCTCACATCAATCCATCCTATTGACCCACTGGGCAAAATCATACATATCAAAACCGTTATTTTCATCTGTTTAATATAATTCAGTTCTTTTTTCATTTTTTTTCTAGATCACTTGAAAGCTAGAAAGAGATGATCAGATGCTATGAAGTCATATGGAAAATGTTCACAAAGCATGGATTTTCTGTAGGCCAATTTTAAAGATTTAAGTGTTGGTTTTACACTCTGGGGCAGTTAGTTTCTTGTAGTGAAACTGACAGGTCTCTTCAGGCAATCATTTACCTCATTCTGATGTGGGTGTCTAGTATGAGTGAGAGGAACACCTTCTCAAAGTGGCTTTTCATCTTCATTTATGAGAAAGAGAGCTTAGACAACTATGCATGACCAGTTACCAACTCTCAAATGTCTACATGTAAGTCATGCATATTCCATTCAGTGATTTTATTTTCTGTTTGGAAATGGCAAATTAAAAATAAGAACATTTGCAACACTTCTTTCTTAATTTCTCAACTGTTTCTTCCCATGTGCTGTTCAGGATTACTCAAAAACATCTTCAGCTGTTTTCTCTTTGCTTTCCACGGTGTGCAAGTGGCTGTGTTAAGTCCCACTCTATTGTTTCACTTTCCATCTTAGTAATTTTCATCAGAGCTGTCTCTGAAGACCATGGAGCCTTCCCTCTGCCCTGACTGAGTGCTGAAGACTCTTGCTAGACCTGTTCCAAGTATGGGAATATGCTTGGCTTTTGCATGGCTCTATGTAGCTAAGACAATTTCATTTGCAAAAGTAAGGCCTAAACATTTCTGCTCTTATAGTCACTTGGTTATTTCAGGAAAGACAAAGGGATTAAGACATGCCAAAATAGCTGTGTTCATCGAGACTCTTTAGCTGACTAAAGATTAGTCTGTGGGCAGTGGTCAGTGGGAAAAGAGCAAAGTTTCCAGGTAGTGATTTGTGCCTCATTAAGATTGCTGCTGGAGCTGTCCAGTCACAGACCCTCTCTGTTAATGCCTAGCTCAAAATGTATGCCTGGTTTTTAAAGGGCTGCAGCCATGCAAGGTGCATTCTGTCACTCCAGTTCCTAATTCAGGGTGACTTTTCAGGGTCTGGACAGAAGTGAAGTGAATTCCTACACACTGGACACCTAAGACCATATTAGTCCCAGCTTTGCTATTGAGACCTATTTATCTGCTATATCTGTTGTTTTATTAGCACACAATATAAGTGTGGCTCTGATTCATAGACAGTTTTTAATTTTATTAGAAGAGAATCCACCTTGTGCTTTTTCTATAAATTTGTTGCATACAATTTTTGTAAAAAAATATTGAGGAGCCCCTATAATGTAGTTGTCTTCTGATGGAACTATGATACTAAGATGGCAAATACAATTGGTTTCCCAATATTTCCCCTTCTTCAGCTGCAAATGCCCGCAACAGCCCATGATACAACCAGTATTTTAAATATGTCTTAGTTGGACCTTTAGTGTAATACTCTATCTACTCATAGTCACAAGCCCAGCATTATTGTTGTTGTTACTATATTTATCTCTACTTCTAAGTTAGCATCAGTCCTGAAAATTATGTTTTTTTCCTTCAGTTCATGCTGTATGTCATCAGCATGTTGTTGATATTTGACATCACTTTTTGTAAATATAGAGAGTCATGACTTCCAACACACTACTCACCCCATTAAATTCCCTCACAGCATGCAGAAAAAGAACTCTTAATTTACAAAGATTTTCAAATTCATGCTAACCCTGAGTCTTTCAGCACTCAGATGTGTTTGCTATCATTTCCCAACCTTTCTTATAGAAAATTCTGTTATTTTTTTATATATTTATTAGTTATGACACATTCCAAAATTTCAGCCTTTATCTGTCTGGCTTTCCCCTCATTTATCATCATTTTCTGCTGTTTCTGTCCAGTTATCTTTTCCTTTCCTTTAATTTCTGTTTCTTGGTCCCCAGATAGAGAATGAAATATTAGGTTTGTCAAGCGTATATCATTGTTTAAATGCCTGGAGATGATGGGTTAAACAGCACAATCAATGAAACAAACCTCCAGTGCATTTCAGCTACTGCAAATGATGTTCCCTCTGGCTGTTTAAGACCTACCAAGTCAATAACCTATTAATATCATACTCTGCTAGGGTCAGCGCCAAACAAGTCACACGTCTTTTCAAGGCATTCAGCTTCTGGGTGGATTTAATGGAAGGCTGTTGGCTCTTTGGTGGCCTCAAAAAAATTGTATTTTTTTTAATCTTCTTGCAAGATTAAACCTTGTTGACTGAAATAAATTAAAAATGTAAAATGGATCAGACAGTAGTTACTGTAGCTGTATAAAATCATAGAGCAACACAAACTGCACCACCGATAATTCACGTGGAACCATTGATCCTCTCTAGAATCTGATAATATTTTGCTACCATAGACTGAAAAATAACAGTCAGCCAACCTATCTTAGTTTGGTCTCTGTATATATTGTGAGAAAATGTTTAGTCTTATCCCTGAAAGGAACAAAGTTCAAAGTCTTCTATTTTTATAATATGTCCAAAATAGATACAAATAGGTTATGATGCCACTTAAAGATCCATCCAGCACCACCACCTTTCACAGTACACTTATTTTTCATACAAAACCCATGAAAACTGAGGGCTGAATTTTATATAGGATGAATTTTTTAGGTCACAGAAGCTCTCCATGTGCATCTGGAGAAAACTTTTCCTACTATATCAAGCTGTAAGTCAATGCACAAACCTGCTCACCATGATTAGTACAAGCCATTAATAAATAGTATACCAATGTAAGAAAAGGTTATAAGACCTTCTGGGAAAGCAACATTTAGCCTGAACTTTTTGAGCACAAGCTGTGACGTTCCCAGCTCCAAAACAGATATGGCTTGGGAGAATGATTTTTTAAAAAATCCAAAACATATCTCAGCAGGTTCTAATTAAGAAGGACTTTTATTCTGAAATGATTGATTAAGTTGTACACAAAATTGCACCTGTTTGTTTGCAATAGGTTGTCTACGTGCAGGCCTGTTGTGTCCCATTCTGGACTAGAACTTGAAATTTTTCAGACTTCTGTGTCATGAGCCTCTCCAAGTGCAAACACAAGAGATTTAAGGCAAAAAGCACAATGTCATTGGGAAGGTGTTGCCCAGAGGCATCAAAAGAGCTCTCAGCGACCTCCCACACATCATTAATATACCACTCAATTCAAGGTGGTTAGCAGGAAAATTAATCACCTCCTCATGGGTTTTGGATAGAGTCACAAAGCCAAGGGGCCTGGGTCGTTGAACATATTCTGTCCAGCCGCTGTGGTCTCAGAGAATATTCTCACTGCAAGCTGTATATGCAACAGGCATTTTAATTGTGACCTGAGAGAGTACTGTATTACTAGATGCAGGTGCAATAGAAGCATAAAATTCCCATCCTGATCCTGGACAAAAATTGTTTTCAAAACAAGGAACTTGAAAGTCTCACTTGGTAGAGTTGTTTTTCATTCAGGAGGTCTTGGGCAGAAACCAATGAGGAAGAGGGGAGAAAGAGAGCTGAAAAACAGTGCCAGTTCATTCCCAGATCAGGGATATGCCTGATCTGATGCATCTGGTACACCCTCAAGAATGGCCAAAGAATAATTTGACAGACTTTGGGAAGGTGTGCTGAATGAGTGTCAAATCATTGGTTAAGGTCTACGTTTCTTATTCAAAATAAATAGATAAACAAGAAACCTGATCAACACAAAGGAATAGACATTCAGTCTTCCCCTCTCACAAGAATTTACACAGAGTTCAAAATACATTGGCCCAAATTAAGCAGAAAAGGAAGAAAAAGTACCTATCTCATCCCTGATTATAAAAAAAAAAAAAAAAAAGAACTTCAGGGGCTTGCAGTAAAGCCTTCTGGCAGAAAGAAACTTCAAAATCTATCCTTCTTTTCCCTTAACTGAGAACCCCCTTTGAAGTACACTGCAAAGGATTCTGCCTGTCCCCAGAAGCCCTGTGCAGTGCCGCTAACCATCAGCTCCCACCACTTCTGAATTAACATCCCACAGACACTCCGAAGGAGCAGCACACCTACATTTCCTAGCAGATAACTTATTTAGTATACGAGCTCCTGTTACCCACCAGGCCAGAAGAAAAAGCACTGTACCCCTTTGGTATTATCGCTGATCCCCAAGAGGAGGGATCAGCTCTTCCATGAAACATCAAATAACACGTTGCAGGCACAGTGGATCTGTGTGCGTGTGTGACTAGGTTGTGTAATTTCCACAATGCTCTGTGGTAGAGTTTGGGGCCATGTTGTTTCACTGCTGGAAAGGTTTGCTCACTGCATCCCTTCAAAGCTTAGCATTCATGAAAGCACTAAAACTGACCAAATTTCTCCCCTTTTTATCAGCTATGCTGGAAGAGTAGTCCATCTCTTCACACTTCCCTTTCCGGTTATTAGCTGGACAAGGGCAGCAACACCCAGTGCTCGTGGGGACTTGTTGTTGGGCTCCACCCAAGAGGCAGATCTCTCCTCACACCCATTGCAAGACCCTGGTCAAGATAAGCCACAAACAGGAGATGTGAAAGTGAATTAAGAAAATGGTTCATCTAGCCCAACTTTGTTTTCTTCAGGAGCAACCACCAAGGTGGATTTCAGGAAACAAAGAGAAATACAAAATTGTCATATCCTGGATAATGACTAAATATCCTTCTCAGATACAAAGTGTCTTCTTAAACCTGCGAATGGGTGATTTTTTTCCTGCCTTGACACAGAAAATAAAAGGTACTATCAGTATAGTTGTTTTATAGTGACTAGTACCAGGGTGTTTGTGTGAACAGTAAATCCTTTCTTTGAATTCACCAAAGTTCTTGGCCTCAGTAGCATCTTGAAGTACAGCCAGTAGAAGTTTACTCCAACCACCCAAGGGAGCAGGGAAATATTAACGCTAGTGCTGTTGCCTGCTGCACCGGTTAAAGGAGCAGAAAATGTATTCTGGAAATCTTCAGTGAACAGTCAAATGAATGATGGCCAGATCTCTATGACTGAAAGTCTCTGTGCTCCTTTAACCCACAAAGGTATTTTCCAGGTTGTTAGAAAGGACCAAGTAAGACACCTCAAAGTCACCTCATTAGATGCTATCTGGGGATCAGGACCTTCAGAGTTATAGCTCAGCCATACCACCACACAGTAGATCAACACTGAGATATGTTAATTGAGAATTTGCACCCAAACTATTTTATACCTCTCTGTCACAGTGCCTTTGCTCAAAGGACTACCTGTGAATGTGGGCACTGGCAGTTAACAAAGATCCTATTGTAAATAAGGGCAAAACCTTTTAGTAGCAAAAACCAATGTTGTGCCTTTTCAGTGGCGAGAAATTCCCAAGTGTCATGTCTGAGTCTTTCAAACACAATAGGCTGCCTTGCTTCCCATGGCAAGTCAGTGGTAAGTCCCTCATGTCCCATCTTTCGCTCCTGTCTCCCAGAAGAGCCGGCAACAAAGAGTGGTCCATTCCCCCAGGCTGTTGCAGACACAGGGATTTCAAAGTACAACACTATCCCTTCAAATCCCACTGTATGTGCTTTCCAAATAATGCCATGACTCCTCGCTGGGATGAAAGCCAGGTACATGCAAGCAGCTGAGATCTACTGCTATTTCCATTTTGTATGTTATTTGCCAATTCTATTAACTGCAATCCCAGTCAGGCAGAACTAAACCTGCCCTGAGCATGGTAGGGTTTCCAGTAAGATGAAGTCAGTGAATGATATGTTCATATGTGCTGTTCTTCTTGATCCTAGAGCTCCATTCAATCTATTGGAGTTTCCCCTCCAAGCCCCGTTTTCCTTCTTGCCTGCTGCCTTCCTTCTTGGTACTGCAATGCCCTTTCCGTGCTGTCTCATGGACCTTTTACTAAAGAGTTATAAGGAAAAATGATCCACAACAACAGCATTCAGAGAAACAGTTAATCCCATCATTGAGAAAGTTTAACTTCTCATTAAAGTTTTTCACATATGAAATATATGTATTTTATCCTGTTTTATGAAAATAACCAGCACATGGTAAGGAAGTGTGGAAAAAAAGGAGCCCTTCAATATAAAATAAAGTAGCGTGCATCACTTCTATTTCCACCTCATTTTGGAGTTCTTTTCTTCCTCATTAGCCTTCTCTGTAAACCCCAGTATTGTCAAAGTTTTGTGGCTTTGATTTTTGGAGTTTTTTTAATCCGTATATTAGCCACAGAAATATGTTAAGATGAGAGTTTGGAGAAGGGTCCACAAAAGGAAAATGGAACCAAATACTGAATTAATCAACAATATGAATGCTATGGAATTTGATTGACTGAAGATATTAAAAGAACATAATGCAAATACATGTATCATCACATTTGGATCCAGAATGACCAGGTATGAATTCAACTTATAAGTTCAATTAATTGTGTTCTCCAAAACATACTTAAATGTTGCGACTACATTCTGTCTTTTCAGAAATGGCATTTTTAAAAGTCATACATTTGTATCCCATCAAATAACTGGTATCTAAAGTTTTTCAGATGCTCCACAATAGTTTTGTGAATGTAAAGTAGGATTTCTAGAAACATTCAGTCCTTGCCTCTTTGCTGTTCGAGCAACATTTTACCATTGCACACTTAGTTCAACAAAACAGACAGTGGCAAAATTTAGCATTTAAGAAAATATGTAATTCTGTTGAGTAAGCAAGCTTTCCTCTCTCTGTCCCCATCATTAGTATATGGTAGGAAGCTGAATAGAAGTTGGTTCTTACAAGGATGAAACAAATACGGAGAAGATTTATCTGCCCCACAGTATTTTTTTTCCCTTCTGCAATTTATTATGATGTTTACATGTAGACACTTTTAAATAATAGTCCTAGAAAGCAGATCTTTTTCCAAGAATTAAGCAAAATAAACATGTTTGGTCAGTGTGTTCACTCTCACACCTTATGCTGGCATTTCTTCATAGTGAAAACAGGAGTTTTATTCTGAGCACCCCTGAGCACTTCTGTGGTTAAGATTCTGCCTATTACAGGGAAAATCAGCTGATGACAAAAGTAGTAAAGGGTTGATTAAAACTCATCTAGGAAAATACTTCTAGTTCACCTTGTCCATAGGCAAGAGTCTGAGACGGAGTCTTAGTTCAGATATTGCTCTGTCGAGGGTGGCCAGGTGATTGTCAAGCTTGGTCTTGGGAGAAGGAAAGGAGGTCTCAAGTGCTTTACCCTGTGCCAACACAGTGCAACTCTGTCATTCAGGGGAAGCTTTTTCTTTGTCCCTTTTTATTCCTCTTGAAAATATTAAAAATGGAACCTACTCCCAAGTAAATCCTAGGAATAAAAATGATTTAGGTATTTGTCTACAGTGTGTATGCTCATTTTGATATTTGTCGACAGAGGAGAAAAGACAGGAATAGCTACTTCTGACTAAATATTTCAGCAGGGGAATAGATGCTGGGGGAGACATGGCATTTTAAAAGAAGAAGGCTTCTTCAAGAACAAAAATGGGTCACCTATCATGAGGGCTTGGTAAGCCTATGTGCCCAGTGAATTTGCTAGTTCCATCTCTGGGCTTTTTATCTTTTGAGGAATGAAGAAGAAGGATCCATACCCGTCTGTGTTGGTTTGACCTCTAGTTCATTGTTTGGTCTCTAGTTCGTAGTGATGACACGGTGGTGCATGCATTGCAGGGGGTTTTTTTGCCAGTATGTGTGCTTTATATACTGTGTTATTGAAAGTCAAAGCAAAGCAAAGAAAGAAAAACAGGAGTTGTGCTATGACCTTTCTTGAATGTCCTTTCTGACAGGTACCACCAATGCATTACTTTAAAAACACATATTTCTATTATGTACAAGTTATGGAGCATCAGTGGGGAAAAGCCATGTCCACAGCACTGGCCTCAAGGTTTGATACATCCAGGGTTGTCTGGTTTGTTGGGATTTTTTTGTTCCTATGCTTTATACTCAGCAGATTTTGATTATGATGCCCTTCTTGTATTAAAAAGGAAGCTGTTGTTGAGTGTAATGTGTATAATGACACCACTTTCATTGTAATGCAGAATGCATGGCTTCAAGTGTTTGCAACACTTTAGCCAGCTTCTTTGAAATTGAAAACAGACACAGAGTCAGCCTCAATACAACCTGCGAGGTTCAGACACCAATCTTGTGGCTGACATCTCTACAAACAGCTCAGCATTCACCAAAGTTGAGGAAACTTCTAACAGTATTCCTCTTCAATGCCTCAAGTTTTAAAAATAATGTAAAAATGGTGATTTCTTTCATAAATCGCATTAAAGCAGAAGATTGGTTTTCCTAGGGAGAGAATTATGGTCATTTTTCACAAATTGAAAGCATCTGGTCCAAACAGAGCAATGCATTTAATATATCACTATTTTATTCATGTCATTTGTAAACAGAAAAATATCCTTGGCAATGTCAGTATTTTTTCTCCTCTTTTGCCCTTTAAAAAATGCTTATAAGTTAAGCTTCCTTCTGCATCCGTGAGCTCAAACTAAAAGGCAGAGACCCTCTGAGGTGATACAAGGCATACAGTTTTCACACCCAAACTTCACCATGGACAGGTTGCATAGACTGAGCCCCAGAAGGTCAGTCACATCCTTCCAGAGGAATAGAGCTTGTCCAGTGAAAGAATAAGAGGGAAATCTCTCAGTCTCGTTTGCATTTTCCTCTTTTCCCTCAGTAGGGGATTGTCCATGCGGGAGAGAAGTCTCCCACCAGAGCCTGAGGGCCCTGAGATCCCCCAGCTCAGAGCCAAGGGCAGCATTTCTGCCACTACCGAACATCAGTGCCTAAAAAGCAGCACTGGGACAAATCCATGCAACATGTACTGGACATGTCAGTGAAGTAGCCAAATGTCAGGGGAATACTTTGATCAGAGTCACCAGTCATTTGCCTGCTTCCCAGTTTTCAGAGATTAGTGTCCAGACACAGGAGAGGAGCTAAAACAAGGTAATGGATAGGACAACCTCAGAAAGAGAGTTTCTATCACAGTGTTGCTAGGATCTGTTTTCTGTTCATTGTCATTTGAAATCTTAAAAGTGATCTGGAAAAAAAATATAAACAATTTGCAGCAAAGTTTAGTAGTGATTCAAAGTTGGTGCAGTCCTAGATTAATGATAGAGGCAGATCAGGTGAACAGAGCAATCTAGGTTGCTTGATAAACTAGTCTCCTTTGAACATAAAAAGTTATTGATATTCCAAACATGATGAAATTCATCTCAGAACAAAAAAAAAAAAAATTAATTAATTTTAGACTCACAAGAGGCAAATCCCTTGGCCCAGACTTCACTGACTCAAAAATCCACTTAATGCCCATATTATGTACCATTGCAAATCTCCCAGACCAGTGTTTTGGCTGTGAGGGATAGTAAATTTAAAAGCAGAGGAATATCAAACAGAGAAGTGAATTGCATCTAAACGGCACCACTGAGAACATTACTGGAATATTGTCCCCATTCTTTCAGCCATTTCAAAAAATATGTTGGAAAAATGTGAAAACAATCCAGAAAACTATTGCTATTCATTCAGAATTATGAAATATACTACTCTGTGTTAAGAAATTAGATAATTCAGCGTGTTCATTTTCTTAAAAAAAAAAAAAAAAAAAGAAAGAAAAGTGTAAGGGCAAATTTATGATGTCATATAAAGCTCTACCTGTTGCAAAGAAGGAAGTTTTGCTGATAACAGATGGCTCTCTAGTACAGAAGAGGCCTGACAATCAGAACCTGAAAACTCAATCTTCACAAATGATGATTAGAAATAAAAGACATTTCTTTAACAGTGCCATTAATTAACTAATTGAGCAATTATAAAAGGATGTGGTAGCCTTTTGAACACCATGGAGTATTTATGTGTTCACTGCAGAAATTGCTAATGAATATCTCCAGATAGCCCCACAAAACTCTGAGGTTAGACAATCAGTCCACTTCCATAAATAGATGAATCTCTTGCCTCCGCTTGTTGCCAAAAGAATCATTTCTCTTTGTGCCATTGTGCATACTTAATTAATACTTAGGGTATTAATCCAGGCTCTGAGAGATACAACATAAATGTAATGCTGTTGGTATGGGGTTTTTTATTTCAAAGTCATTTCACGCTGAAGACCCTTTGAAAATATAAGAATATGCTTTTTCTTAATATTTGAGGAGAAATTGAAGCTAATTATTTGTTCAGGGTTGTGCTGTTCTGAAAGGAAGATGAATATACTGGATAGAGAACAATCAGCTTCTAGAAGATGAATAGTTGTTTACCTGGTCAGGTGGGAAAGGCGCTGTATCTCCCTAGGCATAGAAATCCCCCTGCTCCTGCTCCACAGCAGGTGCACAGGGAAGGCAACTGCACAGAGAGCAAAAAGTGGAGGGATCTCTGTCACACTCATTCACTTGAAAAGTGCCTCAGAAAAGCTTAACTTTGTCAGCGCACTGATGACGAAGGTTTCCTAAATGACAGTATTTGAGAAGGCAGGTGCGGATAATGCAGCCCCGTGGTCCGTTTAGGTGCATGAACATATGAATAAACTTTGAAGGTGACAGTCTTTTAAAGCTAGCTGTACAGTAGCTGAGAGCTTGTCTTCTCACCCCTCTGCCCCACTCCCCTCTCATTACTAAGAACGTGTAAGACAAATCGCTGTAGAGAGCCTATCTTTTAATCAGGCTCTGAACTCTCCATATAACCATGTGTTTGCTGGATTTGAGTTTGGTCTGCTTTTTCTTTTCCCTCCATAAAATACTCCAGGGATATCAGGTACCCAGTCTTCAATGGGCTGGTTGGTACTTGATGTCACTGGTCTCAGAGCTATTCACTGTGAATAATGTTTGGTCCTTTTTTATTTTAATTGCTGGAATGGCTGTGGATATAAGTTGCTCGACACAAAAGGGTGACAAATAATGATGAAAGACACTAGAGTGCTCTCATGTGTAGCTTGGACCAGAAGGAGAAAAGAGATTATTGCAGCTGAACTGGTCACATGGAATTTGCTGGACCTGCCTGCTCCCACCCCCTCCAGCCTCTCTCCGGGAATGGTGCTCTTACAAGCTAAGAAAGACACAGTTGGCTCAAAAAAAAAAAAAAAAAAAAAAATCCCATTAACAATGACCTTTAGAAATTTCAAGGACATAACGCTGCCTTTGTGAAGTGTAAACAGATGCATTGTCAAATAGTTAAAGAACAGAATTGCTCCTGGATCTGTCATTTACCTCCTCACCAACTGGATCTCTAAACTGTAAAGAGTCAGGAGGAAACGGCAACAGCATGATTATACAGTTAAAGAGACAAATACTTATGTTGGTCTTCTTAGCGATTGATATTTCTATTATATTTTTAATTAACATTTTAATCCTTTAAAATCATTTTAATCCTCGGGAAGCATGTTACAGAGCGAAATCGTTGCTATGAAAAGTGTCAAACAGATAATAGCTAAAATTAATGGTTTTGTGATATATCAAGTTTTCAAATTGTTCTTTTATTAAAAGAGCCTGACATTTTTCATTACAGCGAGCAGGGCTTTCTGAATAAAAAGTAAACCTGTACCCCAGATTACAGAACATTTAACTATTTGCATGAAAAAGTGCTTGTCCTAGTCTTCCTTCTGTTTGAAACGGTTGCCAATAAACTAGATAAGTATCTTTTGTGGTGGCCGAGGGAAGCACAAACCAAGGTATCCCAGACTCCTCCTGCTCAGCAGGAGGAGGGGTCTGTGGTACCAATTTTAGCCAGGGCTCTTTGTAGCCCCTAAAGCCCCTTTGCGAGATCAGGGCTCACTGTGGGTTCACCATGCACTCCCACTCAGCTGATAGTCATGCCAGGGGCTGGTCTCCCTCCTAGTAGGCTTGGAGTGTCATTGGTGGTTTTCTCATTTAAGCCATTTGAGGCAACCTCTGAAAGGCTCAAAATAGGGTAAATAACTGCTCATAATTGCAAAAACACTTCAATAAGTGGATACAAGCTGCTGCAGATCTCATCTTTAAACCTTTCCAAAAACACAGTTCCTTCTTTCACAGTCAAGCTCTTCCTTTCTGACATCTCTCAATGTAGCACACACAGAAACCAGCATGCATAAACCCAGCCAGCACACGTTTAGGAAGGACAGGTCCTCTCTGACCAACCTGATCTGCTTTTATGATCAGGTGACCTGCCTGGTGGATGAGGGGAAGGCTGTGGGTGTGTCTATCTGGACTTGAGCAAAGCCTTTGATACTGTCTCCCATAATATACTCCTGGAAAAGCTGCAGCCCATGGCTTGGACAGGGGCACTCTG
>JAWMRA010000113.1:75411078-75422456 GCA_035584735.1 Pseudotriccus pelzelni | reverse complement strand
GCTGTGTCCAGTTCTGGGCCCCTCAGTTCAGGAAGGATATTGAGGTGCTGGAGCGGGTCCAGAGAAGAGCAACGAGGGTGGTGAAGGAACTTGAACACAAGTCCTGTGAGGAGAGACTGAGGGAACTGCGGTTGTTTAGCCTGGAGAAGAGGAGGCTCAGAGCAGACCTCATCACTCTCTACAACTACCTGAAAGCAGGTTGTAACCAGGTAGGGGTCAGTCTCTTCTTCCAGGTAATCAGCAGTAGGACAAGAGGGCACGGTCTTAAGCTCTGCTGGGGAGGTTTAGGTTGGACATTACGAAGAAATTTTTTACAGAGAGAGTAATCAGACACTGGAATGGGCTGCCCAGGGAAGTGGTGGATTCACCGTTCGTGGAGGTTTTTAAGATGAGATTGGATGTGGCACTTAGTGCCATGGTCTAGTAGCCATGGTGGTGTTGGATCAAGGGTTGGATTTGATGATCTCGGAGGTCTTTTCCAACCCAGTTGATTCTATGATTCTGTAACTAACCATAAAGCCCCTACTTACTGGGAGCTGTAAGTAGCTATAGGTAGAGATTGTGGCCCATAGGAAATGTGATCATTGTCTCAAAAAACAAATAATAAAGAAATTCCCCTAAAGACTAGCCTTTTCTTAAAATCACTGTGGTATTTGGTCTTTAATACATCATCTTGTCAAACAATGTGCTGGTTCAGTGGTAAGTAGAGTCTTCTCGCTGTGGAAGCTTTACAGTGTTTTACTTAGATGTGGTTACTCCACTGGTTACCTGTGGTAGTAAAAGAACAGTGAAATAAGGGAATGAGTGATCTCATTAAAAACTGTTGATTGCCATCACATGGGCTACTGAGTACCTGTTGGATAATACAGCACCATTTGTAGAGGTCTGCTTTTTGTGCTGGGAAGGCCCATGTAATAAGCAGAGGGTAGCAAAGCCACAGATAATAAATACACTGCTGCCTGAGGTCACCAATTAAGGCAATGAATGAAACCTTGCAGTGAAATGTTTCCTTAACCCTTCATACCTATGTTTGCGTGTGCAAAGCTCAATTAGGCACTCAAATGAGCTGGTGAAAGTTTGGAGATCTGTTTTAACAAAAACTTGCATAAATACTTTGAAGCATTGGGCTCATATTCTAGAGGATGTGGTTTATTATCCATCTCTGGTACTAACTTGCTGAGAGCCCTGGATATATCAGTTCCTCCTCTCTCCTTCCCAAAAGAAGGATAAATGGCATTTCAGTCCCTGGAGACACCTCTGTTACTTGTCACATATAGTAGATGTGAGGTAGGCATGCTCTGGCTGTATATGCCTGCTCACCTTCACACCTAGGGGATGTGGGCTCTGCAGAGGCTGCAGAACAGAAGGCTGAGGGCAGCAAGCTGGCACAAGAAATGCCCTCTCGGTGGGTACAAAAATGGAAAACTAGAAGGACAAACAGCCAGATTCATGTCTGGTATCCGTCTGTCATCATTTCAAATCAAAGTCAATCATAACTCAATCAAGTCCCTGTGACATCAGTACTAGGTCTTTCTTGTGGAGTCACAGCAGGTCCAAGACCTCCAGACGAATTTAGCCAATTTCAACCCTAACGGGGAGCCATGTGTCACATTTCTCCTTAAGTGCTTGCTGTCTGAGCTGTGTCAGCCCCTGGATAGTTTTTGGATGATGTCAAAGTCGCTGGGCTTGACCTCAGGAACATGCCTCGTTTGGGCTACCAGCAGCATAGATGGACTCAGTACCAGTAGTGCCAGAGAAGCCTAGAGAGTGGAAGTACCAAGACTGGGTTAAACTGGGGAGTCATGCAGGAGGCAGCAGGTCTCTTTCCCTGCAGGCTCCTTGAGTCTGGATTTTGGTACCCCCTACCCTTTCAAGGTCAATGCAGTGACCTTGAGGGCAGGCTACAACGTCTGTTTATTTTCCCAGGCTCTTTTTTGCAGTGGGAGTGGGGCAGAGGGGTGAGAATGGCAGGGAGAAGGTAACATCCTTTGTGGGGGTAGGCAAGGGGGGGCTACTTCTCCTTGTGGCCTTACAGAGCTTGCATCCCAGTGTACAAACTAATTAAGGCATTTCTTGTATACAAGAATAAACACTCATACACTGAAATCAGGCCACAAAACTGAAAGTGGAATAAACCCAATATGGCTAATTGCAATTTTTTTCTTTTTTTTTTTTCTTTTTTTTTTGCCTAGGCAGAAATTATTTCAAAATCAAAATGGGCAATAGTGATGTGTTGGCTAAAAAACAAATAAACAAATCCATTTATTTTCTCACAAAAAAATCCATGTAAGCTGTAAATCCTGAGCCACATTAATTAAATTTCACTTTTAGAAAACAGTAGCTCAAATTCCCCATAATCCACAATATCTGGCTTAACTTGGGGGGTGATGGGGGAGAAATTCCTTGATTCCCAGCAAAGATCTTTCTTGCATCCACTACAGAGCCTTAGTCTTTCTTCCATCATACAGTGAAAGAAATGTGAGGGGGTTTCAATGCTGAAAAAAAAAAAAAGCCAAGGGAAAAAAAAAAAGCCGCCTTCTTTGTGTCCTTATCTCTCCCGATGTGTGTTACATGTCGCAGCAAAGAGCAGGGGCGCTGAAGCCGAGCCCAGAAATCCGACTGGATTTGACGACGCCCCCGGTAAACAGCGTGGCACAAAAGTCCATTGTGCTATGAGATAACTGCGGGGCTGAATGGGGGAGGCTGTCACGGGGGGGATTGTTGGGCCAGTCACCATCGGATCACAGTCGAGGCCTGAATTCCTTTATGGTTCATCAGGGCCTGTTGGTACCACAGAAAGTGTCATGATCCTTTTTTTCACTGGGGCCAGATGGTGTCCTTTTCTGAGGCCTTCCTAATGCCCGGTTTTCCACATGTAAAACTCCTGGGAAAATGACCTAACTCACAGCTGCTTAGTGAGGCTTGAGCAGGTCTTTAGAAAGACTTCTGTCAGGAACAAGGCGGCCGTACCACTCCGGGGGAGCAGGGGGAGGCCGCCAGCACAAACCTACCCCTCGCCGTGGCTATTTAAGAGGAAATAAAATCCCGCCCGTCCAGCGCCAGGCTGCGCGGTCTGCGGCCCCGGCCGGCTGGAACGCTGGCGTGGATGGACAGGGAACCGCCAGGAGCTGCCGTGGGGCCGGCCGGCCAGCAGCCGCTCTCCCTTCCCCGGCGAGCAGATGGCCTGAATAAAAACGTAGAATGTGGCCCAAAAAGGGTCGGGGGAGGACAAAAAGTGAGAGGGTTCCGCAGGCCGCGGGCAGCCGCCCGGGGAGAGGGGAGGGAGGGAGGGACCCGCGGCTGAAAGGGGTGAGGGAGAGTGGGAACTTTTGATGTCGGGAGGGCAGTGTTTGCCAGCCTGCTGAATGACTCCCCGAGGAACCGCAGTACCGCAGGTGCGGCGCTTATAAAGCCCAAAGCCTTTTATATCGATAAAATAATGCCTGGCCGGAGGAGCCCTCCCAGGGCTGCGAGGGATGCAAAGCTGAAAAGCTTCCGTGGCGGTGCTTATTTTTCCCAATCAAGGCGTTAGCAATAATTATCTTGGTAACTTTTAGTTGCAGTCATTGACCTCTTAGCCTTGACTGTAGATCACTGTATCGGGATGTTTTCACTTGCCTGGCTTCACCAGGGAATTATTTTTTGTGGGGGTTGATGAAAGGATCCGTATCCATCCTTTGCACGTTTTTTTGGAAGCACTATGTTTCCAGCTGTACCTCTGTCAGTGCATCTGCAGATATTTCAACAACTGCTACACCTATGTTTTCCAATGATATTCTTTTTTTCAAAAGCCTTCATATGAATAAGCACAGCTCAGTAAACATATTAACACTCAATTTTAATTTACTTGTTCTGTGACCCAGAACACTATTTTAATCCCAGTGTTAAGTACATTTTCCCTCATATATATTTTAAAGTTTAAAGTGGATATGGGAAGTTACAATAGCATTTCTTTCCTGGACATGGCCATCTGAGGAATTAAATAGAGCTGTCTGAAAAGTAGCTATAATTGTTTATGGGAAATTGTGAGGGGAGGAGATTCTCAATAAAATGTTATGGGTTTTTCAGTCAAGAACTGGAAGTCAAAACTGAACAACTACACTAAAAGTCTTTCAGTGCTGATACATTAAAAATCAATTTTTATTTCAAATATTTAATTTATGGAAAGAAAGAGCAAAAATATGCTTATCCCAACATTTTGCATTTTCAGACTTGCACAGAACACTTCTATGAATGTTTTTCTTTTTTTTGGCTAAAAAATTTTTTTACATGTCTTTAGTTCCAGCAGAATCCCAATCCTCATTTTTTGATTTTGCAGTCGGACCTGAATGGAAAAGAAATACAGCATTGATATCAGGTAGGTGTTGTCAAAGGTTTCTTTATGTGTTTGTTAAGAATACGAGTTAACTTTGTTACAGAACATACATCCAGGGCATGATACAAAAGAAAACAAGTAATTTTTTAATCTTACTGTCTCAGCTAAAAGAATAAAAGATGGAAGAAGTGTACAGAAAGATGCGCCTAGTTGATCGGATGAAAGTCATTTTTCAGTTCTGTCTGTATGAAACTTAAACAAAAACAGCCCAAAAGTGTTTGTCCATTCCAAACCGCTCCATTCTGCCTTTGACCCAAAAACTATTGACATCCATGAATTTTGTTTCTCTTTGGTAACTTGCAGATTATTGATTTTATCGTTTGCCTGACATTTCACAGTGCATTGCCTCACTTACAGAAATGTTCAGCATTTACACTGTGATGTGAACTGTCATAAAGTGAGGTAACATTCCATAAAATCCTAAGGGGAAAAACACTTTGATGAGATGCAGTCCAACTTGGAAGGACGGTATTTTTTCTCAAGCTGTTCTGGGCTCACTCACCCTGAAAAAGCACATTTCAGAAGGGACAAGATAATTTTAAATAAAGACTGCTGTTCAAAAGGAAAAAGGAAAATGATGAAATCTTTTCTTGTAACAAGAACAGGAGTCACTATCAGTGTGTACCATAAAAGTGAAATGTACATGTATTTGCTATGCTTTGTTTTCAGCAGAGAAATAAAGTTCAAGAGAAACAGCTTGTGCTTTACATTTTTGATCTGCTCATTCCCCTTCTTGTTCTAACATGTATCACTGGGCCTGAATAACCCCAAGAAATCAGGCAGAGGCATCCGGCACGTACTTAGGATCTGTGTCATGCAACAGAAGGAGCCCAAGAAAGAGAGCCAGCCCTTCTCCTGCTGGGTCAGTCACATGCAGTCAGGCTTTTGCACAGAGCTAGCCTTCTGTCTCCTTCCTTTCAGGGGCAGAGTAACATTTTGTAGTGACACAAAGAAATTCTTCCCTCACTTGATCATAAAGACCCACAGCACTAGATCCTCTTTATCAATTGCTCTTTTCTTATAGTATATGATATATTTTATTTACATATGAATTGATCAGTTTGTCTGGAAAACTTGGAAAGCTCAGTGTTCACAAAAATATAAACCACTCTACTTGTAGAGTGAAACTTGAGGGAAAACCGTTATCACTCTGCTTTGCCTAACTCTTCATAATCTATGTCCTATCCATTATACACATTAGTATTATGCGTGGCTCATAGTTGGGATGCAATTAGTTAGATTTTATGGGTGACAAAGCAGAGAAACAAACTACAATGAAATTATAACCACAGATGAAACAAAAGTATTTGGCTACATTCTTTGTCTTTGGGGAAAAAAAATCCCTGTAAAATGCTCAGCTTTTCATTGCCTTTGAAAGTGGCTGTGCAGTTTCTGAGAGACACACAGCTTTCAAAATCTCTTGTCTTGTGTCTTGTACATGCACCTACAGGCGCACGTACAATACCAAAATGCATTTCTTTCCAGACTGCTGTCATTCCTTGTACTTTCCATGTGCTCCTATTAGCACAATGCAGCTTACCAACAACTGTGTGGCTGGTAAAACAATGGAAACCCCAACAAAGATAAACAACAGGGAGATTTTCTGACTTCATGAGTTTTCTTCCTAGTCCAATCAGAATCTCAAAATTTCTCCTGGTCTGGTAATTGGGAAGCACCAAATGAAATGACTAGGTGTAATTTTAAGATAAACAAAAGTAGCCCTGCATATATGGCATATTCAGGCTCCTTGTACCATGTAACTCCTCCCTAGAAAAGGATGTGGAAGCCAAATGGGCTCAAAAGGAAACTACGCAAAGCCAGAAAATAAAAGTCCAGTAGATACTATGTCTGTATCAGGAAATTCCTAAATTATAGATAGCAGAATGCAGAGAGTCTCTTCCATGGGAAGAGTCACTCCTTGCTGTTCTTCTCATAATCTTTCCCTAAGCAGTTATTACTAGACACTGTCAGGGACAGGAGCAGAAGGACCTTTGGTCTCAGTCAGTACAGCTGTTCTCTTGTTCCTCTGTTCTTATTTTATTCCAGCAACAAAGTCTATTTTTATTCTTCTCCCTAGAACTGTGGCCAGCATACTGGGAAGGATTTTACTAGGAATCCAGACTGCTGTGATCCTGTTCATGGTACGCACAGGGACACTTCTTTTCCTTCTTCTTCTGCACAGGGAAGCTGTGTCAGAGGCATTCTCTGTCTTCTCCAGCTCAGGATGCTAAAACTCCTTACAGCCAAGAGGCAATGGACTCATGGGCCTCAGAGATTGCCTAGTAAGCCTCAAAACAACATTAATGTCATAATGTGGTAGTTAGACACCTGTGTAAAATTAAGGATGACTCCTCTCCAGAATGTGTCTGTCACCAAATATCTTATATTGAAAGCTTCAAAAAATGCACTTATTTAATTCACAGGAATGATACCTCTTAAAATAACCCTAGTGCGTAGGATTCCTTTGCTTTCTGATGACATGGATATCACTGGAAAACATGAATCTGAATGGCATGGTTAAAGTCTGTCATAAATGTGTGGATCTGTTATGGAAAATTCAAAATAACTAACCTTCAAACACTGAGTCCCCACTCAACCCAAGCAAAGCACCAACCTTCTGTTTCAACCTTGTTTCCCATCTCAACTTTATGGCAAAAGATCATGCCAAGCAAGGAGCATCATCTATTACTGGATAAAACCATTCAGTTTTATTCTCAGAAGGTAGTAATTACAGGTCATGCTGCTGACGTCCTTGCTAGCAACTTCTCAGAACACTCAAGAAACATATCAGTAGTACACTTCTGGTGTATCTTAGAAATAGGTTGGCTCCAGAAGAACTCTGTCTAAATTTGCTGGTTTTGAGGATTGCATGGGGGAAATTTAACCTCCATGCTCTGGTCAGTTTGCGTGACTATGCAGGAATTCTTTCCTGGTGCAATCAGTGCCACATGTTGTTCCTGAGCAGAAAAGTGGGTTTAAGCAGGGAGGTGTCACAGCAAGAGCTGGAAGCAGAAATGGCTGAGGCAGATGAGTTGCATGCTGAGCTGATCTCCATTTAGACTAAGACAATAGGTGGGCAGCACAATTCCCATGTAGCCCCAGGTCTGACCTGATGCCAAAGCCAGCGCAGTCTGTGCAGCTTCTGACAAGTGGAGGCACAAATCACATTTCCTTAGTGTCTGAGTGATGCCATGTACCCGTGCCACAGGTCCCTCACTGCCATCGGCAGGCCTGTTTAGCATAGATGGATCGTGGCAGCACTGCAGCCTTCAGTCTAATGCCAGATGAAATTTATAAGAAATGTAATGCCAACTTTGAGAACCAATGAAGAGTGGTCCTTAATCTCTGCACAAACTAATACAATCAACAAACACACTCACCCTTCAAATTCCAGACTTGTTCCAAATGTGCTGGAAATTATCCTAAACCAAAAAACCAGCACAGATTATCTCCAAACTTTGTAGAAGCCTGGCAGAAAAAACATGGGTTTGATGTCTGGTAACTTGACAAGCTTCCGTACCCAAACAACAAAAGTCAGGAAAGCCTGGATTTCCATGTGAACGCTGCCCTTCTGCTGGATAAATCCAACCCTCATCTACTGGATAAATTTGCATACTGCAAATGTAAATTAGCAGCAATGACTATACAACTATCAAATCAGCAAACTTCACTGATGCTCAGCTAGTACCAGTAGCAAATCAAGACTAAAAATGCTTTTGATTGTCGATCTCAGTCTATTAGAATAGGGGTTATGCACCCCAGCAAAGACTCCTGGCATGGCATTCTGCAGCAAATAAATACCCGTTTTTTGTTGCTAACCTGTCTTCTTGGTGCCTCACCCAGCGGGAGAGCTCCTGTCTGGGTTTATAAGAATAAGCAGTTTGATATGGAATTTCATAACATACTTACATGTTGCTCACATCCTTCTGTTGAGCTAAATTGATCTTTTTTCTTCTCATTTCCTGGGTAGATTGCATTTGGTCTATGAGTAAACACAGTGTAGCTGCCCCCTTTTCCCAGGCTTTCTAATGAGAATGTGCTGTCTGATCAGGTGCATGCACTCTGCTGTCATTTGCAGCCTGACCTGCAGGTCAGAGGTGATTTGAGCAGGCTCAGGGATGCATACAAATCACATCCTCTTGTCTGTCTGTTTTGTTGACTGGTTCTCCTCAGGGTCATGGCTATCTTAAGTAGCAGCCTGAAGGATAAAGTGCGCCCTGTCTGAGCTGTAAAACTTTGACTTTGGACCAATTGCATCTGACATACAGCAGCATGAGGGTTGGTTTAGCCTTTGGATTCAGAACAAATCACTGGCTATCAATAGCTGATAGTGACATGCAGTTTACTGAATGTCCCCTTTTCTTTGGCAGCTGTATATTCTTTGGGAGAAATGGATGTGTTTTTAAGTTTCTAAGGTCATGTTTTAAATATGACGTTGCATACACTCCATTAGAAAGTAAGCGTAGCAAATAAATAAATAGCTAGAAAATGTTATGCTGTTTTATGAGTTTGCTTTTGGGCTCCCAGGTGGTGGTATGGGAGGTGGGGGGAATAGACATAAAATGGCATAAGAATGACCTCCTCATAAAACAAAAAAATTTTTGGATTAGTATATTTACTAAAAACTTTTCAGAAATTATGCTGAGGAAGAGCCATGCAGAATAAAGCACTCTGTCCTCAAGAGTGGTGTACTGAAGGAGCTTCTTTGCCAATGCAGCTGCACCAGCACGGCAGTCGATACACAGGGTTATGGGCACAGGAGCAACGTGCCCTACTCAAACTGTCCAATTCTTCACAGACCACCAGACCCAGCCTCACAGTCCCCACACTAAACCTGCCACCATGACAGCGTTCACCAGTGCAGTAAGCACCCACTCATGCTGAACCCAAAAAAAAGGGAAAGTTTTTAAGGCCACCAAGCAGTTATCAAAGAATTGCAGCTCTCAGCTGGCATCAGCCGGGCCAGATTCAAAGCAGTGACCTGGAAGCAAGTGGCTCTGTATCACCCCCATGGGTTGCCCGGCCCCCTAACACTTCACTTATTAAAAGGCGACTCTAGGACTATGTCAGTGCCCTTGTGTCTCTGCAGTGTCATGCTAAAAATTCAGTCTGCCTTATATGTGTGTAACTGAATTTCATCCAAAGGAGACACCTTTTTACTAGCCGAAATGCTTTGGTGGCTTCTATTTATTGTTCCATTAGGAGTCATATTACTTTTGTCAACAATTTTATCTGTTTCATTTTCTCAGCTCTGCTGTCACAGCATTGCTTGCAAATTTTTGCCAAGTTTGTGCTGCAGAATTATACCAAGGGGAACTTTGTGCTCTCATCATATTGTAACTTGGTAGACAAAAAAGAAAAGAGTTTATGTTTATGTTTATGTTTATTATTATTATTATTATTATTATTAAAATATCATAAGTGTCACTATAAAACCAAACTAGCTGAGGTGCCACTCTCAGTAACTATCATGTTACATTTCTCAGTTTATCCACTTATGGAGGTTATCTAGGACTTACGAAGTTTTCATAGAGTATATGTGTAGGGCTCAGATGGTTGCAAAGAAATTGGCTGGCCAAGCATTTTCCACCAAAGTGGATTTTTTTCAGCAAACAAACTGATTACTTCTTTTTTTCTTTTCCCTACAGAAATTTCTTCCCTGTCATAATAGAAAATTGAACTATTGCATTAAAAATGAAACATTTTCAGTTTTCAGCCAAATATATTTGTGTTTTGGATAGAAAGGATGAAAGACAACTGTTTGCAAAAGATAATCGCCTTTTTCAGACTAGTTATGAACAAGTTGTATCTGATACAGCCTTAAACTGTCATTAAATAATAAAATATTGTTAGTATACCAAAATTGGTGAAGTTATTCGTGACAGGTCTCATCATATCTGAAGACTAGTCCCAAGATCTTTTAGGTCTTATGGAAATAACCAAAGCGTTCAACATACAGTAGAATTTCAACCTTAATGATATCATATCTGTGAATTGTGAAGTGATGCTACAAGACGAAGAATTGATAGCAGCATAATAGGATATGTTCCTTTCCCAGCTGAATGAAGCAGAGGATTGTAATAGTTCACCAGGGGAAGTAGGGTTAAAAACCTCTGACCCCTGATATCAGATAAACATTGCCAAAAAAAATAAAATCCTTGATTGACAGTGGAATGCGTGACTACCTCAAGTCTGGTCTGAAATCTGTGCTGATAATTACCGGGTTGAATGGTATGAGAAATGGGCAAGAGAGGTTTCAGCCACGAGTGTACATACTCAGAGACCTGAGCATCTCTAACAAGAATTGATGTAGTGTGTCATTAGTAATTTAATCAGCAGCATTACATCTTGATAGTAAAAGGACTATCATGAACATTTTCACAGTAAAGTAAGATTAACAGACACACACCCCAAATCTCTGCTGTCTTAATGTTCCAGTTGTGACAGGAACTGATAAATAGAAGAAATTGTGAGTTTATGCTGACACACGACCCTGAACTGGTTCCAAGGTGTGTAGGCTTTTTGTTGCACGTGTCACTTAGTGCCAAGCACTGACCTGAGGCATTTTATGAACACAAGCAGAGCAGCGCCAGCCCTGATCCAAATTTTGGCCCCTGCTCTTTTCCAGTGGCTTTTTTATCCCAAAGGCCAGGTTTAGATCCTGTCATGGGTTTGCAAAAGTCTCCCCTCCTTGGAGATTGGAAATGGTTTGTCCAGATGAATTTCCGGGCAAAGGCAAATCAGGAGTTTAGGTGACACCTTTGCTAATTACATCTTCAAGGAAAACGGAAGAGAAGGTGGTGGCATGGAAGGAATTTGGCAGCCATGAAAAGGAACGTGTCAGGACCCAATGGGGGCCAGGCCTCTCTCCTCCCCCGGCCCTGGGCCAGGGGCAGGGGTAGAACTGAAACCCTCCTGACCAGACATGTAACAGAGTGAAGGAAAAAAAACTGTAAAGGAGAGCTTGGGCTGTTGCAGAAGGAATTCCAACCAGAAAGATAGC
>JAWMRA010000113.1:75327180-75410978 GCA_035584735.1 Pseudotriccus pelzelni | reverse complement strand
CTCAAAGCCATTATCCCCTGTGACCCTGTGGTGAAGACCATGGAAAAGCAAGTGTCCCCTTGTAGTCCATGGGAGACGTTACAGGACCTGAGTAACCCCAGCCTTATCCCAGGAGGGAGGTAGGCCCAGCCTTGAGGTCGACATAGAAGAGAGAAAGAGACAGAGAGTGAAACAGTTCCAGCTGCAACAAGTCAGAGGTGTCGTCCCAGAAATAACAGAGAAGAACTTGCAAGGTGCTGCAGAGCTGCTTAGGAGACCTGAAGCTTTAAAAGTGGAAAACACCTCCTTCTCCTTCTGGACTGATACTGAGGGATGTTTCTGGAAATACATAGTGCTTTTTTTGCTTAATTAGAATTGTTGTAAATGTAATTGTTTAGTTTTTATTTTTCCTAATAATAAATCTTGATATTATTTTCTCCCCAACCAGATCTCTTTGTCTGCATAAACTTTCTCTCATCTTAGAGCAATTAGTGGAGGGTGTGGTAAAAATTGTCCCTAAGCAAACCCATGACAATCCAGATCCATTCCAAACAGATCCCTCTTTTTTTCCTCATCACTAATGAGTTTTCCTCATCATTAATGAGTTTAAGAGCAATTTCATTTACCTTCATGGTCCAGGCTTCTCTGCTGCATTCGGTACCCCAGCATGCACAGACTACAGCCTGCCTGACATGCAAGAAAGGGATGGATATTTGGAATCCATGGATACTTGGAAGAGAAGATCTACCCTAAAGCAGATAACTAGGAGTTAGTCATCTCAGCTGAAGCTCCTCCATTTAGACTTTCACTGTAATGGAGGAAAATAGGCCCCTCTAGAGGCAATTCAAGCAGTGTAGCTGTCTAAAAAACTTAAGATGAACGGTTCTCTGAAAAGATTTTTTTTTTTCTCTACCCACAGTGAAGAGAGAACAGAGTGGTTAGAACATCTATGTTTAAGACTTTTAAAGTGAGGTGAATTAAATCCCATGCTCACGCTCTTCAGGAAACCCAGTCTGCAGAGTAGGCTGTCAGACATGAACTCATACAACATCTGTGTCAACATATTTTTGACCAAAACTCTAAGATTTCTTACCGTGTCTGAATAATATTTTTTTTCTTTTCTATTTTTAACAATGCCGTTGTGAGAGCTGAAGGAATTAGCAGTAAATTTACTCAGGGGAAAAAACACATTATGACAATGAAGCAAAGGTCTCTAGTGTCTGCAGTCCCACAGTGAATATGCATGTTCAGATGTGCATATTAATTGTCATTTATATCAGTAGCAAGAGGAAAGAAACAAATGGTGCATAGGCATCTGTTTCCAAATGCTTACCCGAGGTGCTGACTCATGTCCATAGGTCACCTGAAAGCAAAATTAGTCCCTTAGGATCCAGACCAGATATTCTGGGAAAATATCCCATCTCAATAGTCTTTCAGTCTTCGGAGCAACTCGTAGTAACTGTGATTTTTTCCCCCTTTTTTTGTTCACAACTGTGAAATAACCCCCTACTAATACTGCTTTTAGAGCCTTCCGTCCAGTTATGCCATTGTTCCATTATGTTTTAGCCTCTTTCCTCTCATCCACCAATACAAGAAAGGTACTTCATATTGTAGTTTTATCTTCTAAGTGTGTTGGTGTCAATCACATGGCACAACCTGATTTCGTATTATTGTACTTATTACTTCAAAATTGTACTCTGTGTTGCTCAGTACAAATGAAGCAAAAATTGAAGACAAAACAGACAACACAAGGTAAAAAGAAAAAAAGGAATTATAACTTACCCTAATAACAAAGGTCTGAATCTCACAAATAGGTTAAATGGTGATATAAAAGAGCTTAAAGAAAGGCTAATTTTTTCCCATTACTTACTGTAGTCTGTTTTCATGATGATTTTCTCCTGCACCCTCCAACTTTTTGGCAAAATGCACATATAATTCGCAAAGTGAGAAATCTTAGTTGTTTTCAGGCATCCTTTGGTTAAAATTTTTGCTGTAATCAATGAGACCTTCGATTTCATCAAACAGGTTTAAAAAATGTCACTTAATATCAGTTTCCTTCAGGGTGTATTTCAGGACTGGTCATTTAAACAATTGCTCTCCAGGAGAATTACTTATTTCTTGGTTTATTTGTGCGAGGAGCTCTACAGTGTGACATGTCCACGAGAAAGAGAACCCAGCCGAGGAGCAGGTGGTCTGCTGCTCCTATGTTATTGCCATTATGTTGCCTTTGTTAAATTACTCCATAAACCCAAGTTTCCTCATTCCCATTTGTTAAATTTTCCTACCTCCACTCTGTGAGCACAGATAATCAGTCAAACTTTAATTGGGGTATATTTAGATCAAAGTGTGCAGCCAGCATTTGCTCCCAGTACCTGGCTTGCAAACGATAGTCACATGAGTGGCTTGCTCCATTGGACATGCTTTTTGTTTAACCGTGATCATTGGTGGCAGGCGGCTTTTTGTGCAAGTGAAAAGCCCTTTAGAATTCCTCTAATTCTGACAAAGAAACTGTCTTTGGGAGGAGAAATTGAGTATTGCCTTCTTGCATCTGAATAGTCTTTCAGCTCTATATTCACAGCAATATACTTAATATCCACAGACAGGAAGCAGAAGGTTTGGACCCGTGTGTTATTTGATCCATTTCTAGCTTCTAGAAACTCTTGGAAGCTTGTATTTTTACTGGTTAAGGAGATATTGTAAGGTTTGTTAGTATAGGCATGGATTTCTCTCGAGAAGTATTGCAAAAACACTTTGCAACAAAAATCACAGAGGATGTCTTTTTTTTAATTTAACAAGTAATAAATCAAAGCAAGGTTTGGGTAGGGATGAATGATGCATTGTCTTTGCACTGCTCCTCTGAGAAGGGTAGAAAATGTTTGTGGAAATATTTCCATTTTTTACCTTATTTCTGATCTGATTGCTGCTTTAATCAGCTGTTTTCAGATGGGTTAAATTATCTTTATTTATTGCCTTTCATATATTTCATTTTCTTTGGTGGCACCTGTTTCTGTTGTCTTCTATTTGTCTATATTATGGTAGCACCTGAAGACCCCATGTGAAGTTAGAGTCTTGGTATACTGGAAACTGCAGAAAATATGAAAGGCCTCCCATTCCCTGAAGAACCCACAGTTTAATCAAGACAGCAAGGCACGTGCTACACTAAATTTCGGATACACTATCAGGAGCACAACATCTACAATTAGGTTTTGGCACTAGTAACTCCTGGGGGTTCAGTCTAGCAAAGGCATACGCAGGCACTAAATTTTAAGGCATGTTGAGTAGCCCCATTTAGTTCAAAGCCACAAGAACGCATGCAAAGCTGATGATAAATCTTCCAGGGCAGAAGGTTAGGTTGTGTGACCAGGCCATTGGCCGGCTGAGAGGGAAAGCTGTCGTTAGGGACAGAAAGTTGACCTGCTCTTTGGATTTCTCTACATTTGAATGCTGAGTTAACAAAGCACAGATTTAGTATGTTTAAAGAGTCAATGTGAAGAAAATACTGTAAAGTAGCTCTGTTTTCCACAAAATTCCTTGCAGACCTTATTCTAAAGGAACTTTGCAAAGAGTAAAGGCCACTTTTGAAGAAACATAAAGGCCACTTTTGTCAGTGAAATAACTTGCTGGACTTTTTCCCCACAGATTTGTATAGAGCACTGGTTCACATCAGGGTCTGAAAAAAAATTAGTTTTGATTGTATATACATACATACAAAAGGGTAAACAGTCTGAATAAAGCCCTTTGTACTGGATTAGTGTCTTAGCTCTTTAACCCAAGCTGCAGGTTTGGGATGTCTTTGTTCGGTCAGGTTTTTGGGGCTGACCAAACCGGGTGTGTTTGAGTTTCATTCCTCACCCTTTTGAGGTCTGTAGGACTGATTCCTTGCATTCAATGCCAGCAGTACTGTAAGTGCCCAATGCTTTATTCTCTAAGCTATTCATCCTTTCAACCTTTGTTTTTTTTTCCTTAATCCATCTACCTTACTAAGTTTTCAAGTCAAGTAAAATGTTAAAAGTGCTTCAAGCAAGAGCAACACAGAAATAACAGAGTGCATGCCGAGAATTTCTGGCCATTTAGTTTATTTATTCTGTATGTGTGTGTGTGTGTAAATACATATGTACACATGGGTATGTGCATGGGGGTACATGAACACACCACAAAAGATGAATCTGCCATGAGGCATAAGTCATGTAAAGCAAATATTCCAAAGGATATTATACAGAGAGAGACAAAATAAACACATTCTAGCAACTTTTCTTTAATATCAGAAACAAGCAATTGCTCTATATCAAGAATATTTTTATGGAGAATTCAAATGCTTAATGCTGCTTGTCTGAAGCCTTGATGACTTTTTTTTTTGGCTGCAGGGGACAAGAGGCTTACACACATGCCACCACTTCAAAGATTTGCCTCCTATTAATTTTTTACTTAAGCTTCAGAGTGTTAAATTGTTCAATTTAAGCCGTGAATATATTTTATAAGATCATCCTAGCCCACCATTTCTCCCAAAATAGAGAAGTTCAGGATATTTGGCAGTTTCACCTCCTCACCAACTCTTTGCAAAATATATATGAATAATCTCTTTGAACCTCAGCAGCTTGTGATATAGAGAAACACAAGTTCAAGCCTTAGTCTTTCCTTAACTATAGAAATAGCCTGTTCTAAAAATAAGTGCTGAATTTGATGATTTAGATTTAAAAAAAAAAAAAAAAGTGCACATCATAAATAGAAATGTGTTGTAACTTTTCCAATTGGAAATTAAAAATAATGGGCTATTTTCCATTTCCTTGTGGGGCCTTCATAAGCTGAATCAATATAATGAAATGTTCTAGTCAGCAAAATAAATCAAGAGCTTTTTACTGTTTTTATCACGAAAGATCCCCAGTGAGGTGAGGGAGGAGAACAGAAGAGAACACATGATATTATGCAACTATCCTACATCAGAGTATGAGTCCAGCTGCTGCTGCTGATCTGTATGCCATCTCTGCTCAGCCAAGGCTGGGAAAGAAATGGAAACATGCACTTGGCAAGAACAGGGCACTCTGTCTCTAATCTGTCTTAATTGTAAAGTAAAAAGATGGGGATACACCGATTTCCCGAGCTCTCACCATGATTTGGAGACCTTCTGCTCATGCATTCCTTGGCATGAGAGCCTGCCTGACCCAAATGCCTTAAAGCCAACTGAAAAGACTCCCACCTTACTTCTGTGAGACCTGTACCAGTTTGAAATGCAGAACTGAGGCATTTCTACTCCTGATTATATGCTTCAGATGGGACTCACAGCTGGGGCTCCCGGAGCAGTGTGCTCCCAACAATGGTGACCCTGCCATGGGGCCTTCCCACTACTCACTACTCTGGGACCCAGAAGCTGCATGTCTTCAAATACTACTTAGTCAGAGGGCCTGGGAACACATCACCAGAAAACCACCCTGGCCACCAGTTTTACATCATGTTGTGTTCTGCAGGAAATGTTTGTATTTGTGCTTTCAGAGGGAAGTCCTGCTGTTTCAGATTAAGTGCCTTTGCCATCTGCTAAAAGAATGGTAAAGCAGCACACAGTCAGCTGTTAAAGAACAGAGAGAGAAACTCCGCACAGAGCCATTTTCTTGCTAGCTCCACAGTAGAAGTGCCCATTTCACAGGGTGCTTCGTGATTCCTCTTTTCTGAGATTTTCCCCTCTCTAAAAGTCAAAAGAATTCTAGTGTCAAAAAATACAGCTTCCATAAGTTTCCTAGTTCATCCCAGCATCCCTCTGCCCTCTGCAGCCAGCTCCACTTCCAGGGCAGGATCAGACACCCTGGAAGAAAGATCACTGGAGTGCCAGTCACAAGCAGGTCACTATGAACACATGGACGTGCATGCTTTGAGCCAAAGCATTAAGGAGGAAGAGGCTAGAGCTTTGAAGGCTGCTGACCTATTCCTTTCTATGAACAATTTCATTTGGTGCTTTTAGGCCTGTCCAGCTGGCAGTGACTGTGGCACAATAGAGCTTCAGACCTAGAGTGACTGGCAGTTGACTTAGGACTACCTGGAAGCTTGCCACTCTTTATTCCTGCTTCAAATCAGACCATTTCAAAGCTGTTGTAATGGAGGCATGTACTTCTATCAAGAAAGTGCTATTACTCTTGCTAATAGCAGAAGATGATATATAGAAGGCTATCAATGATCTTAGACTTTTGGATTCCCTAAAGCTAATGCTACCCAAGTAAATTAAACAACTCTGATGAAAATCCTCTGGCACTGAAACTTGATTGTCTGAACGATTAAATTGCTAGGAAGGCCCTTGGCACAGTTTTGACCAGTCCTACCAGTGCTCTTACAATTCCTGGACATGCTACAGAAGTTAGGTCAGTCCAGAGACCATTCCCATTAGGAAATCTGTGTATATATGGATTTAAGCTGTTCCAGGCCAGAAAACAGTTGGCAAGAAAACAGTTCTGGACATGTTTAATTCACCCATATAGATGTATCCAAAGTGTACTGAGGTTATTAATACAGATATTTCTGTGTCCCAGGCACCAGACTTTGAATTCTGTGAGCATGTTACACCATATCCTCATCACGCTGGAGGGCTTTTCACAGAAGACTCACCAATACTGAGGTATTCCAGTAGTCTGGAAATCATTTAAGATCTTAGGGAAATACCTAGCATCAAGTCAGACCAAAGAGCCACCTGACTGAGTAGCCTGTGCCCAACAGTGGCCAGAAGGTGATACCTAGGGAGCAGTATAAAAACAGGATAAAAGCCCTGTTATACTCTCCTGAATATCAGCAATCTTTACTTTAGGTATTTGATGCTTCGGGATCCTTCAGTCTTGCAAAATACTGCATTGTATACTGCAGAGACACTACTACCTTTTTGCTTGCCTTTTATGGGCAAAAGAAGTACTGGTATTCATCTAACTGTCCTGGAAGAGCCAGGTTGAGTTCTGCTCCTTGGGCTTTCCTGAGAGCTCTTTCTGCATCTTCTGAGCACTTCCAGAATGACAGTGCAACGTGCACTGGGAAGATAGACAGGTAGATGGAGGAGGAATGTTTAGCCTGCAGGCTACTAAAAAATATGTGCTCCCCCTGATAGTTACTATGTGCTGTTTTGCTCACTAGTTGAAAGGATGAAGGGAAAACTGGTCACCTCCTACTCCTCTTCCCACTTAACAGCTTGTTCATCAGAATGTTGTACACTGCAATGAAGAAGGCGTCTAGGAAAGAGAGAGGAACACATTTTGCTCCTAATTTTGAATAAATAGGCACATGTGGTTAATGAGTAAGGTACTGGTCATTTTGTGGTGAGGAGCCCTTTCTGTGGATCACACAGGGCTCCTACAAGACTGTATAGGAGATCTACTTTAGTCTGTATTTGGTTTTTACGGCAATAAGCCTGGAAAATGTAATTCATTGCTCCAGAAACATACCATGAAAATAAATACAATGTCATTTAATGTAGTTTTAACTATGGACAGCAGGGAGAAATAGTGATGTCAATATAGTAAGCTAGAATCTTTTAAAAACCTAAAAATAAATGTTGCACAGATAAGTTTGTGGCTTCAAGATCACACGAAGCAATGCAGGTAGGAAGCTAATGGATATTATCTGCTCAGAGGGCAGCAAAAGGGCTCATGTCCATTTGGAGCATTCCAGGATTCTGCTTGTCCTTCCTGCCTGGTTGCAGGAGTAGAGTGAGATGCATACCCCAAAATAAGGCAGTTTGGCAGGCTGGACACTGCACTACACCCAAAGGCTGGGGGAAGTTTTTCCCTCCCCAGAAGCTGCCAGGGTGGTCTGTTTGCGTGTCAGTCATCCTTATGAGCTCTCCCTAACCCTTCTCTGTCCTTTTCTCTCCCATTTACCATGCTTCAGAAAACATCATTGTATTCCTCCATCATTTCACCCTTCCCTTGGGATCTGTGTGAGGGTTGTTTGAACACGTCCTCTCCTCTCTGGCTTCATTTTCCCTCTGATGCAAATCAGAGGCAGTGAGGGCCCCAGTCCCTGGTCATTGCTCTGTGTCAGCAGCTGCACTACAGTCCAAGCAGCTTTGCCCCTAAATTTTAACGTGGCCCTGGAAACAGTGACAAAATTGTGATTTTTTAAAATACATGTGGGAATGCTTGTTCCCCTCAGATTTCAGTGAGCTTGGCCAAGGTAAACTGTGACAGACATGCAAAAGCCACCCCATTTTGGTAGACCTTCTGAGCTGTCATAGGAAACATACATGAAAAGAAACAGCAGCTGTGGCAATTTTTGAGGGTGGGAAAAAAGTGCCAGGTGTAATAGGGTTGTTAGGGACTTGGCTTGAGCAGCTAAAGAGAAGCAGCAGAGACGGGCCAGTAATTGCATGTGTGTTTCTGCAAGTTGACCTTCCTTTGAAGGATGCTATAGTGCAGCATCGCCCACAAAAAAGGAAAGAGTTCTGCAGAGAGAGGCTGTGAGAAACTCAGAAAATTGGCTTTCTTGCTGCTTCTTGTCTGGTGCCCCCTCTCTGCTGCAGAAACTGGAGTCATCTGTATGCCAAATTAGGGCACGCTCTTTAATTTATGTTTTCACTTTTTAACATGCAAGGTTGGCATAAGATGCAGCATACAATAACCTGCATCCCACATCAGCCCTAAGGGTTGGAAACCTCTGTCCTGTAAGACTCAGCTCATTATACCATGTATCAGCTTGGGTCGGAGGGCACTGATGAAACTGAGAGTTAAAAAAATGGTTCTAAACTTTATATCAGACACTGCAGTTGAAACGGCTGTACTTCAAACCAGCTGCCTTGTAACACATATGGTATTCTTAGCTGCCCACCACTACTTTTGGTAGTGCTAAGCTCACTGAGCAAAGGTGAGAGAATAATAGCTGCTATGAAAAGAGTAGAGAGTAGAAAATGACAAGTTGCATATGCATTTGCACTGCATATTGCAGTGTGATTTGTCTTTTTATTTGAACATATATTTTTCCTGTAAGGTCTAGCACAGAATTAAGCAAATATATTATCTCTCTGCTTCTACTTTTATTTCTGCCTTTCCTGAAAAAAAAAAAAAAGAAGAAAGAAAAAAAGAGAAACTTTTATTCAATATTTACCAGAAATCATTGCTTCTACTACTGCATTTACATTCCCTATGCCAACCAGTCCAAGCTGTGGTTTGGGGACCTGCTGGATCTCCAAGCCTCTGACAGCTTCTGAATTCTTCAGACATCAAGCTCTGGCTTTCAAAACAAGAATGCTCCTGGCCTGCATCGTGTTCAGCCCCACAGCAATGCATGGAGGTGAGAGGTGAAATGTTTGGCAGCTGCAGGAGCTACCTACCTAACAAAGCCACAGACCTCCTGAGGACTGGCAGAAGTCTTGTCAACTTCCAGAAGATGTTTATAAAACAGTCCAAAACCCTCACTTTTACGTGTTGAGGTAACAGTTTTGGCTGTGATTGAGGGGAAAGAGTATACTATTGGCCCTGGACTGCAGAGAACAGGACAGTCCACAGATTCTGAAGCAGCATGTGCTTTTAACCAGCAAGGTGGCCCCTCCAGCATAGGTCCATGGCAGAGTGATATGGTGGAAGGGAATGGCCTTGGGAGCTGCTAAGGAGACAGAAGAGCAAGCAGATGTGCAGACAGTGCAGGAGATGTGGATACAGATGGGGATATGGAAATGGATAGGGTTGGGGATGCAGGCACACCTGTGGCTTTGAGAGCAGGTCCATCTCTGTGGAATTCATAATGTGCAGTAGTATATCAAATGATTTACAGCTGGGACAAAGTTGGTTATGGGCACACAGTATTTTAGAAAGAAATAAGTTAACCTAGAAGAAATGTTTATTGTAGAACAGACTTGAAGTACTATCCTCAAAACTAGCCTTTTGATTTTCTGCCTCATTTTTTTAATCCATAAATAAGTTTAATATTTAATTCAGGCATGCTATTTGGTTTAATTGGTTGATAGTTTTAGCTTAGAAAGTTAAATGCTATGTGCATTTTATTTAATTTTGCTTACCGTTAATTTAGCTGCTACATTAATGAGTGGCCCTAAGCTTTTCCTGTGAGCAGTATCTAAAGCCGGAGCTCTGCCAGTCTTTAAGCAGTGATGGACATTCCTCTGGCAGTTCTTGTTGGAGCAAGGGGAAATCTCACAGCAAGATTATCCAGGACCGTCTCTTGGTGTGGGACATGGACTGGAGCAGCACAGCGTGTTGCCTCAGTAAACAGCTGGAATCAGCCCCGCTGCAGGTTCAGGGAAAAAGTCCCACGTAAAATAAGACTAATGGGAGCAGCGAAGCAAAGAAAGTTTCTTCCTCCTCTTCTATCCCTGATGTCGGTTAGCATAGGGACTTCGGTGTAATATTATTATAACATTTTTTACAGTAAGAATTATAATTGAAATTTGTTATGTATGAGGATAACTAAAACTCGATCATTTCACACTCTTCAGTCCATGCCTGAGGACATTTTGGGGTAAATAGATTGCTTAGAAACAGCCTGTGACTACAGCTAAAATTACATTTTACCAACTGAGCTGAATGGCTTTTTAATTACAACACTGATGTCCACATGCTGTCACCACCATCTAATATTAAGATGGTATTGATTTGATTTTTAACTTTGATGCACCAGGGGAGAAAATGCAGAGTAAGATTTTTTTCTGAAACCCTTTTTCCAAAGTAAAGAACCTCAGCTCTAAAATGCTGGGTTATTTTTTGTCTGTCTGCTTTTCTCTTTGCTTGTACCTTGAATACTGTTACTGTCCACCTTGAATTTGTTTAGTTGTGTTCAAATATTTTGAAATTAAAATTTATAATTTCATGGTACTGGTGAGCCTTGGGAACAATTAGATATGTCCCATACATATAAATGCTATATGAAATAAGTGAAAAAGCTACCAAGCATACATATCAGAAAGCCACAGGAATCTTCATAACCACAATCACTTGTGCTAATACAATCCTAGTCTATTACTTTCCTTAAATAGCAACTAGAAATGCTTTCAAATGAAGATGACAAAGATTTTATATTTTATGAGAAAGTACTTATTTTTAAGGATATATCTTGTACCTTTACTATAACAGAGAATGGTCACTAAGTGGTACTCAGAGAAAGGGTGTCTGTCTCTTTGTGAACACAGAACTTTCCTTCTTTGTCTAAAGAAAAATTTAAAAAAAAACTTGCATGGGATGAATAGTTTGCAAAAGGATTGCTACCCTGTCCATGAGCTGTGAGGAAGCCACACCCACAAAGCATGTCTTCTAGGACTGCTCTGCTCCATGGGAAGGAGGAAACCAGCTCTTGCCCTGCAGACTCCTCTACTCCCAACTTACTTAGGTTCAGATGAAGAGCTAAAAGTGGCAATTTCATATCTGTGTGTGAATATCAAGTAATATTGGTCCGTTCAATACACAGGTGGGTGATTTAGGACTAGGAAAAGTGGAATTCATCTGCAATACTTTTAATTTGATGGGCCTCTAACTACTGATTGCCACAGATTTGAGTTACATTTACACAAGCATCATGGAAAAGGTAATCCATTTACCGTGCAGGTGGGGATACTGGTCCATACAGGTATTCCCTATTGGTAGAGCTGGGAAGACAGCTGACATCATTAATATTTGAGCTAACAATAAAAAAGTAAATGAAAGTATATTAACTGCTCCCACGGCATAGCCATAAAGGCAAAGGTCCATTTGAGATTAACAAACAGCTTTTCTCTGAAGACAGGACTATAACTCACTTCAGGGGCTCTGATCTTTGATGAGTTTATGAATGAAAACAAAGCTCAAGTGAATGAATTACAGACATGATTCACTCCGTTGTCTCATACACTTTTATTACCTTTTAGTGTTTTCAGTTGCCAGGAGGATGGGATGCTGGGATGGCCTCCAGGAGCCCTTTGCTCGAGCTCTGGCTCGGTTAGAGACTTGCGGTGTGTCCTTGGGAAAACCACTTTGATATGTCTCAGATCTCTGCTCTCCATTTGTAAAACAGGGACGATAATTTTGTGTCATTTGTATGTAGGTCACCTGAATGCCAAATTCAGTGATGAAAAGTCCTGAATTGTAGCCTACTGTGCTGTATTCCCCTGTCATCAGTAGAAATACTTTTATTTGATCTTGCTAATATACAGCTATGTATATCTGCCATTTCCAACCTAAACTACACTGTCAAATAATCAAGAAAATATACAAATACAGAAAAAAAAATGTAGGGAGGAATAAGAACATCCAAAGGGAGAAGCAGCTGTGGTAGCTAACTCTAATGCTCTCACCCCAAGGACCTCATGAAGAGTCATGACAGAGTCAAGATTTTGGAATTTTATGACATTTTTTTTCAGGACTCATAGTTCCACCCTTTTTACCACAACCAAAAAGGTCAAAGAACTACATGAGAAAGGGATGGTTTTTTTGACACCATGTGACTTCTGGATCTGGACTTCTCCAGAGCATGCCAGTTGCTGTAACATGTACAACAACAGCATGAGGTGTTTGCCGTGCTGCTAAATTAAAATACTACATGCACAAACAAAGTAGGCCTTGGGTTGTTTTCATTTTTGCTGGGCCTGAATTTGAGAATAAGGCAGTGGGTAACCCATTCCCTGAAAGCTTTCCCATGCTACTGCTCTTTCAAGTAGAGTTTTGCCCCAGGCTGACTGATCTTGCAAACCCAGCTCTGATTTTGTAATGGATATTAACTAAAATTTTACCCTGTAGAAATTACAGTAAATTCCATTACCTCTGTTAGGACCCTTACTAGTGCTTTGTACGTATTATTTCATAACGTGTATGCATATCACTTATCATACATTAGAACAACCTCTGAATAGCATATTTTGAGAACTCTACCATCTTTTAGAGTGTGGACAAAATGAAGGGAAGATATGGCCTGTATGCAAATATGCAGCTTCCTAAGGGTTAATGAACAACGAGGAATTTGTGTATAGCTCATTAATTGTTATATTGCATCCCTTTATCTAAATTGTTAGTGGCCTGCTTAGTCAATTGAAACATATTACTTTGATATTAAACTGCAATCAAAATCTTTATTCTTGTGCATGTTCTACTTGAGAATACAAATCCTTCGGAATAAGGCAGGCGGAATTATCTCAAAAAGTATTACAATTCAATAAACCACATGCTCAAAAGTAGAGGCATCAGGTTCAGCCAAATATCCAACTGATGCAGTTGTTCTGATTTTCCCACCTAATTACACCAACCTGAAACACTGTATGAAAAAGCCCATCAGGCTTTGGATTTAAATTCTGGTCTCATATTCAGGGAAAATGAGGATGATAATTCCATGCCAGCCCACAAAAATCACAGAAGTCATCACACAAAATTAGTGTTGCTGTGCTACTGTAACAGAGCCCAGCACAGGGTGGGTGGTTATTGTCTATTGGTACATGGAGGTTTTTGTGTTTGTTATGTAAGCCCCAGAGAACTCCACCTAGTTTTTGATGCTCTGTGAGGCACATCTGCCCCACGTTTCTTCTCTAGATCACGGAGTGAGAGAGGAACTTTAAAACCTCTCCAGATCTTAGTGAGGCGTAATTGTCTTGACAAAATGCTGTTTTCACCTCAATGGAGATAGCAGTGTGGACACATTCCCAGATTAGGCATTTACATTACTCCCTGAAATAAAAAGGATGAGCCTGTCCCTGAGTGCCTAGTGGAGTGGCAGAGCCCCATTGTGTTTGACCTGAGTCAGACCAGCCCAAAGGTGATCCCTTTGGCAAGCAGTTTGAGTGGAAGACAAGAGGCACTAGATGGATCAGACCAGAGATAAGAAGGGAAATGAGGGGCAACACTGATTAGTAGAATTGGTGCTAGACACCTACATTTTCAATCACTAGGAGGAGAATTTTAAAACAGAAGGGGAGCAGTGGAATAGCCTTGCAGAGGTTTGTGGGAGAGAGAGTGCAGGAGTCCCATGTGGCACAGGCACCTCTTCAACGTCTTCTACCTTCATTTAAATAAGCCTAAATCCTGAGTGGCTTCATTCACCATGCTGGAGTCGGTGCAGAGTTGCAGAAGTGTATTAAAACAAGCAGAGTAATAATGTTCTCGTTCTTGGACACAGGGGAGTGTTGAGAGGCTCAATATAAATGTGCCCATACACTCAAATGTGCACTCCAGCATTGAAGACACAGAGGACCTTCAGATGTGTTGGGGATTGCGATGCACCATTTATACATTTCCTATAATATGGTTTTCAGCAAGAGCCAGGACAACACAGAGCTCCCTTCCTTTACTTACCCTGCTAATTTATAACATACTGTGATCAGAATGCATCTGTGTACATACGTGTGTATGTGTACATACCTGTGTGTGAAATGCTATGTTACTGGGAGCAATAACTTTATAAATAGGGAAAATGACAGACTAGAAGAATGAACTCCCATATTAACATTCCAGTTGTTTCCAAGGCAAAAGAAGGGTAAGAGCTGAAAGTGAAACAGGATTGTTCAGTCGGAACTGTCTTTCTGTTTTCCAAGCTGATCATGAAAAGATGAACAGAAACCTATGCTTACACAGACATTAATACGCTTTTACATTTTAGCTTGTTAGTGTCATGACTCAGCTATTATTAAGAAATATTATGTAGCGGGTAGAGAAACAATTTAAATACTTTGTTGAAAAGTTAACTTGTTTACTGGGTATCAGTTAAAAATCAGCTTTTCTAAAATGCGTTTTTTAGTGTTGAATTTGAGGATATCAACTCAAATAAATCAAGTTTGACTGCAACCTGAAGAAAACAAATGCTTGATTGTTGTTTTAAAACACATACTAACTAGAAAGTTCAGTAATGAGGAGATGATGCCAGGAATGCCAGGAATACCAGGATATCATCTTCTTGCTATGATTCAACTTGAGGTCGGTGACACTGATGTAACTTTGACTTCAAGAGAGGAAATAGTTCATAGTAAACAGAGCAAGAATGAATCCCCTTGGAGTAGTAAAGGTACAAATTGCTTTAGTTTTCATTTCTGTACTGCTAAATTTGTATTTTATGTGTGGGATTGTAATTGATGGCTGCTTACTTGTCTGGATGAAGAAGGATGAAAAAAATGCATTCTGATTGTCAAGGTTGTTTGTGTTAGTGGCTAAAATAGCAGGCATCATGCTGAAATCTTTGTAAACAACATACAAGCAATTCTTTCCCTCTTAAGCAAAACAGAAAAGGAGAAAAGAAGCTTCCAAGCCAAAATATCCTTGTATCATCTGGCTGACATCTGGGAGTGTGATGTACAAATTTGCCTGGAAATATGATTTGTACCAGCTAAGCAAACTCCAGTGTACCAGCCAAAGCATTAGATCTTCAGTTAAAGCTTTGAAGGATTTGAGGAGATTTTAACACCAGGTATCCTAATTCCCTTTCTACCAAGGTTCATAGTTAAAAATAAAGAGGTTTTTCCAAGAGTATCTGTCAGTAAATACTGTAAAATCTATAATTGTTATTTTCACATGCCAATTTCTCAGCTCTTCCAAAAACTCCCAGTTGCCTCTCATTATCTGCAGTAGTCCCACATCTAAATTTCCCCTGATCCCTTACAGAGAAAATTATGTTCCAGTTAACAGTGTAATTCATTATCATTCTCTGTGTTGTAGAGAAAGCATAAACAAAACAAAGCTCTCTCCAGTTAACATTATTTTCACATCTTTTCAGGAAGAGGTGCAGTTGTTTCCTTATTTGCCTTTGCTGAGCTTTTATCTTGGTCATTGTTCTCTCATGAGAATTCCATTGAATTGGAAAAAGAAAATACAATTTTCTTTCCCTACATATCCTATGAGTATGATACACCTTAAATATTATTTGCGACATGTTTAATTTTTTATATTATAACAGAACAAGAGACTGAGACCGAGGATACTTGGATTTTATCCTGTCCTTGTCTTGGAACTGCCTTGAGGAAGTGAATTTCATCATGATTTCAGATCAGTGACCCAGAGACCTGTTACAGTTCTGTCTTCTTATTTTCTTTATTAACTTTGATTACAGTTAAACCAGAAATAGAGTTTGTGTTATCTAATTCAAGAGCAATTAAATCAGCTTAGATTTGTTTATTGAAGGGTAGAATCCATGACAGGCCTATTTTCATTTCAGGGAAGAAAATTTGTTTCATTTCATTTAAGGAAGAAATGTCAAGTAATTCCTTTAGGGTCAGTTTCCAGAGTCCATAATAAAACACTTCTGGTACTTTCAGCGAAAATTATATATAATTGGGAAATATTATGTGTAATTGGGAAACATTTGGAAGATAAAGGAATCTAGGAAGGATCAGTAGCGCATCTCTTTTTACACTGAACTGAAGCAAACTTGCCGTGCTCTAAATTCACCCTTTGTTCTCCCTGCTGCTGGTAATGTGGGGTGTATACAGAGGCTGTCATATAGCTGCTTTTCTCAGCTGGCCTCGCTGTTTGCTCTAGGATGGCTAGCTGAGTGTTTTCAAGTCTGAAAAGAGGGATAACAGGAAATGCTCTCTTATAGGCACCCTGATCTTTAGAGCACTCTTTGGGTAAATCCACCTTATTCTGTAGGTCACTTCCCTTCTGCAGATCTGCAGTGTGTCTCATTTTTTCTTCAACAGGACATCTCAAGCCTGATACAAGAAAGCACATATAAGAGACTAACAATATGCTTTAAATCAAGTACAAACTAACAGGTTTACAAAATACACATATTTGTAACCTTGAACCAACTGCTTTTGTTCACTGATTAGTATTAATAAAACTCAGATAGACTGCAGATATTCCATGCTAAGAATAAGTGTTTATGATGTGAGCTTCTGTGTAGGCTACACAATTCTCATGAATCCTATTCCATGGAAGAAACATGCAAATAAACCATACGTGCTTTTTCTGTGTTCCATCATACACTTCTCCATTCAGTTCATTGCCCTCACAAGACCTGAGAGCTCAGCTTACTGACTGTGTGACCAGTGAAGGTGCTGCATGACACACACGGGTTCCTGTGTCACTGGTCAAACTGCAATGGACGCATTTATCTCTTTAATCCACAGGCCTGTAGCAAATAGCCTGCTCAGGCACTGCCAACAGTGAATATTTGAACTCCCATAACCTGTAAGTTGTAAATTAGGTTACAGTGTCAGAAAAAACTGGGGGACCTTTCTCCTATTGCCAGTGGATTGGTCATGATTGTTTTATGGGCTGAACATAGCAGAATTTCTCCATGCTTTTCCATGTAGCTTTATTTTTATTACTAAGATGTGATAAAACAATGGTAAAGGCTTCTCCATTACTGATTTACAGGGTACCATCATCTCTTGTACTCGGACAATTGGACACCCTTGCTCACAGGGCATACACCTGAGAAATTGTAAGGAAAATATGCAGAAGCAGCTCTTTCATCCATCCTGTGTCTTATCCTTTGTACATCATGAAAGGATTCCATGTGCTGTAATTAGAAAAAGTCCAAACTTACTAACTTGTAGACTTTACAAAACTGTTGCATGTCAGTAGCTAGCTCTGGGCAAGCAGCAGGTCTGTCTCCAATTGTTAGAGCCTACAGACTTTAGTATTATTATCTTTTTCTTTCTTTGAGATAAAAAAAAAAAAAAAGTAGACTTCCCCCTACACATATGCACAGTCTTCTAGTGGCATTGTAAAATGCACTCTTCTGGACTCTGTGTTGTTTCAGCCAATAAGTGTTAACAAGAAGCCAATACAATGCAGTATGAAGCCTGTGTGAGAGGTCCATTGGTGCGGATCTTTGCTGAGAACAATAAACACTGTAAGATGATATGTGTGATCTTTTCCACCAGGAGTGAAGAGGCAATAGATTGAATGCACCAAAAGCTGTTTCAAACTCCTCTGCTGCTATCCAAGTTTTACCTCTTTGTCTATTTGTATGGCCAAATGAAACCCTATTTTCAGTCCTTTCTCTTCTTTTTTCTTCCCTTTAGTACACTTTACTTGCCATTCTAATTAGCTTTCTATGACTACTTTAAGGGGCAAATAGTGATGCCTGCTCTATAGATGCTGAGAGCTTCTCTGCAGGCAGCTGTGCATGGGTTTGCTTACACTGTTAGGCAGGAAGGGCTGGAGAGAGGACAGCTGCTTGCCTGGGCTGCGGGGGAGTGAGTACAAACCTCTTTCCAGACTGTGCCTACATCACTAGCCTTTCTGGAGGTGAGAAAGCTGACATTTCTCATGCATAAAAGGGTAAGAATGATGTCTTTGGATAAGGGTAGTTAGGGAATAAATATATAGATGATTATAAGATGCTAAAGGGAATTAAATATTTGTGTGTTCCTGTAAAGCTTCTGCGCCCTTACACTCAGCACTGGCAGTGTTCCCATCATTTCCCAGTTCCATGTACTGGACACAGTCTACAACTATTAAGAGCAGCTGAAAGAAGGCCTAAAAGAGTACTAGGTCCCCTATAGTCTTGGAGAAGTCCTCCTACCTGCTTAAGCACCAGGTCGTTAGAGCTGAAACTGGAGACTTCAGTGACCCTGCTCATGGCTTTTGCTTTTGCTTCTTCTCCCTCATCTGACACTGATCTCTAATGCAAAACATTTTGGTGTCTAAGGAGTGTTATATAGGAATTAAGTATTATTTCTCATTAAGTGTAGTACTGAAGGAAAATGGGGATTCTTCCTATTGCTTTCCTGACATAGCTGAAAGGAAGTCTTGTGCCAGGGAGCTGTGCTCCTCATATAATCTTTTGGATGTGAACACCTACACCGTACTGTTCGTCTGTTGGTTTCAAAGCCCCCAGGAGGGTCCATCTCACAGGAAGTGTTCATGGGGTACAGGGAGAGGAATAGTCTACCTGGGATCACCCATTTCCAATATAAAGCCCTTGATCCATGTCGTATGCAGTGGGCTGTGGTTGTTCATCAGTGAGGGCCCTGCTGAAACCTATGGGCTTTCTCCAGAATGCAGGGGAACGGGCTGTTCGTTGCACCTGGGGAGACCCTGCAAGCCTCCCCTTGCCTCCTGCTCAAGGCAGAACCAAGTCTGGCAGCTCTAAGGTGCCGATCGTGGATTTGTGTTCATTTAAGGCTAGCCTATTTTTTCAGCTTTAGTATTATGGCCGTGGAAAATACTGACCAATAAAGCGCAAGTGCCTTTGTCCCACTAACACTGGCACTTCTTGTTTTCCGAAGGACTCCTGAGACCACTGAAATAATGCAATTAGCACAAATGTGTCATGGTAGAGCAGGGACAAAACAGAATAAGACAGGTTTATTCTGCAGGAAAAAAAAAAAAGTGCTAGTGTAGTTTAATGCAACAGCTCACAAGGGCAACTGTCGCCACACCGTGTGCAGGTGCAGTGGACTTGAGAGCTCAGGCAGGTGAGAATTGTGACCCCCCCCAGGGAGACTACTTACTCAAAATGCAAAAGCAGAAAAATACAGTGCATGAAAATACAGTTACCAGAGTAAATAGAAGCTGCTTTTGCCAACAGTTAAATATTGTTTCACAGCTATTGGCCAAGCCATTCCACACACTTTTTTTTTAAAAAAGAAACAAACAGACAGATTGGCCTCATGTTTCAGGAGACAGCAAAACAGTCTGGAGGTGGCAATGGCCTACATAGAGAAATGTTGTACTATGTCTCAACAAGTTCCAGTTGGTCTCAGGCTTTATTTGGTATGATTTTGGGCATTTTAAATTATATTTTCCTTCCCAATTGTCAGCATATTCCTGCTGGGCTGTTCAGTAGAAGTGAGATGTCCTTATTAGATGACATTTTGCTCTTCCCTTGCCAGTGCTGGCACATGGAGTAGGCACCTCTCTTATTATTCCTTGTTGATCTTCCCAGCTAATGGTGCTAATGGCGCTATACAGTGCTAAGAACAACTGCTCTGCCTTTGCTGCTTCTCTACTCCCAAATGGTGGAATATATCTCTAGCACAGCCATGCTTGATGGTATCTACTTAGGTCTTTCATAGATAACTGTAAACATGAAGATACCAACACACAAAGGGCTTTCCACAGTTACCAGCACATAGGTCTGACTCCAGTGGTGGATACTGTGCATGTTTTCCCTGAGGAGTTCAAGTTCCTCTTTTAGACACTCCAGCAAAAAGACATCCAGACTACTCTTCGAATAGCAATGGAACTGCTACCCTATTGTGAATGTGTTTATTACCACTCTTGTGTTTTTAATGCCCTCAGGAGTCTTGTACACAGTCACCTCTGTCCAGGGGGTTGTGCTGAGCCCCTGCAAGCCTGCCTGTCTGCTCCTCCTTCTGCCTCCACAAAGGGACTTATTCTGACTACAGCAGGCTTACACTCATTTACTATGCTGAGTTGTTAACTCCTTCTCTCACTATGGGGAAGAGTCTTTATCTCACCTCATTTTAGCTTTCTCAAGATTTAGTTTCTGACTTCTTTCTACAAAGAGTAGAGGCAGACAGGTATCTCCAGATGGAGGTTTAGCCCATCCTCAGAGATGAATCCTGCTGTACCTGATTCATTCCTCATGGGAGAAGAGGGTTTCAAAGTTGAGAAGCTTGCTACCGCCCTTGTTTTGCGTTCAGAATGGGTGACTGGTGGAAGGAAGCTGCCCCAGGTCTTAGGCTCAATCATCAGAGTCAGAAGCACAGAAGCACTCAGCATGGAGGAGTGCCCACCTTTCCACCTACTTCCCATTCACCAAAGCACATTGCTTCCCAACCCACAGGGTACGTCTGTGCCTGAATTACAAAACTGTCTTCTTCAAGCCTGTGTGGGCAAGAGGTATATGCATCATCAAACAAAATGTTTAGAAAAACTTTGGAATCAGTCTATTTTTAATCTCTCCTTCTCGTTCTGTCCTGCCCCTTTCCTCATTTTGGTTCATTTCACCAAATAAATATTAATTTTTTTCTTTCTCATGCTCTGATAGTTTTCTTCAACTCTCAAGTTCTTTTCTTCATTGCAGAATATTTTAATTTATTATAAAGTGTATTTTTAAAAAAGAAGGAGTCATCAACAAATTGTCAGTCACAACAAAATATTCATCTTGTCTAAATTAGAAAACTCTAATGCCAGAGGTGTTGGAGCAAATCTGCAGTTTTACAAGTCCTTCATGACCCCATCCTGTCTCCTGCCGGGAAATGACCCAGCGGAAAGACCACTCCTGTTACCACTCCTTATCTCCACTCCACTCAGAGACAGAGGCGGTCCATGAACCCCCAAGGCTCTCCGCAGGCTGCAGCCCTGTGGTACAGGGCACTCACAGGACCAAGCCCACCAGCACTGGCAGATAGGCCCATACACAGGGGACGTAGCCCATAGCACCTCCACAACAGTCAGGAAAGCATTACAGCTGTTGGACTCACTGCAGCTTTTTCGGCAGTATGGAGCAAATGGGGTCCACATTGAGAGAGGAACGGTACGCAGAGAGATGAACTTTCACTTGTTTGGGCTGTACAGATGTGAAATATCCTTTATACCTTTCCTGCTTTTCTCCAACCATCCAGAAACTCTTTTACAGGTAGGAATTTCAAAATTAAGGAATAGTTCCTCTTCCTGCTTCTCCATGGAGGAAGAAAGAGCAAACCCAAACAAAACAAAACAAAAAAAATCACAAAACAACTTGACCCGAACAATGCTTATAGGAAGAGGGCAAAGACCATAGGCCTTTTCTAGTGCTGCTGCTCTGAAATAATGACCTTAGTCCCAACCTTGGAAGGAGAGTTAGCTGCAGGGAATTGGTCTGCACTTCTGGATCCCTTTAAATCCAATAGGATGTAATTTGCCTAGGCTGATTGCACCAAAGTGGGCATGTGAGTTTGACACATGAGGGCTCTTTCATCCCCAGGCTTCAAGATTTGGCCCTCTAATAAATACATTCTTTTAACCTCAATGTATGGGGCCACCTTTACAAATAGCTTGGCAAGTGTGTGAGCCAAAGAAGATGCTGACCTTATCAGCTCGAATGCGAGCTTGCAATGTGTCAGCTATATTGAAATTACTTCCACACAGAAATCTCCTAGATAATATGCTGGACTTTCATGTAAGATATCCAGTGTTCACTGGGGAGGAAACACTTGGCTGGGAGTGCATCTCTGTAGTCATTGAGAAGAGAGACATGCTGTGATTTTGTATCTCAACTTCCAAGAGCTTGCCCCTGTGCCTCTGCCTTTCCTAAGTCAATTGCCCCCAAACATCCTGCTGCCATGACTTCCACAGCTCTCTTCTGGTCCAGGGTTTTTGTGACAGCTTCACTTTGTAATTAGAAGTGCTGTGGAGCATAGCTCAGTGTGTGATGAAGGATGGGGAGGATGAAACAGCAAGAAACTGCAGAAGGATGCTGCCTAGTGAAAGCACTACTTGCTCTCCTGTGGAGAGCCAGTTGCTGGCACCACAAAGCTTCCTACGGCTTCCAAACTCCCCATGCAGTGGGACACAGAGCAGGGCAGCACATTTTGGTACTTACAGCAGCCAGTTTTGGGCAACTGTCCTTTTCTGCATGTGAAAAATGGGTAGGTACCCCCCCACACCCCAAGCTCTGGATGAAGATTGCTCAGCAGGTGTGGGACTGGTTAAGAGCCATCAGGGGAGTCTGGGCTCTGTGAGAATGAAGCCAGTGTTTCCTTCTCCAGAGGAGTGGGGCTTGGGGCTGGCCACAGACCAATGTGTCTCACAGGTGAGAAAAGCCACTTGGCAGCCTTGAATCCTTGCCCCACAGCAAAGAGGGAAAGAGAGAAGCAGAAAGCAGGAGCTAAAGGATCACTTTGAAACACACATCTGAGGGAAGAGCAGTGGGTGGGGAAAGGTAGCACTGGTAAGTCTTTACATAGGCTGGTGGTGCAGAAAGGGGAATGCAGATGCGGAATCATAAGGATGTGCTGGCCCTCTTTCTGATCTGCTTATGTTTTCTCAGGAGACTCAAGTCTCAAATGCTGAAGACCTAATGCCTTCACTCATTTGTCCTGCCCACCCCAACCATACTTTTCATCAAGAAATGTTGTTAGAGCCCCACTCTACTGAAAAGACCTACCCCATGCAACAAAGGAAAAAGCAATCAAGGAAATCTCTTAGATCTGTTTAACCCTTAGAAGGGTTCTGGGATGAAATTTAAACACAAAAAACAAACAAACAAAAAAAAACAAAATATAAAAAAACCAACCACTATTATAACATTGCAAAAGGAAAGAAAATGTTCTGAGGAGTGAGAAATTTCTACCTCCTTTTTCTGACACATGCAGATCTGCAGATAGGCTGGCAGGCTTGGCAGGGGAGAAGGTAACTCACTAAAAAGTGGAGCATGTATTTTGATTGAGGAGACACTGTGCATGATTAAGAATCCTTAGGATTTTCAGCTGTGAACATTATTCAGCTCTTATGTGGACAAAAAGGGACATTTCCCAAGGCCAATATTGGATTTTTGGACAAGCTGCATTCCTGCTGAGACCTCACTTACTCTGAAGCTGATGTAATCTCTCTTTTTTTGTTCGGTTATAAGGAATTCAAGGCACTCAACAAGGTGTAACATCTGTAACACATCCACATAAGCACTGTTAATTTGTATGAAACAAGAGTTACACTTACAGTTACTTGTTCTCTCTTTGCGTCCCCCAAACGAGAATGTACAAGGAGAATCATAGCACTTCATTGCCAGTGGTTTGTAGAGGCATGATATACAAAGTGGGCCTTCTGTAGCACACTGATAATCCTACATAATTACACATATATGCACAAATAGTTTCAACAAACTGAAATCAAAGTCTTCTTTGAAAAAAAAAATCAGTGTTGTTACACAGAATAAATCACAGAGAGGAGACGAGCAGCTGTATTCAGATTGCTGTCTGGAAGATGGAGAAGAAAGATGTGATTGAGCAAGGCTTCAGTTTTGATCCAGAGCTGCTGCTGACTCCCTCTTCACCTCCAGCAACTTTGTTGGCTGGGTTTCCCCAGCTGTGAAAGGCAGAGAGGATAATGTTTATGTAGAGGTGTGCTGTGAGAGCTATTGGCTGCATCCGTGTGAATGCTAATTTATTGCTGGTGAAGTATAGCCCAGATGAAAGTGTTACAGCATGCAGCCTTGAAAGTGGATCTGCTGGTTGGCACTGCAGATTTTTATCTGAGAGGGCTGCGTAACTGAGGCACAGTCTGGAGGGAATGACCACAGGGGTAAACTTACAAGTTTATCTTATACTGCACTCTAGGTAGGCCTGGGCAAGTACAATCTGGGGAAGAAACATGAAGGAGATGTGGGTCAGGAAAACAAGCCTGGTATGTTTTGCTCTGCATTTTCAGCTTTCTTATTCCCCTGTACTTTATCTGATTTTCTAGTAAGTGATAGTCTATTGATCCAAATTCACCTCTGATTATGTCCAAAACAGCAAAGGAGCTTCTGAAAAGAGTACTCATTCCTCATACTGTACGTGTGAATAGAAAGATAAAAGGTGCAATATAAAGTATTTTTGTTTATAACTGGGAGAATTCAGCCTTTAACTAGATACCATGTTGAGTTGGCATCTGTCTTCCAATATGATTTTTTTGTCCCTTTTGAGCAAAATGCACTGAATATGATGGGGCACAGCAAGTCTTTCCACCTTAATTCAAAGAAGCAGCCTACACGCAGCACTTCAGTTTCATGAATGTCCAGATGGCACATTTCTGAGGGGGCGACTACCCACGTGCATGTTCCTGTGTGTGTGTGTTTGTGCACACACGGACATCTACACACATGCATTTGGCTATGAAGACAGTGACCAATAAGTTTGCAGCAGAGAAGGAAAAAGGAATATGTTTGTTCTGTAACCCATAACAGCATCTCATCATAACTACATCTTGTGTGAGCCCTTTCCTACTCCATCAGGCAAATTGTAGCATTTGACACAACCCCCAACCAGGGGTAGGACAAGTATGAAGTTTGCCAGCAGCTCTCATTTCTCCAGTGTCCGTCTGATACACACAGTTCTCTTCTTGCTCCTCTTTCTTTTACATTTCAGGCAAGAGAAGTCTTCGATAGACCAATAGCAAATGGCCGTAATTACAGTACTTGTTTACCTTTAACTGTAAATAGCCAATATTCGGACCATTGCCTACGAGTCACTGTGATGAGCTGATTGATGAGTAAGCCCATACTGCACTCTAGGTAGGCCCTATAAATCCCAAACATATCTTTTTCCCTTGCATGGGCATACAGTCCACGCAGCTATTTAGCCTGGGGCTCGATTTATCAGTACAGGTTCATCTTACTGAGGCTGAAATGCCGGGTCAAACAAGAGGAGCAGGCGCTTCTCTGCTTTACATCCGGCAGGGTGAAAATTTCCATGCTCTCAAAAGTGTGGGAAGAGTCTTTTCTGAACAAGCAGAAAAACTAAAGTTGTACCTCCAGAGTGCTTAGGGGACACGCAAGGCTGGAAGTAGCAGCACACGAGAGGAGAACCCCACAGAAAAGTGACAAGATTAAAGGATCTTCTCTCCCCCGCCCCCTTCTCCCATCCCTCCCCCGAACGGGTAGCAAAATCAAAGTTAAAAATGTATCTATGGAAGGGACTGATGAAAGATTAATAATTAATTTTAGAGCAGCGATACAGCATTTTTTGAAATGTAAATTTGATGCGCAAAAGTGGCATATTATGATAAGCAGGAGCAACAAGGGAGAGTGAGTACAGGAGGGCCTGTTGCTCAGAGACAGGCTAGCGAGGAGCACTTACAGCCGCCTTTATTTTTTCTCTTCCCCTCCCTCTCTCTCTTTATGCAAACTTATTATCTGAACTTAGGAGGTTTTGAAGAAGTCTAAGGGCTGCATATCTGAGACACAGTCTTCAGAGCACATCTCAGCTATGGTTTTGCCTTGAAAGCTAAATCTCTAGTTGCGCATTGCCATCCAGTGTCTTCCCATACTTCACTTCTCCTGACCGCTTCCATCACAGTAGTGCTGACTGTTCCATTACATTGCTAAGACTTTTCCTTCTGCTTCTAATATTTGGATTTAATTTTCTGCCCCTTCTCCCCCCCCATCCCCACTTCCCTCCCAACTCCCCTCCTCCCTAGCTCAGCCTCTTTTGAACCATCTCCTTTTGTGTTTTCCCGTGGATGGTGCAGGCTCTTTTACTCTCCCTTTTCTTTCCCTAGCCCTGTTTACATGAGGGCTTTGAGAGCAGCTTCACCGTGCGCTCTCATGAGAGTTGTGCAAATTGCACCAGTGCTTTCGTTGGAAGAGACACTCATCTCTGGAGCCCCATGCTGTGCAAGAGTGCATCAAGACCAAGTAAGCCCCTTGATGCTGCCTCACGCTGTGATCCTCCTTTGCACAGTGTCATGTGTCAGGATGGTTTTCCCACAATGCATTCTTTAGTTCAGTGGCAGGGAAAAAAAAAAGAACAAATAATCTGCTGCCGTCACAGGCTAACACATTACCTGCAGGGCAGGGAGAGGAGCCAGTCTTCTTTCACTGAATCAAATTCACTCACCAAAGTTGCCTTTGGATGTGTTTTTATTAATTATTGCCCAGGCGATACAGCCTCTGCCCCTTACAACACTTTGCCGACTGCATGTTGTTTTTTTGCAAACAGTAGAATTTTGGAAAGTTGTTAAGGAAAAAAATTTTTGTGTTTCATTCCCTAACTTTGACTCAAATGATGGTTTTATTAATGCATATCGACAGACCTAAGCTTTGCAAGTACAATTAATGCCATATAAATCATTTATATCCCTGCTCTGTCATTTATGGGAATATGGCATAAACTCCACACCCTTATCTTAATTAAACTGATAATGCACAACAGATACAGTTCCAAAGTGCATCTGAAAACAGCCCTGAACACTGCTGCCTCTCTCACAAGCAGGTGTTTGTGCAGGGGTTACACCGCCCAGCCAGAGGGCACCTGCTGCAGCAGCTGGGTAGGCTCTGCAGCCCAAGAGACACCAGAAATCAAGCCCTGCATCACTCTGCTGGGAAGGTTTTGACACTGCCAGGAGGTTTGATGTTTCTCCCACAGGGAACCCACACAGCTACACAGCTGAGCCTCGGGTGTCATCAGCGAAGCACCCACATACACCTCCAAGCAGAGGCACTCCATCTAAACCAGCCACCGCTGCAGCCCAGGGTGAGACAGGAAGGCTGGCATGGGGACGGGGCGTGATGCAGGCAAAAGTTATAGCAAAGGCGTTTGAAACCATTCAGCTCTGCTGGATACAGAGGGACAAGCTGCAGCGTGATGCTCCCCCAGGGCCACGTGGGAACAGTGTCCCACAGACACTGCACCACTTCCCTGCAGCTGCAGGGTGGCGGGCTGGGTGCAAGTGAGGTGCTCCTGACTTCTCTCGCCCTCTCAGCAAGCTCGTGCGTTGCCAGTGTTTGCCCTGTTCAGGGAAGGCTGAGCATTCCTCAGTGTAGCTGCCCTGCTTTTTCTCCACAAATCTCTGCCTCCCTACCCTTCATTTCTCTCCACCACGGGCAGTTCTGCCAGTGTCAATGTACCAGGTTAGCTGGCAGAATGATGGGGTTTGTGTGTGTCTGACACCAGCTCTTGGGGAGATGAGGAGAGAGGGTAAGCTGGTTTCTGTGAAGGAGAAAGAGTGCTCCAACAGTGCAGCTGGAGCAAGAGGCAGACTAGGGTAAGAAGAAATATTACAAGAGAGTATTTCTTTGACTTTGCCCCAGAAAAGCATCCCTATTCAAGAGGAACACTTAAGCATTTGCTTATGTTTAAGAACGTGCTCAAATCCTGTTGACCTAAACAGAAATTAAGCATATGTGTTTAAATGAACATATGCTTAAGTGCATTCTTCAGACAGGAGGGATGAAGGCAATTAAGCACGTATCTATGTGCAAGCTAACTATCTGTCATTTACATTTAGACATTGCAATGCATTTTGGACAGTGAACAATTCTGGCAAGGAATTTCTAACTAATCGTTTCACAGCATTTGATAGCTTTAATGAAAAGACAACATTCTCTGTTCCTTTGAAATAAGGTTTAAAAAAAAAAAAAACACACAACAAACTGTAGATTTCATAATTGTAGCTTTTCTTGAGAAGGTAATAAATAGCACTGGAATGTAAGTTGCTGTCTGTGTCCACTCTGAGTCATTTCACCAGAGAGAGACACCTTGCATAACCATGAAAGGAGACAAAACTGACATTTAAGTCTTGAAACACAAAATAAACTTTTCCCATCCATTGTTCCCTTGTAGATGTGTAAACGTTATCTTTAGTGGGCATGATTTGATTTAGACCTTCCCCACATTGCAGCTGGTTTAATGGAATGCCATAATAGTGTCACACGGTTATTTTTGAAAAACAGCTACTAAATGTTGATGTTACTTATTGCAGCAATATTTATGTGAGAATGCTGCAAATACTTGGGAAAAGGTTTAAAAGGTTGAAAGGCGAGTATAGCCATAAATTATGAGTAATGCTGCAGTTGGGAAGTGACATAAAGTTCAATGGCCTCAGCTGTCGACACTGTGTGTTCATTGTTTTGGACACTCATGTGACTGCGTCTCAGCCAGGCGAGGGCTGGTTCTCTCCCTTACTGGATGGGATTTCAATGCAGGATTGTGGAGGTTTTTTAAAGTGATTCTCTAATGTCCATTGTGTAACTTTCTCATCTCTGACACGAGAATCAGCCTAAAAGACAACCTTAGTAGTCTGAGTGACTGAAACAGATGATGGAGTTCACATTAATGCTGCCTTACAAGATTAATTCACATTTTACTTCCTTATAACACTGCAAAGAGAAAGAGAATTAAAAAATACAGTCCTAGCTAGTAAGGCAGATTTGTTTGTTTGAGGGTTATTTACGGGATGTTTGAACTGCTTTTTGGGAGCCTTGCACTCAACAAAGAGAAACCCAGAGCCAAAGCCAGCCCCACAGGTCACAGTGCCACTGACACAGTGGGGTTTCCCTACTGGTGCAAGAACATCTGGGGCAGCTCCTGCCCCAGGACAAGGAGGGAAGGAAGAAGGGATGGAGCTGGGACAAGGAGCCTGGGGGAAGATCTGCAGAGCTGCGCTGGCTGCTGCTGTTCCCCACTGTTGCCATTGCTATTTGATCTCACGCTCAGCGGCAGCCTGCTGGCTTCTCTCAGGCTGCAACACAGGCAAAGCAAGCAGCAAAGCCAGGATAACCTTGCTGCTCACAACAGCCTGCGGCATCTTTGGCCTGCATCTAGACTAGCACAAGGGAAGCCTGGAATAGATAAGGTCCTGAATTGCAAGATCACTCCAAACTGTCCTCAGACATACTGTGCCATCCTCCTACTGACAGTCTCCTTAGGCAGTGGAGAGCTTTATGGCTTAGGTAGATTAGATTGCTCCTTTCATAAAGTTCATTTTGAAGTGGGAGGGTCAGTTCTTCAATGTGGTTGCATGTTGTGGCCCTCAGTCTCCCTTCAAAACTTTTAAACGTGCTCTGGATAGTACAGGGAAGACGTAATTATACCCAAACCAGAGAACTTGCTTTGCGTGTGAGGAAGAGTCCACAGGCTAAACTGTGGGCAAATCTCAGAGAGCGTCATTAGGGGTGATTAGAGTCCAGTTTATAAAGTCCTTAACAATCATACCGCAGTTCTCTGTGCCATGCTACTTGCTCTTTTGTATTCCCTTCACCCTGCCCCTGTCAGTGCCAGTCCCTGATCAGCTCCAGTCAGATTCAAGGTACTGTGAGGTGAATGCTGCTGGTCCTGAAATTACAACGTGATCTCCAGAAATGTCCACATCTTTGAGACTGCTCCACTTTTCCTTCAGTTTTACTGCTCTGCTTTCAAATCTCTGTGCCCAATGGTATCAGTAGGATGTTTGTGAAGTTCTGAGCGGTTCCCTCATGCCAAGACCACATTGGTGGTGCTCCAAGGAGTTGTCAAGTTCCAGGTAGCCTGTCCAGTTAACAAAACCTGAGAAATTATCCCTGAGCAAGTGTAATACTCTTCTCCCCCTCCCTTTGGCTGGAGAAGCTCCTTCTGTTCAGTGGCAGAGCTGGAAAAAACAGGAACAGCTGGAGACAAACCTGGCATCTAGGGATCACTCCACCAGTGCAGAAGCCGCCCCAGCATGGCAACTTTGCCGGGAACAAATGCAGTTTGGAGATGGAGCACTTTGATGCTTAGGGGTTAGAGCTTCCATCTGTGCCCTGTCCTTTCACAGTATTGAATATGTTATGCAAGGACATGTGGCTACAAGTGCATGCATTTGCACAGTGTTTGTAAAACATCAATTTTCTGCATTTATAAAAAGACCGTAATGCATGTTCCATGGTTTTTTTTCCTCTGATATGAATATTTGGTTAATAAATGGGGCAGCCTGTAGCAATGTTCTCTTCTGCCAAGACAAAGGGAACAGGGAAGTTGTAAAGAAAAGCATTTAGCAAACTTGGAAAATGTCTTTAATATATAAACCTAAAATCATCATAAGCTCATAAAAACTATGGTAAATGAACAAGTAAAATCTCAGTATAATCACATAAAACCTATAATAAATTGCAGTTGTATAGTAAAAGCCGATTAAAAATTGATTAAAACAGTTCAAACTATGTAGGTCTCACCTTAATACATCACATGGTGTTCACCCTGACTTGCAAGGAGCCCTTTGTTTCCTTGCATTTCCATACACACTCACAGTGATGAGGGCAGACAAGTTTTGCTTACCTGTACCAGACCTGCAAATCAATAACTTACAGAGTGCAGAGACAACGCCAAATAAAAATACTCTGCTTGAGCCTAGTAAATGTGCAGGGCACATCATGCAAAGAATAGATACATCACTGGCCATGTTACATGGCTGCCAACAGCACTGTCTTGCTTTCAGCGCCTTCTCCTCCTCAAACTCTGCTAGGACATGTAGCCCAAAGTTCCGCCTGACAAAAGAGAGGCAGCTGAAATACAGCTAATCAACAATTTAAGGATCCCAAATATGAAAGCAAATGCCAATACGTTGCTGCATCCATTTCTTCAGCCAGCTTTTGTGGGGACAGATTCAGGGCAACCTATGCACACCAGGCAGTGCCACAAAGGCCCCTTTCTTCATTTGCAAATTCTGGGGCTCCTATTCCAGCTTTGTGTGAGGATATGAATTAACACAACCCAATTATTTTCTCTGCCTCCACCAAGGAGCAGCAGGCACAGTATTTCATCATGTCAGTCCAAGTCTGCAATAAAACAATCTCCTATGTCCAGCTCCTGCCTGTATTTCAGGAAATGCTTCCCAAGTGATGACCACTGGGTGTTCCACTGTATAAATGCTGCTTAGCTGTGTCAACATCTTACTCTTAAGAAACGGCTCACATGAGATTTCTATGGTCTGTCCTATCATGACCATGGGCACACTAAGAGAAGTTCGTGAAGCTCAGCATATGCACAGACTTGAGACAGGGACATCTGGAGCAGCCTTGCCTGGTCCCTTCACACCAAACACTCTCAGCGATGAGCAATCTCAGCAGCTGCTCAGCAGCTTGAAAACCAGATCCATCTGGGAGAACTACCCCGTATTCCAGTTAGAAGCATGCTGTAAAGCAGCATTTGATTTGGGCTGGTGGCCCCATGAGATGTGGTACCACATACACTGGTGACCAGCAATAATCTATTTATGTTTTCATTTCTGATAGCTTTGTTCGCAGGTAGTCCCAAAAGAAAAAGAAAATCACCACAAACACTGTTTATTACAGGTCTTTTATTCTGTTCTTCCTGCAAAGGAAGATGATATTCAGACAGTCAAGGGAACATGAAATCTATTCCTGAAATTAATGCAGAGTTTCAGTTTTGGGGCAAGAAATGTCTTTTCAAAAGATGGTTAACTAATAATATTTTAGTAATGATAAAGGGGGATTTTCAGAAAGTCTATTCAGTATTTGTAACCCAAAATTTTGCAGATAACTTTCAAATGGAAGTCCAAAAAAATCTCTGAGAAAAAAAAAATTAATTGAAAACACCTAGTCACTATTGTAGTATCTTTCTGTTAAGGAAACTGCTTCAGTACACCTCATCTAGGAGAGGGAGAGGCATGAGAAGAAGGCAAGGCAAGAATAGGCAAGGCAATGAAAAATGTTTTAGGAATTACTCTATTGCTCACTAAGAATCTTTCTAACTTTTAATCTTTAACTTTAACTTGGCTTTAAAAAGACTATACAATCAATTTATTTCTGAGTTTTAAGCCATGTAGAAAAATATCAAATATATTGATTTTAAAAGAAAATGCTTGTAATTCAGTTGCATAAGGGTGAGACAGAAAAATCCAAATGTCAAGCTAAGTCGAAGAAGGATCAAGAAGATTCAAAGCTGTGGGAGTTTGTCTTCAAAGTTACAGTCTCTCAGACAGACAATTAAATGAATGTCTGAAAGTGGTGATTTGGGATGGTTTTGGAGGCTCCCAAAGAAATGCCATTAGCTGATGGCAAACCATAAAGCCATCATTAAAAATAACCTTGAAGTTGATACAGTTTTCATGGAATTTCTATCCTAAAAAAAGTATTAAATTTGCTACAGATCTGGCCAGGAAAATTGTCTATTCCTTATCGTTTGCTTCATTGGGCATCTATAGGATAATGGCATGTGCTGCCTCAGTGAAAGTTAAAGAATGATGTCCATAGGGCAAATAGTTATCTATAAACTCATTTCTTCCAAAGCTTTAGGGAGACAAAATCCTTTTGATTTTATTGAATGTACATTTCTGTCTAATCTCCTGCCAGCCTCTCCTTAGCATTACCAGTGGTTGCAGAATTGACCCCAGGCTTAAGCTGAGTTCTCCCTTTGGGGTGCACTGCAACTCCTGGAAACAAGATGTAACAGCTCTTCTGATGCCTATCTGAATGAAGTGGACATCAGTCCACTGCATCAGAGCATCTTCAAGCCACATGGGATCCAATGATTGCTAGTGCCAATGATAATTTAACTTCTTACCCTATAAATTTGTACTATTTCTTTTTCATCCTCATCACACATTTCATAGCCAGCTAGAAGCTCACATAAATGTGTTTGGGGTTTTTGCTTTAAAAAGCTCTGCTGCAGCAAGGTATCTGCATTTATTCTTCATTTTATTTTCAGACCATTCTTCAAGAAGCATCCCTGCAACTTAACAGCTACTAGGAAACACACTGCTGACAAGATTCAGACTGCCAGTCAGGAAAGCCACAGACTTGTTAGCCAGAGGGAAAAATTAAGAGTATTGAAGGACATGTTCCTTCTGTCAAGCTTTAATTGTCTAAGTATACCTAGGATCCATATACAGTCCGTTGTGAGAAGCAAACACTTCCTGGAAAGGAGTTTATGCCACTTATCTTAGGTAGCCACCTAAGATGAAATAGCCAGGAGTTTTAGAATCACACTATCTTGTCTTTAGAGACACAGAAATGTACATATCTAAAGAAAACAAATCCTTATAATATCTCTCTCTCCGCTTCTGGTTTCTTTTCTTCTCAGCTTGATTTGAAGTGATTTTCTTCTTCTGTTGGGCTACAAACCAGATTCTTCTGGTCTTTCTATCTGCTCCTGCTCATGACATCTTTTAGACCTTCTTTGCTGGTGGGCAGATGTCATATGCTTGGTCAGTCTTTCACCTGTGTTTCCAGATCATCCCCTGAGAAACCCTTTCTTCTATATCCTGTATATCCTTTAATTGTGAGACCTTCCCATCATCTTCATCAGACATTTCTCTATTATTTATTTTTCTCTCCTTCTGGACTAGATACAAAAAAATGGGTTTGCTCTAGGCCAGATGCATCTTTTTGCCCCAGTGATCCTTCTATAAATGTCGCATCAGTAGAAGGTGACAAGTTCTTGTCATTAGCCTGTCTCAGGCAGAAGAGCCTTTCCCAGACCTTGTTCAGTTTCTTCCCAAGTAAGGAAGTAAAAAACACCAAATAATTCACCTGAGTTCCATATTCAAAATAGATCTATGTGGAGAATCTCCAGTGTCAAAAATTTTGAGCCCTCCATGGGCAGAATACCCAGTCAAGAGCACCCAGCTGTGCATAGTGCTCTGAGGCTTCCTAGCACTGGTTAAAGTCAGGCTCTGTGTCTTTTTCATTCTTTTCTAAAATATGCATCTGTGCTTTTTATTGTCAGTTATTGAGACTGTAATATTTTTAAGAGGTCATTGTTGCTTGAAATCCCAGCTGCATAAGTCATATAGAGATACAGAAGCAGTGATGAAAGGGTAATAGTAAATTTGGAAGAAAAGAAAAAAAAATATGTTTAAAGAAAAGTAATTACTACTGGACTGTGTCACATGACTCTCTAAAAGGTCCCAGATATAACAACCAAAGCACAGCTAAGCATGTGAGACAGAAAAGTTGATGCACCTTGAACTGCTGAAGAGATCAGTCACACAAATTTCTCCCTTGGAGTCACAAGTTGAACTTAGTCTGCAGGTATTTGCGTAAGATATGCCTGGACTTATTGGGCTCCAGCACAGGTAGGTTTGGATTTATCCATGTAATGTAAGATCAGCAATGGCTCTCAAGCTCCTTAAATACTACCTGGGGTACCATTAGAGGACACTATGGGAACAAACTGAACTTCTGCAACATTCGGTGAGCTGAAGATGCCTGCTGTGCTGGGCACTGTAATATGCAACCCAAAAGCATAATCTTCTCTTCCTATCTTCATATCCCATCACTGATGCTTGGAGGCAGATAGTCTTCCAAACTTTCCACTGCAATTAGTAACAACTGTAGCTCCACAACAGTAGGCAGTTTCCAGGTAGTACTTCCAGGTAGAAAGTGATGTCAATCTTTCCACGTTTGTGACTGAAATGATACAGAGAAACAAGGGAGTAGCTCTTGCTCAAAACCAAATTCCCTCTGCTGCAATTATCTTACTCTGTCTAAAAATAAAATCTACTTGTTCAGAGTCTTAGCCCATTTGTTGTTGTTTGAGCTTCATTATGCTGTTGCCTTCAATGGTGCTTGGCTTTTTTTCACAGATCCAGGTGAAGCTGGTTCATGCTGAAGTCAGTTATCTCTGTAAGAAAAGATTCAATATAAAATCTCTGCCATTGGCTTTTCTCGGCACTTGCCCTTTCACTCACAAAGCTTGTTTATGGTGCAAACGATTTACAGAAGTCTGACAGCAGTTCAACAAGGTGAAAAGCAAAAGGCAGAAGAACTCCACATTTTTTGTCATGTCATAAACATGATAGAACAACAAAAACAATTCCATTTTCTGCTTTCTCCTTTCAGTAGTGATAAAGTCAGATCTCTAAGGAGGTATTACTTTGAAACTAACACTTAAATACGTGCCTTTAAGGCTTTTTTCCCATTGTTTTCCCTTTAAAATGAAGCTTAAAAATACGTTAGGGATTCAATAGTATCTATAATTCTGTCTCTAGATTTCTAAATCTCTGATATTTGCTTCTTTGTGTCTCTTAGTCCAAGACCATCTCTGGGGTAAACAGGTGCACCTGTTGTCTCTCACCTTTCATGAAGCTGCACGTATTCAGCCAGACACACAAACCAGACATTTTGGGAGTACATCCTCTGCAATTCCCTCCTTCTTTCTATTCCTGCAGCTCAGTGCCAGATTCTCTTCTTCTCTGCTCCCCCCAATGATTGTCTTTGCTGGAGCAAGGAGCAGAACTGAAAGTGAGACATGACACCTTGCCCCAGCACTTGGGCTGCTCACCTCCCACATGGTTTCATGGCGATCGGTACTGTCATGTGCCTGACATGATGGTGTCCCACATGGGGGGGAAAATGCATCTCAAAGGTCCCAAATAAGCTTTCTGCAAGTCTGGTAATACCTGCTTCTTCAGCAAAACCAGCTGAAGAGAAAGTGATATCGGGCCCATCCACTACAGTGGGTTGCTTGCAGCAGGAAAAGCCACTACCCATCTATTACCCAGACTACTATTTTTACCCTTTTTCTTTCTTCGCCCCCCTCGCTTTCCCCAAGCCTCAGCACCAATTTTATCCGGAATATGCTATTGAAAGGGAAGAGCAGAGTGGAAGGAGAAGGAAGAACCATACAAAGTATGCAACCAATAAAGTGTAACTGGTATGACTGGCTGTTGGCCAGAATGGCACTCTGTCAATCATGATTCTACTAAGGTCCTTTGAATGAAAAAAAAAAAGCAATACAAGTTCTGCTTTTGCAGGAAGTGTGTGCTGCGGTACCATTTACTGACAATGGAGACAGAATACACCAGAAAGAAATGCATTTCCATCTATGTCCACTGTGCTAAGCCCTCTTCTTCCCCAGTAAAGACTAAAGGATATTTTAAAAGAAGTGAAGAAGAAGATAATGTTTTTAAGTTGAATTAAATTTACAGAGACGTACAGTGGCTTTCTGTTGGATTGGTTAATGATCCTAAATAGTTCTGAGGCAAGATTAATGTCTATAATCTCTTGGCCTCAGTGTTATTATGGGCTATTGATCATAAGCCAAATGAGGACACGTTCACACAGCACCTTAGTCTAAGGATGGTCCTTTGACGTCAGTGGGTTTGGTACACTTCAGTGGGCTCAGGATGTTAGAAAGTGCCCTAGAAACTGTCTGTTGCAATGCAAATCTCTGAAGTTGTTTGGATTAAAAGAAAACAATTATACAAATGTAAAAGGGAAGAATAATTGATCAAATTATTCTTTTTCCTTTCTCTGCTACAGGTTTTCTGAATGATTTGGGCAAAACTCTTCACTAGCTCCTGAAGTTCCCTCCTCCAAAATGAAGAAAGTTGTACTTGCCGTCTGCAGAGGTGGGTTTTAAGAGAGGTGAGAGGAAAGTTCACAAAACATGCTGAAGTCCCCAGGTGACAGGGTTGGAAAAGTAATATTAGCTGCAGTCACCTTATTTGTTCTGCTCAAAGAATGATAAGGGCCACATTTTCAAAGGGATCTCAATTCATATTTCTGTTTGGACAGACACTGTTAAACAGCAAATCTCTATTGTGTGCCTTTCCTCTCTTGAATTCTGTCTTTGCTCTCAATGGAAGGAAAAGTCCTGCGAATACATTAGCATTTCGTAAGAGCCGCTCGCAACTTCTGCAGCATCCAGATGCCAGCGCGGGGGTGCAGAGGGGAAGCGCGGGCGGGGAGCGCTGCTCCATGCCCCTGCTGCGCCCCACGAAGAGAAAGGGTTTGCTTTTCTCCGTTTTCCTCCAGAGGGAGGAATCCCGGGGGCGGGCTGGGAAAGGAATCCTGATCACTGCTGGAACGGAGAGGGGGAGGATGATCATTCATTCACCACCCTCTAGGCAGGGTTAGCACTCGTCTATTCCTTAACCCATTGAGCCACGCACTTTTCCTGTCTGCTGACCCAGACGGATTCTTTTCTCCCTGGTCCTGGTGTCAACTGGAAGTAATGTGACATTGAAAACTACAACTCGGATCGTCTCCTCTACACCCGGCTTATGCATCCCATCTCCTCAGCCCCACTGTCTCTTGTGTCCCTGCAGTGCCCTGCAGGTTTGTTCTGCATAGCCTGGAAATATTCATTATGTTTCTGTTGGGTTAAGCTAAAAGTGCTAGGTATTATCCATGTGTAAGATGCCCATCACGTGATGCTCAACACATTTAACATAACTCGCAATGTAACTCTAGTATCAAACCAGCTGACCCATCAGGGATATCTAGCAAAAATCCTGGATTAGACTCTGCAAAGTCAACGGGTATTTCTGAATCTCACTTTTTTAATTAAAAATGTTTGCACAGTCATGCTGGTGTTGCACATACTGTGGGCCTGTGGGTGTATAAGACAGAGATACTGTTGCTGCTCTACACCATCTTACACCTGAACTCATTAGCACTTTTAGCTTAACCCAACAGAAGCACACAGTGTTCAAAAGCCATCCTTCTTCCTAAATGTTTCATGCAGAGGAGCAAACAGTAGAAGAGGCATACCTTTCCAGTGCCCTGTCTGAGAAGACAGCTACAGGCTGCTCGTACCCACCAAGAGATGCCAGAGAAGTTACCCCAACCCCCACATATGCTCTGCTCATTCTTTGAGCCCTACTAGACACCAGAGGATCCAGCCAGAAAACACTGTGCAAAAGAAAATCAATTTTTGTAAATCTCAGTGCTAACAGAGCAACTTATTAGCTTTGCTTGCAGCAAAAGTACCTCTTCTGAAATCCTTTTCTGAAGAAAAAAAAAAAGTAAAACATTTTTTTGAGGTTGACTCTATCTTGCTACATCTGTTTTGGGACAAACTGGAGCAAGGGTACCACTCTTTTCTGATTCTATTTTTATAGCTGCAACATTATTGATGTTTATTGGCAAGACATCAGATTTCTCCCTATCTTGCTACTTTTCTCTGAATCAAAATTCCAACAAATGATTTTGCTTTAAATAAAATGCAATCACATGTTAGTAGAATTGATTTGTGTATAAGATTGCTTGACTTGGGGAAAAGGTGTGGAGATATTTTCCTATTAATCAATTTCTTGGGGAAAAAATAAATTTAAAAAAAAAAAAGTAGCGGAACAAAATCTGAAGTCCAGGGAAAGTTCTACAGCAGCTGTAAACTGAATGAAGAGACACAAGTGGTAAGTCATTATATAGCTGCAAAAGTAAATTATTGAAGTCAGCAACTTACAGGAGCCTGTAGAACTGAGGGATGCAGGCAGAAGAGCAGAATCATGACCTCTCCAGATGTTTTCATGCCAACAACATGCCCAGCTCCTCTGCTGGGCTTTTTCTGTTTTACAGCAGAAAATCCAGCAGCAACTTTTTGTATTTGGTGTTGATAGATGCTGTCTCTGTGCACAAGTGGTGGCATTTGTAACACAAAAAGATGTTGGAGAAGGGAATGTTTTGATTAGTCAGTATCTGTGCATTATCCTCTTACACTAGTAGTTGTTAGTTTCAGCTTCACAGGATCCTTTAACTCAGAATCCGTATGTGGCCTTTTGAACCACTTATATTAGTCTGACATCTGATCTGTGCTGCCATTTATTCCGTCATCAACAGCACTGAACTTGGCCTGCTGTGTTTATTGTTACACCTTTCCATTATGGCTTTGAGACATACATATTCCTACTAACATCACAAAACCCTCTGTATGAGTCTTGATATTTTATGGGTTTGCTGAAATCAAGGTCACAACTAGGATCTTCAGTGCCCAGTATGCATTTTGGAATCTACAGCTGAAAGAAATTTGCAAGATGCCAGTAAGAATAATATGTTGTGCTGTCTACCAGCAATCAGATTATTAACCAAATTCATCTTCATTAGGAAGCCTGAATTGTCAGGAACTCAACTGAATTCAGTGGAATAACTGGAATAGATACCATTGCAACAAACATGAAATCTGGTCCTATGTCTTTCTGTATTCTACCCTGTTTAAACTTTAATTCAAAACTAATAGTGGTATAACTCATGATTTTGGGTAAGAATTGTTTGAACTCCTCCATTCTACTGACAAATTGTCAAATTGGATTTATACACTGATCTTGAAATGGATCATTCGGTTAATGGTGGATTCGTCAAGAAAATAACTGATTAATGTGCCAACTGGATCAGAAAGAATTTTGATATATTTTTCTTTGACAATCTTAGAGAGAGAAGATCAGGTACATGTCAAAATGCATCTTTTGCTTTTTTTCTGCTTTGTTTATAAGACTGGCTGTGAGGTACAATCTCCTTACTGGAGTAAGGACTTAGAGTTTGTTTTTCTTTCTGTATTTTGGTTTGCTGTTTCACTTAATCGTGTAAAGTTAGCCATGGATATCCAAATGGTCAGGGAGGCCGGCCTGACTTAGGGGGCCACAGAAGGCAGGGCATGCTGTTGAAGCAGCATGCATCGCCCCAACACTGGCTCAACCAGCAGGATGAATGTGGTTCCCCCTGCTGCCAGCAGGGCCAAGGGACTGGGAGGTCAAGTCAGTGATGCTGGTGACTCATTTCATCTTCATGTTATACTTGTACTTCTATGTTTCCAGAACTGAATAATGGAATATAAATCAAAACCAAATTTCAATTTTGTTACATAAAATATAATTAGATAGTGCATTCAAACTCTTATACAGTGTCACTTTTAGAAAGCAGAAGTCTAGCTAGCCTTCAAATCCTATTAAGTAGTTTCAAGTTGATCAAGAGCTCTTTTTATTATATAGCAAAACTTCTTTTTAAAACTTATGCAGAAATTTTTGATGCTTTTGTGTGTCACCTTTCAACCATTTACATATCCCATCTCTCTTTTCTGACTGTCCCTTAGCTGATTATTTCAACTTGTCTTGGTCAGATTCACCCTACAGTCTGATGCTGTAACAGTCTAAGCAGACATATAATTTGATGTGCTGGAGTCACTCCATTGATATTCTCAGAACTAATGGGAATAAATTAAGTTCATGCAACAGTTTTACATAATCCAGATCCAAAATGCCCCCAAGTGCAATCAATGCCCCTTTGAGTGTTTGATCCTTTTATTTCAACAGGGTAAGACCACAGATTGTTTGTGATTATGTTTTATCTGTTTTGAATTGTGCTGCTATTATTCGGTTATCATAAGTAAGTTACCATTGTCTTCTAATCATCTTGAATTATAACTGTCTCTTTCACCCCCCATCCCTAAGACCTTGGAAAAGAACTGAGAGGTGGGTTGAAGGGCTGTCTGACCATCTAGTCACAAAAAATTTCCCTAAAGTCCAGTTTGATTTCCATAATACTGAGGCTGCATCGGTTTGAATTTTTAATTATTTATTAGTCTTCAGAGTGTGGCAATGTGACTGACCTATTGCTTTTTAATTATTTTGGTTGCTTTTGATACTATTAATCATGACATTTTGCTGATCCAGCTACATTCATCTTTTAGTTTTGGCTCTGAGATCATTCAATGTCTCTGTCCATCTCTGTCAACAGAAAGTCAGCCTCTTCTTAAAAGATCACTTGGTCCGATAGTGTCTATTAGAAAGGATGATTAAGTCCTCACCTCCAAATTGTAGGTATGAATTTGGGTTAGATTTTTGTCTCTTCTGGCAGTGTGTAGACTTCTGGCTTCAATAAAACAGTAATATCCTATGGTTGTTTTAATCTTGCTTCAACATGAAAAGGAACACGTAACAATTTCAATAAAGGGCTGTCAGCAAGACAAGCTTTTATTAGCAGTCCCATGTCTATTACAAAAGCTCATTATCTTTCTTCCATTTACTGACTGGAGGGGGAGAGTTTCAAAAGAAGTCAGGTTCCCCTGTCACTGCTGGAAACCCCCAAGAGACCAGTGCCCACTACTTGCTGTTGTCTGTCGTTATCTGCAGACAAGGTTGCGCTCCTGTTGTGCCTGGTTCAAAGATTGTTATTAGCCCTGTCTACAGATACCTGTAAAATTCGATACACTTTACACAGGACCTTATCAACCCAGAGTAAAAAAGGCAAGAGCTGGGAAAAAATGGGCTAATAACCAGTGAGGTAGAGTGCTGGTGAGGTAGAACAAGCTGTTAAAAATCACTCTCATTTCCATAGCCAAACACGGAAACTGAAACCTAGAACATGATGTTTCCCTCTGGGACTGTGTGGGTGAGACTGAGTTCATGAGACATGTCTTCCTCTCTGGTTCACACAGGACCAGCACCTGGACACAGAACCTGGACCAAGTTTCAGTCAGCCATTGCTATGTGTTCATTTATAATCATGGAATCATTTAGGTTGGAAAAGACCAAAGACTAAAAATTAAATATAAGACTTGTCCTTTCAGATTGCATGGCTTTACAATCTAATAAAAGATGGAAATTGTTTGAAAGAGGAAGAGGAGGAAAACCTTATGGATTAGTATAAGAAGCCCAAGAAAACACATTTCCACAAAACCTTTTGGGTGGGACTTATCTAACCAAAAAGCAATGCTTCTACTCAAGTAGTAGTAGATAAGTGGAATCATGCCTTAAAAGTGCATATATTTTCTGCCAAGATAAGCAAACAGTAAGTACCATCTCAGAGGAAAATAGGTTCCTTTGCAGACACCAAAGGGAGGGATGACAGGAAGGTGCCCGTTGTCAGTTCTTGATGAAGGCTTTGAAGAAGTAATGTCTGGGGCAGAGAGAAAAGCTCTTGGGGGAAACAGACATTTCCTCATTGCCTTTTCTTGTTCTTGGGCAGGACCCTTTTGCCACTGAAATACTCACATTCCCCCAGTACAGTGTGGTTAGTGCCATGGGTTGGGTATCCCTGCTCTGCACTGTCCTGCTCCACAGGGCTCTGAGCTTGCCTGGCGGAGTGAACACAAGTTCAGCCTTTGCCTATTTTCTGAAAACTGTTGATTAGCATCTTTTATAATAATTTTTAAAGTAGTGTTCAAAATGCTGGGGTTTAATCTTGTGGCACCTTCTGATTTATTCTCTTTCAAAGCACACCCATTTAGCCCTAACTCCACTCTTTTTAGAGCTGAACAATTTTCCAGAACCACCCCAATTTCTTCCCTCCCCTGCAGATGATGCCCAAAGTCTGGCTGAGACATGTACCTGCATCATGCAAAAGCTGGGACAGGACATTAAAAAACAACAACAAAATCTCAATCATAAAACACTGTTAAGCAGTTTTATACATTGATACGCTGTTCTGCTGGGACAAAGCACATTAAAATGAACCCTCAAATTTAACAACTGTGGAAGAAAAGTAAGACATGAATGATGTCTGACATTGTTAAAGTACTGATATCATTATTTAACAATAGAGAATTAGTAAAGTTATGGATAAATCATTATGAAGTGTGTTTTGAACCATTTTCCATTTATATATGGTGATTGCTTATAAAATATCAGAAATCTTTACTTACTGCAATCTTTACTTGCAAGACCATCTCCACACTGCAGAATACCATTATTGTTTCATCTGAATTATAAGTTGATGAGCAGTCAAGTGTAGAAAACAGGAATGCATTATATCCCACTTAGCCAAAAAAACACAAAATACCAAATTTTGTCTTATGCATGTTCCTAATCTAAGTGGATCAAGACTTAAGCTGCTACAAATGAAAAGCTATCACATGTTTCATCACTGCTTAATGAACTCCAAACTGTTGTATTGGTTTTGCTCCCAGTCCCTGCACAGAATCACTTGGACCTCTGTACATGGACAGATGATAGTACATAGTCCCAAACATTTATTTTGTCTTTTATCCTTCTGTCTAATATAAAAATACATTGAAGACACCAATCTTTCACAAAGACATTGGTTCCTTTTTGCTTGGTGTATAGTAAAAGAATTTGCTGTAAAGCAGGGAATTGCCTATGGAAATTGCAACCTATAGAACATAATACTGTTAACTGAGTATTGTACACTTCTCAGATATTCATACATCCAAGAAAAATTGAAAGGAAGAATGGAAAACAAGAGAGAGCAGTGTTAATGACAATACCAAGGCATTAAATCACAGAAGGGAAGAAGCACCAAGAAACTGCTCTGTGCTATGCCATCATTACCAGCTCTAAAACAGTTTGGCAATCCGAGGCTCACAAAAAAATTTGTAGCACTTGGCCCACATAGTTCTTTCCACAAATCTGTATGAGCTTACCTGGTATTTTTCAAAACCATTTTTAAAGTAGAGGTATTTATAAGTCTTCTTATATCTACTCTCAGAAGGTTAGGGCAGCACACAAATTCTCAGTTTCTTAGTGACAAGTCCTTTTTATTATCAAGATTTCGAACTATGAAAAGATTTGACTGAATGCTAAAATCACACTATAATCTGCCAGATCTGTGTAAACACTCTTCTCTTGTTGGAATGTTGTCTTCTAAAGAAGCATTCTGCAGTAGTTCTTTTTTGATTGTGAATGCACACACACACACACACTCCTTCTCTCAGAAACCACTAAATCTGAATCTATTCACAAAAGCCAAATGCTAACTGTTAATGTTAATACAGCAGAAGAAAGAAAAAACTATTGAAGATGCTACTGCTAGGTTCCTTTCAGGCCTTTTGGTTTACAGGAATTCATAGAAGATGCAAACTATTCCAGACCTGATTGAAATACAAAGGTTTCATTAAAATCCAAGGAGGAAAAAAAGCAGTCCCTATCAAGCCCATGGGAATTTTTCTATTGGCTGTGCTGTGCCAGGACTTCAAATGGGTATTTAACCTGGCAAAGAAATGAGTAGAGACGATTGCAGGATTTCCTCTCGTTTGAACGTTCTCATTAGATGAGGCCTCGGTGACCTCTGGGTTGATGGGTTGTTCCAATGTTTAATTGCTTTGACCTTCAGGGAGTTTCTTTTCATGTCCAACATAACCTTAGGTTTTTTTAGTTTAATGTGACAAATTACTTCATAAAAACAGCCCTGGATATTTTCATTAATTCTGGACAAATTGTGTTACACATAAAAGCTGTCTTTTTCACAGATGCTGTAACCATGCCAAATAGTATCGTAATTGTTCCTTTTTTAGCTACTTTGGTATATGTCGGTACATATTTAGAGTAATTGGTGTGATTTACGAGAGTATATAAACAATGATGTAATTCTACGAAGGGTAAGACCACAAAAAAAACCATAGTTTTGACCCTCTACTCAGTAAACTAAGCCTTCCCAAGGGCCACATTTTTGAAGATTATTCACTTTTCTCCTGAGAAGGGAGCACAATTCCTTCCACATTGCTACTGCAACAATGGCAGGGCCACAGAAGAAGCCATGGTGGTGATGCAGAAAAGATATTGGTTGTCTTCAAACCAGCTGGGAGCAGCTACTTCCATCTCTGAGAACCTGCAGAGCGGTCCAGCTGCTCCAGAGCTCCGGAAGAGCCACCATCGGCTGCTTTTCACACAAGTCAGATGTCAACTTCCATAGGCACCCTCGGCCCAAGCATGTCAGTAAAAGCATTTCAGAGTCCAAGCACAGAAGCCTCTGGATGGTTTTCTCAATTTTCCCCTCTAAACAAAGAGCATGGAGTTGCATGCCAAGCTGCTGGGTACCGCGCAGAATTCCTCCGCTGCCTCCACCAGGCTGACACCCCTGTGGAGGGAGAAGGACCCGTCCCCCCACGCTAAATCCAACATAGTCAAATTTCCACCTGCCACAGACTAGCCTCCTCACTGACACAAAGTGTGCTTATGCCAGCCTGTCCATATGGAAATGAGACGGTTAGCTGCGTGGTTTACACATGCAGATCCCCATTTGCAAATGTCACCTGTGAAAGACAGAGGCCACTCCAGAAAGTACAAAGCTCGGGATTGTTTAGGCAGAATGGAAAATGACACCCCGGCATTTACAATGGGATTTTTATTATCGATGTCACAGATATGATACTTGCTACTGACATGCTTGAATTAGAAGAGACAAAGTAAACTGTTAGAAAGAAGAGGCCATTGAACTAAATACAAGTGTAACCCGCGTGCTTATATTGCAGCGTTCGATTTCCTCTTAAGTCTCAGAAAGAAGGGGGAGACAGCAAAGGGGAGACCTGTGTTTCAGTTGAAATCTCTTGTGTCTACACAGGAGAGTAGGGCCTCTCCTGAAAGCAGACAAAGAGCCAGAAGCAGGCAGTTGTGAGAGGTTTCGTTACAGGAGAGGAAGTTTGCATTTCCCACTCGCTTCCATCCCAATGCAGATCTCTTCAGAGATGCAAGTGGGGAAAAGTCAAAAATACTGCAACTGGAAACACCCCTGAGCACTGAGCAGCTGATGACATGTCATGGTCAAAAGCTACATTTATAATGTCCTAAGTTTATCACTGTTGATACTGGTTTGGGATCTCCAGATTCACAAGACAAGCAAATGGTCATCTCATGCCTCAGAGCCTAAAACTGGCTGTAAGAACCAGGAGGCTTGTTTTCCTTCTAGAGGTTTGGGTGGAAGCTGAGCTGAAAAACCATGCAGTCCAGGTGCTATTCACATGCTCATTTGCTTTTAGTATGTGTTGGAAAGGCAAAGTAAATGGTGCCATGTGGTGAAAATGGAAGTAGTTTCTGAACAAAGAAAGTTGAGCCCAAAGAGGAGAAGTGTCATTGGTCTCTCTAAGCTTCTTAGCAACTGCTTATAGTAGCAGTAAAGTTGGAGATGAGCAAGTTTCATCTCTACAGGCTCTTCTTTCTTTTAATGAAATAAAAGTATTTTAAAAACATGACTAGTACTGACTGCAGAAGACTTTCTGTTAAATGCTTCATTCACCAAGAAGTTTGGCCCCTGAGGGCTTTTAAGATGATAGCTCAAAGGATTGAATCTATGATAGACAGACACAGATAGATTATGAGATGTCCCAGAAGGCCAAAAATCTGGTCCCTCCTTCAGCAAAGCTGTGAACAACTGAAAGAGTGCAGCTGAATTATCCATACTAAAACCTCAGTGTCTCCATCCTGCTCAGAGTCTCTCTAAACCCTGTGCTGTCAGGAATAAGAAAGAACAGCAAAATAAGCCACTGTGTGATTCAAATATTCCTAAGTGGTCACTGAAATACTCTCCTCTTGGCCACAAGACTGCATTCTTCAACTCTGTTTGCTGCACTATGAAACACATGAGGTCATTTTTAGCACAAGCCTTATGAATAGAGACTGGAATTTTCTACAAGGTCTTCTTTTCTTATCCCCCATTTCTCCCCCCTTTAAAAACAACTCCCAGTCCGCCAGTACAAGAGGGTTCACTGTCTGGGAATTCCCTGCCCATGATACCTATAGCCTTAGAGGGGACCTGGTGGCCCCTGCTGGGTCTGCAGAGCGATTTGCCAGCTTACCTGGAAGCAATCTGATCTCCTTCTCCTGCCACCCTGCCTGGTATCATCTAGCAACAGTGAGAGGTTAAGAAACATCAGGAATAACAGATTCAATTTTCCTGTATAGCCAGAGTTTTATGTTAAGGAGGAGAAGTGAATGATACACTGAAGGTATTTATAGCAATTAGATGCTGCCTGCAAGAACATGAGCTTGTCAGGAGGAGCAGTGACTGAAAGGCATGCAGACAGCTACTTGATGAAGCAACGTTCACTTGGTGAAACCTGTGCTCTCAGCATTTTTAAACAAAATCAGCTCCTTTTGGGTGAAACCTTTGGCAGTCAGTCTGGAAGGGGAACAATGCAGGGCTCTGACACAGGCATCTTCCAAAACTTTGTATTTGAAACCTACAGCTACCCTTTTGTATTGTTTGTAGCCTAGATTTAGGATCCTTATTACTACTCTGAGTGGAAAAAGAATCTGTCCCTGAACAACTACTTCTACTATTTTGTCTTTTGCAGGATTATGCGGTGTATGCCAAACACAGTAAAAATGAGCAGTCCATACACGAATTATTGACCAGCCTACTAGCAGTGCCTAGTCATGCAGAGCAGACTACAGACACTTCTCACACTCCAGTAAAGAAGAAGGGGCAAGTCTTTTAGGCTCCCAGGGGCGCACTGGCACACCTGAGGTACATCTCAGTCAATACAAAACTGCAAAACTTATTCCTTGTATTTAATGTCACTTCTGCTAAAATGTTATGAATGAAAAAATACTTTAGATTGAAAATTATTTGAGTTGACTCTACATTTTTTTAATGAATAAACCAATTCTTAATTATTCAAATTGTGTACACTTACTAAAATTTAGATTTTTCTGACAGTATTGCATAGGAACACACTAGCTTGAAATAAATAGAAAATAGAAGCTTCAGGCCTGGTCCTGAAATCCTTTCTGAGACACAGGTGGCAGCAGAAGGCTAGGGCTACTTTTCAAGATGCAAACAGCGCTTGCTATTCTGTGTTTCGCTCTTCCAGTAACTCCCCAAATTGAAGTCCTGCTGGAGCAAGAAGGAAGCCTTAGCTAGAGAGCATGCCTCAGCTGGGATACATTTTAAAAGTTTTGCATACCATTATGAGGACTGAAATTGAGCCCTCCTGCAGTAGCACAGAACAGGGAACTCCAGTGTAGGAAAAAAAAAAACACATTTAGATTCACCCAGATTTATATCCTTTGATCAAAAGCTGCCCCTTGTGCTTATGAGAATCTCATGTAAATATCTGCAAAGTTACTCCTTTATCTGCTTTCATATTTCTTTCCAGAGCAGCCTTTGCCATGTTATCTTCAAGAAATGTGGTTTCTTGGGCTGCTGAAATCATGGCTCATACTGATGAATATTAGTATCTCATTATCTTTTTTCTTGATAGAGATGTATCTACCCCTTGTTTCAGAGGCTGTGACAGTATTTTATCCCTTACTTACACAGTACCTATAAAATTGGGGGCCTGCTGCATAACTGGTCTCCAATCTGCCATTATAATGAAAAGTATTCTTTTTATTGCCTCTGTGTTTTAGTTAGCTCCATCTTTCAAAGAGCACACTGCCAGGGTTGGTCCAAAGTTTAAATCTCACAAAAGCAGACTTTTACAAACATATGTCTAAATGGAAACATTGCCATTGATTTTTTTAATTGCGAGTGAAAACAGTCGTATTTGATGAAATAACCATTCCCCTGAACTTTCTGCCCTAAACCTGAAAACCCAAAAGTGAAAGTGACTCAAGCACAGGCAAACCTGACTTCATTGATTTCTATTGTCCACAGTGAGAAAACACAACCAGTGAACAAAGTAGAAAGAGTGACAAGTAAATTGGATTTTTAAAAATTCTTTCACTCTTAATAATGTTAAGGTGGGATTTGTAGCACAGGTAAAGGCATTTGTTTGTTCACAACGTAGAAGCTGTAATGTGACAGTGTCCCTTTAAATACCTTCTCATTGTAATTTATTTGTTCCAGGGATGATGGCGTGAAGTTCACACTGGAAATGCTCATGGCTCACAGCTCCTGAGGAAGTTAAATTTGCCACAGGCTTCACAACCTTCTTCACAGAGAGCTTTTGCTTTCAGGTCATACCAAACGACTCTCCCACCAAGGGAGGAAAATGAAGATTCAGGCAGCTCAGGCAGGGCTGGGCAGGATCCCCTTTTTTCACCATGTCAGGATTTCACATCCAAAAATGGAAGTCCAGAGGCTTTGGTGTCACAGCTCTCACATAACACCTGGGTCACAGCACTTGGTGGGGAAATAGACTTTCCCTCTTCCCACAAGCCAAGGAAAACACTGACAGGTCTTGATGGTAGTTTGGCCCTCATTTTGCCTGGACCCAGCTTCTTTGGAAATCTGCCAAGTTCTGCTGAAGAGGAGTCCAAGACAAAGCAGAGTAAGGATGTCAGGATCTGGCATGCTGTGGGGAGCCACATCAATGACTTAAGCTGATCAAGACTGCCACTATGGGATACAAATTCCTGTACCAAACTGAAGGTCTGAATCCTGCACAGATTGTTTATATTTCTGTAAAAAATGTGAGGCTTTTCAAAGCCAGAATTGTTCATGTCATAAATGCTTGAATAAAGCAAAAGCAGAAGTCTGTAAACAGAGGAAAGTGACTGCCTTTGCTTCCTCTCATCAGCATGTCTGTATAAAAATCTCCTTTCCTGTTTACTGTTTGTCATCCATATTTTCAAGTGTAAAAACAGGAGCAAAAAAAATGCTGTGTAGCAGCTGGCCCATTTAAGAAGGTGATGCATATTAGTCAAGTGATTACACGAATGGCTAAAAGTGGTGCATTATTCCCTACTTTCATTTGTACAACATCGCTTCAGTGTGGTGGTGAACTATGTCAGGCAGCAACCTTAGCTGCCTTCTATTGGAGAAAGCCCCTCAAAGATCTTTGATGTGACAACGAAACTGGGAAATATTACTGACTCACAGCCTTTAAGCAATCAAGAAGTGATCAAAGCAGTGACTCAAGAATTCAAGGGAAAAATTACATGCTCAGGGAAATGAGGAAAGCTTATTACTGACTGATATTCAATAGAACAGGCAACTGAAAGTCTAATTTTGTGAAATATGCTTTTAATTGGTATTCACGGAGTTATTGTATCTTTCTTATGTAAAAAGCAGCTTTTAATTAAAAAAAAAAATTAATGGCTCAAAATTCCAGTCATGATAGTGTGGGGCGGAAACATTTAGTCTCATTTCAACTCTCTCCGACTCCAACATAAAATACAAGGCAGGGAGGAAGCCAGAGGTCTTCAGGGCTCACCTCTGTAACCTCAGCCTGAGAGCCATCAGCCTTGCGCAAATTTCTCCTCTGCCAGAAAGTGAAGGGTTGGTGAGGGCATCTGAGCATCATTCAGCGAAGTGCCTATACCTCCAAATTAGGCAAGGGCAAGGCCTGAGTGCTGATGTGTTGGCATGGCCATGCCCTAGGTCACGGTCCAGCTCTGCGCGTGGCAGCACAATCTCCACCCAGTGCCTCGGTGCAGCCTGGGAGATGAAGGCAAGAGAGCTAAAGGCACACTGGCTTTGGGGAGATTAAAGTGCAGCTCCCTTGAGCCACTCTGTGCCGTGTGTCCCAGCCCGTTGCAGCCAGTATTGGCTTTGGCTTGGGGTTTGGTATGAAGGCATGCCTGCTTTCCGGGGAGCCTCAGGTCCCTACAATGTGACCATTCAAGTAAGACGGCGTGCAAAACAAAAGGCAAAGTGCTATCCTCAAGCATGGAAGTGCACATGGGAATATCCTGTCAACTGTCCAAAGGCAATAGGGTTTGGACATGCAAACCCTTCAGGAAGGCTCTTACAACACATATTAATGTGTAGTTGTTTTGCTGTGCTCTCTTTGTTCGAATTAAGTCAAATTACCACATTTCCCAGTTTCCTACTATGGCTGTGCCATCACTGGATTTGGGACAGGCCACGGGTGCTTGACACTGCCCAGGAGCCCAGGTGTACAGGGGGCACTAGAGTCTGACACCCAACCTGAAGACTGATGTCAAGGGGACATGTTATGTAGCTCCACGGGGCTGTGGCCATTGAGCGTTAGTGAAACAAGGCCACAGTCCAGAGAAGTTTCCTTCACAGGAAGATTAAATGTGAAATGGGGGAAATTTCTTTCACCTGATAAGCATTAGCAAATTTTTGCTTTTGCTGAAAACACATTTATTTGCTTAGTGAACCCTTCCTTCACATTAGTTGCATATAATGTCATGCACCTTGAAGACTAGCAACTAACTGGTTTCCTGACTATCCACTGATTAGTTGTCAAGCATCTCTCTATATACAATATTTTGATTATGCCAATGATCATGTAAAAGTTGGAACTGCTTGTCTTAATGTTACATACTATTCCCACTAGATTTTATTTTTTTAAAAGATCTCGAACGCTGCAAAATGAGAATTGTACTTTTTTAGTGAATGCTGAGAGGATGATCTGTGCTGACAGGAATTCACTTGCTATCTGCCACAGGTAGCCCAGCATTAAGGTATAAAGCTTCAGGGCACTGAAAGGATTTGATCTAATCTTATATTATAAGAAGCATCCAACATTGTACATTCTCTTTTCCAACACAGACACTTATGTACAGCCTAAGGGCCCAATCCTGTTCCGCTTTAAATCAGTTGGAGTTTTTGCCTTTGCTTCAGCAGAGGGAGAGGGAGCAACTTTTGTAACAGCAGTAATGATAGCTGGTGCTTCCGTCTTTCCATCTTTAATGGGAGAAGCTGAAGCAACAATGCTGGAAATGCTACCTGTGTAATTAGGCCTACCTGCTTCCCTGCTTTTTTTTTGTCAGGTAACTTTTCTTCCACTGCTCTTCCTTGCTAAAAATCTGAAGTTGGGTACACTGACTGGAAACCTGGATTAAGAAAGGGACAGGCTCTTTCAGCAGAGGCCGAGATCCATGAACATCAAAAGATTCAGGGTTCTTCCATGAGTCATAAAAACAAACACATTAACTACACTAGAAGGACATAATCGCAGCATGCAAATACTCTCAATAACTAAACACTTCTTGTAAGCAGCAGATAAATTGCGCTTATTGAAACAAAGCTTGAATACAGAAGCCAATGACTGAGACTTAAGAATGCTTTTCATTTTCTTTCCCATCTTGTTAGCCAGTAAAATGCTTTTATTATATCCTATCATCACCGTTCACTGTAGCACATCAGGCTTCAAACTAAGAAGATATGTTACAGATACAGTGCATAGCTGCAGAAACTGGGAAACATGAGGACTTAGCTGAATGCAGGTTTTCTCTGCCTGATCTTTTTTAATATAAACATTGGAGCACTCATATGACAAACCCTGAGACTGATCCCACAGTGTTCATGTTGGCAATCCTTTTTCTTACAAATAGCACAAATCCTTAGAAACTGACTTTTAGCTGCTTGCAAGAAGCACTCATCTCTTTTTCCATCACCTGGAACTACAGGACTGGGGTAAAGAATACAGAATTAAAAGAAAATATTGACCAAAACTAAGGACTGCATCAATTGCTTTTAATGGCTTCAAACACAAAGACAGAAATTATATGTATAAGCTTGAAGAAAACAATCCAAAAAGATCTGTTTTCATATCATGTTACCCATTCCTGGCTGGCTATAAGCAGAAGAGCCTGATCCTGCTAGGTCTTATTCATGTGGGTAATCCGTTTGACCCTCGTCATAAATACATTATTCTAGCTCAAGATAATCTACAAGTATCAATCTGAACTGATGTCTGTGCTCTTGAACATAAATGTACATTTTCTGTTTCTTCAATCTCAGAACTGCAATGCTAAGCAGGCTGTCTTAACATAATGTTTTGCTTTAAAAATAAAAAAATAATTAAAAATCCAAGCTTATCCCACGAAGTCTGACTTTTAAAAAGAAAAAATCCAGGTGGCTCAGTTTGGAAAGAAACTTTGGATTTGTTGTAGTTCTCTTTCTGTGTGCTTTTTTTCCCAAAGGCAGACATTCATACACATATAATTCCCTCTTCTTGTCACTGGGCTTCTGGGTCAGTGAACATTCCTTTGCTGTAGTGTTTTTCAGATGAAACTCCAAGAGAAACACTGTCCTCAATGATGGGTCGGATACAGACGAGGAGGATGGGCAAATATTCTAAGATTGGCCTGGATTCTTGCCAGGAGCAGAAGAAAAGAGCCTTTGTGTTTGGACATCTGAAGGCCAGGCATAAACATGTTAGCCGATACTTAACACCCAAAGCCAGAGCCAAAACCGTTAGACACCCTGAATAATCCTCACTAGGCCTCCTTTGGGTTTCAACTGCCCATTACAATGGGGCAGCCTCCTCCAATTACCAAATGTGTTTCTTCTAAAAACATCCTTACAGGAACTCCCAAAATAGCAGCGATTAAAAGCAAACAGCCTGTAATTCATTGACATATGCAAACCTTTTAATGTTTTGCAGGAGACAAGATGCAACTTTTTGTACCTACAAGACTATTTATGCATTTTTAATAATTACCCTTGTATATTATGTGATACAATTCCTTTAGGCATTTAGTTAAGAGAAGCAACAGAATTCACATTCAAAAGAAACTGTTAGTTTTGCTGCAAGAAGCGCAGCTAATTTATGTAGTGAATTTTTTATACATTTTTCCCCTGATTTCTCTTCCCTGCTGTCCTCTTCCCCCTTTCTTCTTCACTACATTAAGAAATTCCGATGTGCCTGCAGCAACATCCACTGGTGGGGAGTGTCTGCAGTGATGCCAGCCCTGACTTCCCAGCAGTGGAAGCCAGGCATGTGTGCTGCTTCAGCAGTACTCTCTGTCTTATAAGCCCCATTGGGAATCGCCTTACCCTGGGGTCCTCTCTAATCACATACCTTCTGTGAGCTGCCGGGTTCCCTTGTCGCCTGACAGACAGCAAGCCCGATCCCATCAGTTCTGCACAGAAAACAGCACGCGGAAATCTTTCCTGAAGATCAAGAATAAAGATGCTTTCACAACCAATGTGGTCCTGCAAGCTCTGACTTGCATTGAAGCTCAGATTCCCGGATTGCTTGCATTTTGGCTAATGCCTCAGCTCTGGTTTAGGATGAGCTGACCAAAGTGCCAAGCAGGGAAACTCAGGCGCAGGGATGGGCATGGCATAGCATCCCTGCGGTTCCCACCACCAGCACGGGCACTGACAGTTTTGGGAAGGTAGTGCCTGAACTAACAGCACCACCTGTCAAAGCAATGTAGGTTGTAGCAACAGGCAGCGCTTGACCTGCCTCGGGGATAAAATGTAAAGAGCTAGTTTCTTTCTCATCAAACAGCAAAGGACCAGATCCACAGCTGTATAGTCACATTGATCTCATACATTTATACCTGCCAAAAACCTGCTCCTCCCTCTCTTCTTATAACAACAATCAAAGAAATCTAGGTCAAATACACTGGTGTTACTGCTGTTTGACAATGTATTTGAGGAAAGATTTTCAAGTTAGCCATTGCAGATACTATACTTAGGGAAAATGCAAATAAAACCCATTGCTTAGCACGTGTGGGTCACAGTTCTTGCAAAACTGCATTTCCCCTTGGCTTCAGAAGACAGTTTGTCAAATCATGGACTTCATCTTCCCATTTTAAATTAGCAGTAGATAATTGGCAACTGCCCACAATTAAATATTGATGTTAAAAAAATAAATAAATCCCAGCACTTCCCTGTTTAGACAGTAAGAAGGCGGCTTTGCATCGAAAAACACAGGACACATGAGAATGTGAATAGTAAAAGGCTCATAACAAAGAAGGATAAACTCTTCTTTGTGTGCTTACAGCATTCATTTCTTTCTCTGTAACTGAGAACCTATACAAACAAATGGGATAAAAAGCCAACATATACCTTGATATCAGCTGTAATCTGCCAGTTTTTCAGCCAAACCTACCAGAATACAAAGAAAAGGGGCAAGGTTTACACAAGGTGCACGCCAAGTCAGCTCTTGTCTCAACAAAACTGCTCCTCAGTTCCGACAGCTGTAGTAGGACAAATTCAGCACAAACAAAACCACTTGCCCAGGAATAGCAGTATTTCAGCCCAGCTCCTTGCTCACTCCCAGACTTCACCTGAGACTGTGACTCGCTGTGGGTGAATCATTTTATGGCTACACTAGCAGCAATATCAAGCCCTGCATCATCAAAATTCCTGCTGTGTGGGAGGGGTTGATCTTTGGCTGCAGAGCACGTGGTAGTTTCATAAGGTAGTTTCGGTGTCTGGAGAAAAAAACAGCTGAGCAAGAAGCATCTAAGCCTCTCTTCAGTGCACATGGCGAAACTTGGACTCTGTAGGGCCATCACTGAGTCTGGAGTTGGAGTCCCTGAGCCTGTGCCACAGAGGATTCTTATATACACATGTATGTGCCCACAGCCTGCTTGCAGCCATAGCAGGGGTAGGGGCTGCATGGTGTCTGAAAATCCTAGGCAAATGTAGAAATGTCTAAATTCTTCCTTAAGTTTTCTAGGTAGGGGAAGAGAATCAACCATGGAGAACCGTCTCTGTATGGCCTTATGTTCTTTGTGGCAGTCATCTCCTGGATTTAGATACTTCCTCTCAGATTTCCTACTTCCAAAAAGTACCAAAGAATTCTTCAGTCAGGTGTGTGGATGCTTGCAGGAGGGCGCTGGGAGGCACTGGTCTAATAGAGCACATATAAAGCTGGTCTAATATAGCACATAGAGCTATTAGATTGGAAAAAAGGACTATTTTTCTCTGACCTCATCTCGAGCCCCTAGAAAAGCTCCTTTCCTGTGGCTTTACATGCCTGAATGGGGGAATGGAAATGCAATGTTGCTTCAGAGCATTGCAGTGATTCTCTGTTTCTAGCTAAGTTATTTTGAGGAGAAAAAAGACTTCAGGGTAAGTAAGCTTTATCAAAATAATTGCAGCAACTCATACAATGGTCACAATGCAGAGCAAAAGTGCAAGATCATACCTGTTTCTGCCTCTGACACTTTGTGCAACATACATCAACAAAAGAAATCGTGGAACAGAATCACAGAACTAACATTTCTTTCACTCATTTTATGGTCCAAAATTATTGCCTCAAACTCTTCTGAACGCACAGATGCTCAGGGTACTTTGTAGCACTGTCATCTCATTCTGGGTGGATTTTCCACCATGAGGGAGAAGCCAGCCAGCCCTGTCTCAGTCACTGATGCTGACCTCATCCTGGTGAGCTTGAGGAGTTGACTTTGGTTAATGGACCAGACTTGCTTATGGCACCATCCCACACACCAAAGTGTCACATTCCTCCAGAAGCCCGTAGAAATTGGACACACGACACCTTAATGGAACAGTGGACATTCATTTGGGATGGCAGCTTTCCTGCACGATTCAGGAGCTATAAGGAGGCAATTATTCATGGATTTCTCTGTGTGACAAAACTATTTAGAAGGTATTGTAACACGATGAACACTACTGAGGGAGGAGTGCCCTGTTTTATTTCCCCAGCTGAATGGAGTCACCACCCAGCACCATTGTAGCCTCCCTATTTCTCATTAACTGCAGCATTTCCTTTCTTGCCCCCAGCAAGCACAATGATGTAGACTGGCAGTATCTCTCCTGCCCTAATACTTCACTACAGTATACACCTTTTCTTTTGACCCTCTCTCTTGAACCAGATTTCAGCCTCTGGTAGGCTTCATGCAGACACGTCTGCAAAAAAAAGAAGGATCATTTCAGAGACAGGAAGGAGAGTTATCAAATAAACTTTCCATTTTATTTACAGTTCAGGAGCCTTGCAGAATGACACACACTTATGGTTTGGGATCACTAGCAATTATTGTAAAGGTGAAAGCAGATACTGCAAATTTAACAAGCCTTTTGTATGAACTAATTGCATTAGAATACATTAGTAAGGGTGCACATTGTAGGTTTTATGTTTCATTGGAAAGGTCATCCTAGATTCTGGTTGAATAGTGAAAGAGAGGAAACCATATTAGCAGTGTATCCAGCAAGTGTCTCTAGGATGAATTTCCTTCAGGTCATTTGCATTATTTGATTGTAGCTGAATAGTTCTCCCTCTGCTAAGCAAGTAGGGGAAGACCTACGGTGACAATAGGGGAAATTCAAAGTCTTTGAGCCTTATTAGAAGGCTCATTTTCTGCACTCGTTTTCATACACTCGTTTCCCAGAACTAGGCTAGCAGCTGTATAATCAGGACAGCAACTATACATGCCTCCTGTAAAATACAAACCTCTCAGGGAAAGCTGCTGTTAGTTTTCAGGGGGCAAGAGGGTTCCTGCTCCTTCAGAGGTGTGACACCCTGTTATGCCACAACACAAAACCCCCCTTGCTGGTCCCTCTGCAAATGATTTGTGCTGGCTGCCTGAGGGAGGGCACGCCAGGGAGATGTGTGCTAGCAGAGAGTTCCTGAGCAGATCCAGAGCACCATCCAGGCCCTGCTTCAGCCACCTGCGGTGTTTCTAAACACTACGTTGGGGACAGTCCCTACTCCAGCTCTGCCAGCCCACAGGGCTCTGATGGCTTTGCAAGCCTGGGGGTGGTGGCAGCCCTGAAGAGGCTGCAGAGGGCAGAGAGGTGGTAGCAACAGAGCCAGTGTCTGGGGAAGGGAGAGGGAGCAGGGCAGCCCAGAGGATCCCAGAGGAGATGAAGGGGTGGGGAAGCTGGGCCCAGTAAGGCACAAAGTTTTGGTTCAAAGGGAAAACTCCTCTTCCCAGTTAGGCAGAACTTCCAGGCAACCATCTGCCAGTGCTGCCTCTTCCCATGGCTGCAGAATGAGGAGTAAGTGTCAGCCAGAGAAGGGCAGAGACTGTGTCCATCCAGATATTCTTGATCTGACAGTATAAAATCCTGTGGTTACTCCATGAATAGCCCTCAGGATTTCCAGAAGAGTGGCTGGTGTCCACTAGAGCTGTGGACGTAAACCAACCCTCCAGAAAACCTCACTGCATTAAAAAGCAGGAGTTGGCGTTACGCTACCCTAAGCAGTGCCAGCAAGGCTAGAAGGGAAGCTAAATGGATGCTCCAGATTCCTCTCTTCTTCCTCAAACCCCTCTCTATTGTGTAAGTAAGTGGCATAGAAAACACATCACATTGGGAGGGTGTAGTGGCATTTCCCCTGTCACCAGCCACCTTTGCTCCGAAAGGAGGTAGCTTCTACCCATCTGCCACCCCCAGAAGATGCAAAAGAGAGGAGCATATGGTTTTGAGAAAATGAAAGGTCCCAATATCACAGCTTGGTAAAGCTATTGACTTACTGTCTGACCTCCAGCAAGACATGTGCCCTCCATCTGCCCAGCTCAGGCTGGCTGCAAGACAAGCAGAAGTGACTCTAGTGCAGAGATGCTGAGTTTGAGTTTAGCTTGTCAGAGCCACAGCAGCTGGTCACCCCTCTGATGCCGACAAGCTACATTAAGGCCCATTTCAGCCAGCTCACAGTAGCTGGGTCGTCTCATTCCACAAATTCAAACTGGCTATAAGGCTCCCAACAGCTTCCCAAGCCCAGGAGCACAAGGAATGCAAAACCGTAGTGCAACTGCTGCAAGTGCAAGCGGGGATCCCCGGAGCCCCATTGCACCTCTTCTCCTCAGCTTCAGCTGCTGCAGCCCCACAGCCTCACTGCAGCTGCTGGGACTGCACACGTCCTCCTTGCCTATAGCTCCTTTGTATTCACACAATCACAGCCAAAGGGAGCAAATCAATCCACTCCGTATTGCGTGTCACCCCTGGCAAGGTTGAAACTTCAGTTCGGCAAAGCCCCTGTGCATTTGGCCGTGGGGACTCGTCCTGTGCCGCAGCACCGTGCTAGGGAGCACACCATGGAGGGGAGCTCTCAGCATGCAAGGGTGACTGAGCCCTGTTAGAAACCAGAAGCACCTCAGCTTTCCAGTACCTAGACAGCAAAACCTTAACATGGAAATATTAAATATCGTCCATCCTTCATTAAAGCTGTATAGCAGCCCAAACAATAATTTTTACATGCTCTGCATTAAAAACATAATACTTCAAATCTTAGTGTCCCATAATTTGCATATTGAATTCCAGGGAGGATATTTGATGGAGTGTGTGCCACAGCTCCTGTATGTATGTGCTATATCTAAAGGACATGAAAATCTAGCATAACATCAGGTAAGTCCTAATAATAACCATATTTTAAAGCCCATTTTAAATATTTAAAAATATAATCTGAAATGAAAATGAAGTGTGAAATATCCATATTAATAATATTATCATCAACCATTATTAAAGTCAAAGGCTTGAGTTTTCATCACTGTTACAGTCCAATTATTAGCTTTATCCTGACAAATGCCCCAAATTCATCTATTTTGTTCAGTTAACATTTCAGTCTGCTTCATCATTTATTTTCATAGGGAACTAAAAGCTGAAAGTTCTAGAGGAGGCATGAAAACCTCAATATCCCATCAGGTTCTGTTAGTACAAATGCCCTGAAGTTGCCCCTTGTCTCTTCTTGGTGCCACTGAAACAAGCCCTGACAAACTCCATTTCTCAGCCACCCAAAAATTTCTTCTGCCCCATCCTACACAAATACACACGTCTTTTCATTGTCCTCTAGACCCAAGTTTCCTGATAAATTCATAGCCACGAAACTTACCTCTGGAACTTGAAAAATATTTTCTCCTCCAACATGACTGGTGCCTACCACCTCTGTCGCTCCTTTGTTTATTTACTGCACTGCTCTTAGATCATGGCATTCCTCTCCAATTCAGTCGGAATGGGAGGGTACAGTGCTTCTGACTGATATGAATATGATGTGCATGAGGAAGAAGGAATTCATACAGGAGATATGAGGGTTAAATATTCATTATATCAATATATTTTTACACAGCAACAAAGTAAATACAGAATTTTTAACAATGGCTTTGAAAAGTCATGAAAACACAGTGAAACGCATCAGATCAATAACAAGAACTCCAAACTACTCTCAGAAAACACTAAATAGGCTACATATAAGAATGATAACCACTGGAAAGAACTTCATATAAAATCATTTCTCACTTCAGTATCCTCTCACAATCTGATGGAAAGATTTTTCTGCTCTGGAAGAAAATGATTTGTTTGTAATATCAGTCTAATGCTATTAGTTATATCGATTCACCAGACTATAGACTGGTGAAGTTTTCAAAGATTTAGCATTCACAGCTTATGAAACCTCTCACAGAGCTTTTGCCTGGGCAAGGTGCAGAGCAGGGTCCCCCAAGTGGTGTGTATTTTGCTGTATTATGTTTAATCATGTTGTGTAATAATTACTATAGATTAACAGGGAGTGTTTATATTGCTTTAAATTGTCTTAATTGGCTGAAATAACTTTACTAATACATCAAAATCTTGAGCATGTTTGCTTGAACTATTCTGCAATTCCATTTCTCCTACTATTCTCATATTCTTAAGAATTCAAATTTCAATACAGTTGGGCCAAAGTCAAAATCAGAACCTACTTTTAGCTGGTACTTTTCCAAAAAAGAATCTTGATTGAATCTTCCCAATGATACCAAAAGGTTTGGAACAGACCATAGGACCATAGAATTGTTTGGGTTGAATGACACCTTTAGAGGTTATCTAGACCATATGGTTCCCATCTTGATCTTAAAACTCATCTATTGCTCAGTCTGGTTTGGTTCACATGAACACCTGGAATGTGGTGCACAGGACACTTCCAAAGACATAATCACTGTCTCCCTTGCATAAAGGAAAAATGCTGTGTGGTGTTTCTGTTTGCAAAACCTCTCTAACTTTTCCAAAACTTCCTACAGTATCCCTACAGCAAATTTGTTTCTTGAGAAGATCCTGTAGCCCTCATGTCCCAGTGCAGGCATGAACCCCGAGGATTGTACATGCTTTGCAGGGACTTTGCAAAGGTGAATCACTTTAAGCTCAAAATTCATAAACAAAAAAGTCAATCTCATGTGTACCTGTTTCTCTGAAGTGTTTACAGTCTTGGTTTGCCTCAAAAAAATTATATTCTTTAAAATAATAAAAAAATCCTCAAAATCTAGACCATTAACAAAATAGAAGAACTGTTTAAGGTGAAGGATCATGTAAAGTAACCACTAAAGTCTCTCATACTGTAAAATAGGATTATGCACCATTTCTTCTTTTTTTTTTTCTTTTCTCTATTGGACACTGCAGTATCAACTGCTGTAGTCCTAAATTTAGCCAAACACTGCAATTATCAGATGTATTCAGTTGCAAAAGCTTTTGTCACTTTTGTGGCTGTCTGACAGTATATGGTTCAATCATAAAAGGGCAAATGACAGACGGGTGTAGGAAATGAATTTTCTTCTTCTTCCTGACATACCAGGGGAAGGCCCCCTGCTGTAATATGGAAAATCTTTTATGCAGAAGAGCACAGCAACTTACAGCACACAATCACTAGGCAGACTGTTCCTGGAGTATTTTCTTCCAACTGAGTAAAGGAAAGGGTAAAAAAAGGTGGCCTTAAAATCAAGTTAAAAAGTTCAAAATTGATTTTAGCGTTAGGGGTATATTTATGGGTTTAAGGATCTAGTGATTAAAATGCAATAAAGCTCCTTCTAAGTATGAACATTCCCTCTTGAAACGAGGCTGATTTTCTGGTGATCCTGAGGCCATTGCAGCGGGTAGTTTTTCACACACAGCTGAAGCAAGGTGAGAGACAAGAGGCATGCTGAGTCCAGTGGGAAGCAGGCAGGGCCATCCCGTGTTCTATCTACTAGGAAAACAAAGAGAAGGCTGTATATTTAGTATTTATACTGGTGTTTCTGAGCACAGTTCAAACAAAAAGCTGGGGAAACATAGAAAAATAACCTTCCTGCAGGATTTAATTAAAACTCCCTTTGGAATAAATAAACTCTCCTTTCCCTTCCACAAAAGTGACTTTAACCCCTTCTGGCAATAAACGAAATTCTGAGAGAGAGAGTAAATTTAGCGCTTGCAATTTTAAGGTCCAGGTGTAAAGCGATATTAGTGCAAATAAGCATCCCTCGGATTATAAACTCTGCTTTCCTAAAAAAACAGGCATGGCATAAAAGCTTATTATTCGCCAAAAGTTACACTTTGGCTCACATACTCTGCTCAGCTACATGAACCACAGGTGGCAACTTTGAAGGGAGAAGAAGGCCTGCTCCTTACACAAAGACTGGCGTTGGGCCCCATGGCAATTTCTCTGGGATTTCTCAAGTCAGTGAGAAGGGGAAATGGACAAACCCTTCCATGTAGGCATAAGAGCGCAAAGCTTCACGGGCATGGCAGTGCCTCCCATGTCCATGTTCCCTAAGGACCGGCCTCGCAGACTGCATTCTCTCCAGGAGCTTCACAGGCTCCTCTCCTAGTCATGGTGCAGATGCAAAGAGCAGGGAATATAGCAAAGAAAAAAGGAAAGAGAGGCTTCACAACCCCAAAGTACACTTCCCATCAGGCACTGGCACAGCATTTTCCAGTTCAAATGTGGAGTAATTTTCATATGATTTTTTCAGTTTTAACAAAAAAAATTCTCTTTTTTTTTATAATTCTCTATTTACTTCACAATTTTTTTCCAGAAAAAGTGCATGTTTTGCTTCCAAAAATCTATTTAGTTAAGAACGCACATTTCTATTGGAAAACAGCCTCAATGAACAATCTCTTTGAATTACTCACAAAAAAATTAATAAATCCAAACAACAAGGCATATTATGAAGAAATATTTAGTTCCTCAGGAAAAAAAATAGCCTTAGTTCCTTAAGAAAAAAAATAACCTTTAACCAATAGCTAAAATTCAGCAGAACTGGTCTCAGCGAGTGCAAATCAGCTCCTGATTTCAATGAACCTGTGTCAATTTACCCCAGCTGAATTTCTGGCCCACTGAGCTCAGAGAAACAAAATGTCACCTTTACTTTCTAAACACTCTTTCCCAAATCATATTCCTCTTGTAATAATGTGCAGCGAGTGTTTAGCTCAACATGCCTCTTACAGTTTCTGTTTGGGAGATGATTTTTCTTTTTAATTTCTCTGTCAGGCACACTTATTGAAGCGCACACGCTTTAGACAGATGCAATCTGCAAAAAAAGGTTTGAAAGACATTGATTTATTTATGAAATTCCTGGTTGAGAGGGTGAGGTAAGCCACAAAAAAATTTTAAAGCTTCTCGCTACCAAAAGGCATACATGTAATGTACATAAAACATAGGGAGGGAAAACATTTAAAACATTTGGACACAAAGCCTTCACAGGGCAGAATTGCAGTAGGAGAAAAGGGGCATCAGGTGGAAAAAAATACTGTAAGGACAAGCTCTGCTTTGCCTTTAATTTCACTTTGCTACCCCATAGCCAGCAGCATTTATTATATGGGCTCTATACATAAATCCATGGTGGGAGCAGAGCATAAACTCTCCACAGAAAGTCCCTGCACTAAACTGTTTTGCTTCTAACTAAACTCCACTCCACACCAAAATCCTTTGTTCCAGGTGGGAGATGTTTTAAATTGCAGATGTCTCCCACCTAAGTGGACACACTGGAATCCCAGGACTGCCAGTGTTCACTGGGCACACAATTATTTGGCTGTGCAAGACTATCAGCTGCCCATGCCAGTGTCCTGGGGTGAATGTGCTCTCTCTCCACAAGGTTGCTCACCCTGGCACTGTGGAAGCTGAGAGGACTGGCAGGCACACTCCAGCAATGCCTCCCTGCAGCATTTTAAGAGGGATTTCTCCCAGTCCACCTCCCACCATTGAATGCCCTTATAACAGAGCTGGCTAAAGAGGAGGTGCATCCTAATCTCTGGGGTGCGAGTGACTGAGAGGAGGCAGTGGGAGCGTGCTCCCTTCCCACACCATGCCGTGAATCATCAGAGATTGTCCAGGCACACTGGAATAAAGTAATTGAAGGACACCAATGTGGAGAGGAAAAGCACCGGTTTCGCGCAGCTTGCAGCTAAAAGGTGCAACAAAGCAGCCTGAATAATGGGAGAGAGAAGAACGCAGGGAAAAGCAGCAGGAACTGGGGTTGGAGATGCTCCCTTGAAGTACCTTCAGCCAGGGATATATCTGAACACCTTTAAAAAGCACATCCAAAGAAACAGTCTTACTTGTAAGCAGATGGCAATTTTTGCAGGCCTTTCAGCTGAAACGGCATTGAGAGGAAATTGTCGAGGTGAGGTGGCAGTGCCTGAACTAGTTGGTTCAGAAAGGACAGCCCATGAACAGAGGCAGGACCATCAGACTGCCGAAGCTGGCAAAGCAGAAGTCACTAAAGTAAGGTACAATGGTGATCAGGGAGATGTTGAAGCCGCTCTATATCTTACTGAGGAGGAGAGGAAAGCTGTATTCAATAACGTGGAGACTGGGGCTTTGGCAGAAAGATTCAAGGTGTGAGATAAAAGGGAGAAATACGATGTGAAAGATGATCCTAACAGGGATAACTGGGGTACCTAGACAAAGGCAGAGGTCACCCTTGCCACACAAGGGGGAAAAGCTCTGTTCTTTATAAAATTATGTTCTGCTTCACAATCTAGTCCATCTTCCTGGCACACAGTATGGAAAACGACATCGAACCCCATGGTTGCAACATCGAACGCACTCACACGGATCACCAGTTCCAAGACAATGCAGAGCTGGAAGTGGGAAAATTGATCAAAAATGCTCCAAGAAATTGTCTAACAGTGGAAGAGACAAGCCCCTGAGTCAGGCGATTCTGCTCCAGTGGTGATGAGCAAGGTCCCTTCTGCCCTCCAAAGGAAAACGCAGTGACTTAGGAGGCTGCCAGTAGCTCCCCACCACTGAAACAGATTAGAAAAGGAATCCTTGCTTGCAGTGTAAGAGCTGTTGCTGGCAAGTTTACAGCTGAGGAGATGAAAGTTGTAGACTAGATAAATCATACTTGTGGTGTTTTATCTTTCTCCCTGAGGTGCGGGAAAGTAAGATGGAGGGCAAGGCGAGGAGATGCCAAGCAGTGAGAGTTGCTACGTGGATGTACACAGGAAAAGATGACTTTACTCAGGATGGGAGATGAGAAGAGCTGGCAATGCCCACAGAACAAAACCGAAAAGGAAGATATGGCAAGCACTGGAGACAGCCCTAGGGGAATGGGGCCATGGGTAGAAAGGAGATGAGGTAAGAGGCACAGAGAGATACCAGATGTAAAAGATAACAACCCAGTAGAATTTTGCCAAGAATAAAGCCTTCTGAGCCATCACTTTGAATTCACATGTCCACCCTCCACTAGTAAAATCATTAGACAGACAAGAATTAGGAGGAGAGAAATCACTCGCCTGCAAACAGCTTGCTGAAGACATGACATTCCTGAAGAAAAATGTACACAAGCATAAGCAGCTTACAAGAGCGAGCGATCTCACCCAGCTCACCCCCCACGAACACTATTAAATCCATGAGAATCAGAACAAGGAAATTGTCAGGGAGAGGCTGCGATTAGCCAGGGTCTCGGCTAGAAAAATAGTTTATGAATTGTCATAAAAATTTAAAGCTCAACCTCACATTAGCTGATGCAGTGCCTCTGCTCCCACCTACAGTACAGTTCGTCTCCCTCTATCTTCATCACTGACTGTGCCAGTACAAGGGAGAAATCTTCTGAATGTTTCCCCGAAATTAAATGCTGAAACAGCATATCATTATTTTTTATATTCAAATCTATTATTAATAAGCTATACACTACAAAAAGATTCCGAACATGAGTGATACATCTCATAATTCTGACCTATTAACAGAAGTACATGAGTCTCCCTGGACCAAAAAAATAGTTGTTAAAAAAGATGAATCGCTTATTCAAATCAAAATAACATGACAGTTCCATGAAATATTTCAAAATAAAAGTTAATAAGTTAATGGATTCATTTTACTGCTTCTAAGATGCAAACAGACAATACAGAACAGTCAGTCATCTTCTTATTAAATAATATGAATCAACGACTCCATCATGTTTGTATTAAGCAACAGGCAATAATATGCTCTCTGATAGTGTGTTAGGTGAGCGTGTCAGTAAGAGGACAAAGCCAAAGCACATTCTGAATTTTCTTTGGAGTGGATGAGCAGGTACTTAATATTTTTGTGTATACCTAAGTATTATCCTGAACACAGGAGCAGAAGCATTGCCCCAGCTGAGAGCCAACATTTAAGCCACCCAAACCTTTCCACTTTGCAATTGCTCCTAATTTTCATGGTTCAGGTAAGATTGCCTGTAGCAACTGCCCTGTTATCTGCCATGCAGAAGAGTGCTGGGAGAATCCTACATCCCTTCTCTTAAACACCTCTCCAAGGAGAGAGAGCACTTCCCTCCAAGAATGCCTAATAGCTGCTGATGGAGCCCAGGGAAGTGGCTTGAACCAGGCTGCTGGCTTTTCAGTGGTGAAAATGAGGGGAGAGGAATACCACACTCAACCTGCACTGGAGGAAAGCTTTTCTGAAAACTTTGATGTAAAAAATTAGGGGTTTTTTCCAGTATGAGGAGAACAAAAATAAAATGACATTTCCCTGATATAAAAATAATTCTTCTGGCTTCTTTCAAGTGCTGTAGCTAAGAAGTATTCCTAAGGAGAGAGAAGAGACTTGGGAAGAACATTGCCTTTAGGGAGTGACAGAGGGACTTTCTCCAGCCCCATGGAATTACTCTTCAGGTTTGGGTGCATTAGGTGGGTTTGATAACCAAAGCCTTTATATGCACAGGAGTTACTTTAATAAGAACAAGGGGAAACAAAAAATCTTCCATTTGAAAGTGGATTGCATTGTACAGGCATAAGGGATTTCATTGCCTGCTCAGAATAGATAGATGTGGGGGTTTTAATTTAAGAAATCAGATGGTGAAAGGACAGGAAAGAAGTGACTTGTGGCTTCTGCCATTTAAGCATGAAAGGGGCATGTGAAGAGGCATTGATTTCACCCATGCTAGGCTGGAGGGTAAGGACTATTCACACAAGTAAGGCTTTTTGGAGGACTGCGCTTGTAAACTGCAGCTGCTTAAACAAAAGTTTGAGGCACCTTTTCCAAGAGTACCTAAGTCTGGTTTACAAAAGGACCTTCCCCTCTTAAATCCCATAGCCTATATCTAGCCCCGCCAGCAGAGCCTTGCTTAACAGAGGAACTTTGGCTGGGCTGCTGGGGGAGGAGGGTTGAGGGAGACTGTCTGTGAATGGGGCTGTCACCTCAGCAGGACTTCCTCGGGCTGCTGGTGCGGAGCTGGCTGTACCAGTGTGGGTGGTGTACTGGGGCCTGAATGCTATCCCACATTTTTCATTCCCTCAGGCACTTTCAAAACTGCTACCTTAAGCCTGAAGCAGGCTTTCAGCAGAGGTCTCTTAGGCTTTAAGCAGCTTCTAACTGTATTTATATGCTTTATCCCTTGAGTAGGATAAACAGGTTAGCAATTAACTCTAGTTTTCTGACCTCTAGCTGGATAACCAGATCTCTAATTATATTTTCAGTGGCAGTGAATCTCAAGAGTTGTGTGACACTGTCTGAAAGTTTCCACTCCCATGTACAGCTCTATGGGGAAATTGGCAGCTGAGAAATTATTGGCAAAACAGAAAGCCAATTTTTCCCCTCCTAGGTACTTCTGCCTCCTCAGCAATTCCAATCCTTCCACTCCATGTTTACCCTGATAGATGATTCCTCGTATGCCAGCTTATATTGAGGGGGGGAAAAAAAGATTCTGAGAAGCATTTTAGTCAAAATTCCATTTTTTAGTAGGATTCTTGTGGTAGAGAGTATTCACAGGAGTCAAGAAATTGGAGGCAATGATAAGCCCCATGTCCTTTATAGGTTGTTTTCCATGGCTTCTTAATAGAGCACTATGTTTTGAGAAAGGGTGTTTTTATTTTTATACAGCTGCAGAAATATTATTTATTAAAAAGGAAAAAAAATTAATGTAGCACTTACTGTGGGAGCACAACTGACCTTCAGAAAGGTGATACAGTTGGAGGGACAACTCTGGAACTGGCAGAGCACATCTCAGAAACAGAGTATCTGGATGGCCTAGCGCCAGAAGTTAGCAGTGACAAAGCAGAGCAATTTGGAAAATCACTCGCTGTCATCCTGTATGCATGTAACTTTTGAAATAAAAGAGTGATCTAATATAAAGGAAGTATATGGATTTACTCTGACAGCTATGCCAAGCGTTCATTCTAAGCAAGTGCCACCCATATTCTCATTTTAAAAGGGGTAAAATAGAAAGCAAATTAGCTATGTTCACAGCTTCAGAATGAGTGATCTTTGCACACGTTTTTCCATATGGTTTCCCACTACCTGTACAGAAAATGTGTGTCTGCGTCTGACCCTACTTCTTACTTCGTTGCCCATAAGAATTATCCTTTCTGAAGACAGATGTGAAAGAACTCTTCAAGGTCTGCATCAAACTGTGAGAAAAATAAACTACTTATTTACATTATAGGACATGATCATTTATTGTAATAAAAGCTGTTTTGGATTCACAGTACAATAAGTTCAGGCTCCACAGTTCAGGCTTCTGTGCTGCAAAAAGGTTATTTTGGAGAGCTGTGCCTAATGTCCTGCCATCAGGATGAAAGGACATTCAAACACTGGTAGATTCCTTCTCAAGAAGGCAGAAACTAGAGTGAGATATGCACACCGTGAGATAATGACCTACAAAATTAAAGTCCAAAAGAAGAAAATGTGGTTCACACATCAGCTAAAAAGCTAGTTATACAGGTCTGGAAAGCCATGGCAAAGTCATTTTATAAGTCTTATTTTGATTCTCTCAATGAAAAAACAGTGGCAAAGGTAAGCCAATTAGTTCCTGCTCTACATCTTTCCATTCTCAGTGGCTTCCTAGTTGCTCACAACTTAGCTCCAATTGGATTCAGCAGGGGCCAGCATATTACATACCTAACACCAGCCAAGTCCTTACTTTGCCTGCTCTACCTACCACTACCACTCCTCCGTAGCAGCATAACAAAAAAAAAAATATGTATATTGTTGTGCTGGTTGTGAAGCACACAGAGGCTAGCTCCAGCTCATTTCAGTCGGCCCATTACCATCTCCAGGCAAGGAGTGCCTTTGTATCTCTGGCCATTTCACTTTCTGGATTACTTCTCCACAGAATAAAGCAGAATGCAAAGGAGACTACAAAACACAGCATCATTTCATGGGAAGAACAAAAGCAAATGTGCACCTGAGGCTATAAAGAAAGAGACCCCAGAAGAAAGGTAGCAATGCTATCCCACCTCTGCATTATGGTATTTTTTGCTCCCCAAGAATTCCTTGCCTGGCCTGTCCCATCCATATCATGTTACAGCTTCTTCAAACATGAAGGACCATTGTGTACGATGCTCATGTTTTCCATGTGGGATGATGCAGACCAGGGTCTAATCACCATGGGTAGATTTTCCAAAGCAGTCAAGTTGTCATGGTTAACCCCAGCTGGCAACCAAGATCCACATATGTGCTTGCTCACTCACCCCCAGTGGGATGGAAGAGAGAACTGGAAGGGAATGAAATGACCCTTTATTCAGCACGGGGCAGCTGCCCTGGCTGTGTCCTGTCCCAACTCCTTGTCCACCCCTGCTGGTGGGGTGGGGTGAGAAGAAGAAAAGGCTTTGACTCTGTGCAAGCACTGCTCAGCAGTAATGAAAACATCCCTGTGTTATCCACACTTGTTTACATCACAAATCTAAAGCATAGCCCATAAAATCTACTATGAAGCAAATTAACTCTATCCCTGCCAAAACCAGCACACAAAGCATAACAAAACAATTGGGCCACAGACATTCATATCAAAAGTAGCATCAAGAAGAGTCTCATCCAGATCTTAACTTTATGAGAAGGAAGGGAAAGTAATGGAGAGAACAAATGGATAAACTAGTTTACTGAAAAAGACAGAAGCCAAATTGAAGAGGCCTAAGACAGAGCAAAAACTGAAAGAAAAAAACTCCTAACAAAGGTTACCACACAGTGGCTATGCAGAAGAGATGCCTAGTGAGCACCTCTTTTGTGCAGAAAGAAACCAGTGGGATTGTGGTGTGAAAAATAGGTGAGATGTACTCAAAGGGATGAACACCTGAAGCAGAATGGAGAAAGAGAGGGAGAGAGGAGATCGATGGAAATTTTATTTGATCTTGTCATTTAAAGCCGTAGACTAATTTTTTCACGGACAATTTTGGGACATGACCTTAAGGAAGGGCCTTAAGCGTCCAAATAAACTGTGTGGAGGATATAACTAGAAGTCAGCTTACCTAGGACAGCTTAGCAAAGTATAAACTGTGCTGGATGAGACCAGACTGAGCAGGAGGACAAAACCACCTATAGACCTTATGTCTATTCCTGTGATGAGCACCCAGCCTACACAGTGCCAGCTCAGCTCACATGGCACAGCTGGAGCCATGTAGTTGCCCTGCTGTCTCCCAGGCAGACAGAGACAGCCACATGAGGAACAACATGGGAATGAAATTGCTGCAGAGCACAGATTCAGGGCAGAAACCACTCTGAGTGATCTAAATAAAGGTCTAAAAAAATACTATACTGTATAATTTATACCTCAGAGAACAAAAAGATGGGGAAGATTCTGTTCTTCAGATGCCTGAAAGACTCCAAATCAATCAAGAACAAATAAGTAGGCAGGATATTTCAAGCTGATCTTGAAGGGTAATGTGCAAAAAGATCTGTTCCATGACTGAGTCTACCCCACAAGTGTGTTCTCATCCTCTATAACCTGCTTCCAGGCTAAAAAGAAGGCTGCACATCCTTCCTGTTTATGAAAGTTCTGCCTTGTTTTTGTGTGTGGCAGAGGTTAGAAAGGCCTGACCCACTGCAAATACTTTTTCTGTTGTAAAGCAAAGAGAGGGGATCCAGTGGTTGCTGTTGAATAGCCAGCAGTAACAGTGCATGCTCTCCAAGTGGATTCTGTCCCAAGAAACGTTGTTGTCTCCCTCTTCCTCGAATGGAAAATAATTGCTTCATGAGAGTGTTGGCTTTTTAATAGCAAGTGATATATGTATGCCAGTATTCAAATAGCATGAAAATTAGTACTAAACTCTTCTGCAGTTTTAGAGATTAGCTTTTCCTTTTTCAGTCAGTGTGTTAGTTTTAAGAATCCCATTTAACAAATCTCCTAGAAAACGAAAAGTGACCTATTCCCAGATTAAAGCTAGCTATGAAAAGGGACACTTGTCCACTGACGTGGTCCAAAGATGTCATCACACATAATCACACTTTTAATGTATAATAAAACAATACTTCACACATTTATGGAGTGGAATAAAACCAATCTATTACTGGTGCCTTTTAGTTTGGTTTAGTTTGCTCAAAAATAATGACTTAATAACAGCCCTCCTCACAAAAAGCATGAAAGTCTGAATTAGAAGTGTGAAAGTGAATTTATGTAATAACCTTGGCAGTAAATAACAGCACAACTCAAACCAGGATTCATCACACACCTGTGTGGTAAGGAATGGAAGTCGGCTTCATCACGCTTAGAGTATCAATCACTCCCAGGATGCAAATTCCATGAGATACAGAAAGATTACTTCACATAGCCTGCAGAAAGTAGTTGAATCAATGCAACAAAAGCTTCAGCAAAGCATTGTGCAGCCTACAAGAGTCCTTAAGAGCACACTTTTTTGATCGTTTTACATATGAACACAAATACGGTACGTAGAGAGATGCACTAGCTCGTGGCTGCAGACATACTAGGCTTTATTCAAAGATTTAGTCAAAGCTTTCCGTAATGACTGTTGACTCTTCGTGAGAAGAAGCCTCTCCTTCCTTCAAATTAGCAGGGAGAATCGTGTGACCTTTGCCAAGGGTGGGTCTTCCACCCTAAATGTATTTTCAGTGCTCTGCTTCTTTCTGATAACATCTGGCATTTCTGAGTGGTGTCCAAAGAAGGCTCAGCCAGCAGGACACACAGCCCCATTCATGTGTATCTACCATCCTAGCTGGCACTGCTGTTTTGGAAGAGTTTCCTAGGGATGGAGATGACTCAGTGGACTGCAGCTCTCCATAGGGCTGTCCCTGTCTATTCCAGCATAGGCGCCCAAAGGAAACATCTGCATTTCCAAGAAGCCAAGAATGCAGTAGCTAAGCTGTTCTGAAAATCCAGCCCCTGAGCGAGGCATGTAGATTAAAGAAAAATTCTTTTATATTTGACTTTTGCAAAAAGTCCACAGAGTTTGGCCAAACCCTGCTAAACCTCTGCCCTTAATGGCCATGCTGGGTGCCGGGGAAGGGGAAGCCAGCAGAGCACAGTCAGTCGGGACACTCACTGCTCGCTGTTGGCTGTGTGGCAGGAGGAAAGTTAGCCAGGCATTTTGCTGGGAAAGGCAAACACCACAGCCTGAAGTAGATAGACTGTCTTATTTTTAACTTGTACTACATAATATAGTACTTAGGTTCCACTTACTGTATACGCAGTCTCCTAAATACTCTGTTATCTGGTAAAACCGTGTATCATGGTAAATCCCTGGATCATGTATATTGCAAGCAATTTCTGACACCAAGATACCTTAGGAAAAAAAGATGCATATAAAATGCATAGTAGGAAAAAATGAAGATGTCTTTTCCATTTTCATGTTTTTTACTGTCATCAAATAAGTATAAACATATATACATAAAAATATAAATTTTTTAGCTCATTTTATATGCTTTTTATATATTAAACAGAACTGTTTACTTTCAGTTTCTTATTTTATTCCTTTTGAAAGGAGATTAATAAAAAAAAAAAGTTTAAAAATGAGGCATTACACTGCCACATCTTTTCTGTTGCACTATTTATTACTCCTCTGAGACTGCAGAAAAGAAAAGGGATGCAAATGACACTTTATTCCATAAGTCTTTGGGTCAAACTCAGCTGTCTACCATGCCGATCAGATTTCCTTTTTTTAATTTTGGCAATGGCTAGGTATAACCCATCTTCATATTAGATTTTGCAATCTTTGTTATCTAAGCCCACCTATACCTGTCAGCATACAGCTTTCAAATTTTTTGTAATTTCTTTCTTTTTTTTTCTTTTTTTCTTTTTTTTTTTTTAAATTTACACATACAATCCCCACCCTAACTGATATCTAAAACATGAGGGTAAAACATAATAAACTTGTTTGCAGTGGTTCTGCAAAGCCTGAGAGGGAGCAAAGGACCAGTGGGCTGGGCAGGTCCAGGTCCTGCAGTCACATCCAAAGTTAATTGAAGCCACTGACAGCCTCAGTATAACACAACCAGAAGTCTCTATTCAGAATGGAAAAAAAAAAAACAAACAAACAAACAAACAAAAACACAACACCTTAAATAAGTGCCTAATTCAGGGCACATTGGATCACCAGCGTCATCCACCTTCTGGAAATCAGGCACAGGTCTAAACCTTGAGAGGAGTATAGCACTCCTTGCTATTACACTTCCATTCAGGCGGGGGCTGGGGGTGGATGTGAAGGCTGCACTGCAGAGCACAACGGCAACATTCATAAAGGCCTTCATTCATTCCTCCGCAATGATCCTTCTTCCTACATTATGCACAATAGTCATTTAATATTTGTTTCTAGGTAATTAATTTTGGAAATGCTCTTCATTAAAACTGAACAGATCACCATGTGTTCTGCATGTATTGCAGAAACCCAGCTAACCTGGGGCTTATGCTGTGCAAAGGTGGAGACAGAGGAGCTATAGGTAGGATGGAGAGAATGAAGATTTTTTAAGATTGTTTTTAAAATGTGAATGAACTGACAAACCTAATTTTCCTCAGTGCAGCAATGGCTCATCTGTACTCAAAAATTAGTAGATGTAGAACGGCGTTCAATATTCAGTGTGCAAGCAAGACTTCTGCCTTTGCTGTGCCCTCACTGGAAATGATGAAGCATATAAGGCCAGAAAAATAACAAAGCTCGGTTCCCAAGAATTACACTCACTCTAACCACCTCAAATTGTCATTTTGGATCTTGATTGAAAAGCAGGTGAGAAGGAGGAGGAAAACAGCAGTCAAAACAGGGTCCTGACTATGATGGTCCTGCAGCTGCTCCATGCTCATTCTCATGGACAAGTTGGCCCATCAGAAACTTCTCCAGTGTATTCCAGTAACCTCATGTCTTAGAGGACCAGGAAGGTCAAGGTAAGCACCAGCCATTATGAGAGGGAACAATATTGCATTAACTCGTGTCCGTGGCTCATCTATACTTAAGAAGTTTTGGGATACCGAGTGAAGAGAACTCAACATTACATTGCACAATGTTCTTTATTCGTCCCAACAAGTTAAAAATGTGGTGTTTTCTTTCACTTCTAACCAAAAGACTGAATATAATGAGCTTGTGTTCCAGCAAATAACCAGTAAGATTTCCTACCACAATGAGGGCTAGTTTTCAAAGATAAATGAAGGGTTCCACAAGTATCATAAGGGACGAAAATAATACACCCACAATGTATAGTTGTTATCTATCATTGCCACATGAAATTAAAGTCTTCTAAAAAACATTTGGTCATTTGATCAATTCTTCACAAAGAATCACTCAACTTTGGATGCCCAATCTCTGTCAACTGGGACCAGATATGTGATCACACAAGCACATTTTAATTTATACACATGAGAGAAGAAACTTTATTCTGACATTCTGTAACTTTTGAAGGCTCAATTATTCAACTTTCATACCCTCAAACAGATGGAATTCAGGAGGAGGAAATCTTTATTACTTGTTTTAAAATAAATGTATCACTGGGTAGGAGAATTAAGTCCTCCACTCATAATTAACTTTGTGACATCATTCCTTGCTTGAAATAATGGCAGTAACAGGCCGTTATCTTTAGGTGCTGCTCACCAGAGGTGTATTGGAGCATGGGTATATGGGAGCATGTTCAAGGCTAGTGCACCACTGCTACTTGCAAGTCAGAATATGAATGCAGGGAGGTGACAGATCCTGCTGCAAGTCCCTTAGAGAGCTACAAGCCTTTTGGCCTCTTTTCCTCTATGGCCTCTTTCCCTCTATCCTCTTTCAGCATTGTATTCTGTCCTACTTTGGGCCCTGATGTTTCCCTCAACCTCTAAATCTCATCCTGTTCCTGCTGTGCTTCCACCTTTCTCATCTTTTCCCTTATCTGAACCTCCATTCTCCCTCCATCTTTCCACACTTCTGGTAGTTCCTCCCTCTCAGTACTCCACACTCATCCTATAAGATTAAACACACAAGATCACAAGAAAGTGGCTCTTACTGTCAATTCCCCTACACAGAAATGGAGAAATACAAAGTTATCACAAACAGGCGTTGCAGGGAAGACCCCCTCTGGCCCACTCACTTGGGTTCTCTTTCTCCATCCACCACCTGGTTGTGATTAGGGAGAGGCTGAAGGATGTTACAGGCACATGGAGCTGAAAGGACTGTGTCTGGTCTAGGATAAACAAGCAGCTGTAAACTCACATTTTCAGAAATATCAGTATTTGGTTAAAGGTGCTTCTCTGTCCTGCAAAATTCTGCGTTTCTGTGCCAAAGGTTGTTGTGTTAAACTTTCACAATTGTGATAATTTTTTTGGATGTCTAAATATATAATTTTCTCTTAATTTCATTCACTGAAACAGTGGAACCATGAAATTGAGTACTTCCAGGACAGTTTGCCTTGAACCACAGACTAGCCAAAAAAAAGCTCTTTCATTTTTATATGCTCAACAAAGCCATAAACAATACTGCCAGTTCTGAGCATTAAGAAAGTACAAATCAGGCCGTGCAGAAAAACCCTTATAGATTAGCTGTAAAACTGTGATTTTTTTTTTTAAATAGAAGTAAAAGAAGACACCTACAGTTGAGGTGCTTTAGCTTTGTTATTGCATTTGCAAGACTACCCTTGCAAACTTTGCAACTTCGCAAACTCAAGAAGCTTTTTTTTTGAGATGAAAGATAGGCTGCTTATATTTTCACTTGTCTCCTGGATCTTGATCTGGATGAAAACATCAAGCACTGAAACACTCAAATCAAGACAGATGGCACAACTATATAAGAAAGAGGAAGCAGAATTTCATGATGAAAAGCATCAAGGAACATATCTATAGGTGATAGCACCAGTGTGTCTATCACGCTCCTCATACCTCTTACGATCAAATTCCAGCCAATGAATCTTAATTCTGTGGTTAGTTATGTGCTCCTTTCCAGTGCTTTGGATAAGATTTCACTGCATAACAAAGTGATTTAGGGATAGCAGTACTCAGTACAGCAAGAACAGAGTTCAGCTTCTTATCCTGATCTTCTCCCTACCTTACATCATGTCTATTTTCTTAACCTAAAGCTACGATAAAAAAAGTTGTAACATTTCTAAACCAGCAGCAACCCTAACAAGTTCCAGTAAGTCTACAGGGGACCAAGGCTGAGCCAGCAGCTTACATGAGCAATGCCTGAGAGGGGTCAGACCTTTTTGGGACCAGGGTCCCCAGAAATGCATGCAGCAGCAAACACATCTGTGCAGCCCCAAGCACACCAGGAGCTCTCTGGCACTCCAGGCTGCAGTGGGGACAAGAAGCACGCTCCTGTCTATCATGCTTACAAGAAAGGACACTGAGGAGCTCACTGGAGATGCTGCACTTGGCTGCCCTGGGAAGCGGATTGAAACTCCATGGCAGAAGAACCACCAAGGGTTGTCTTGTGGGTATGCTTCTCAACAGTCCCACACTCCATCACACAGAAGTGAATATCGGCACTTTTGCCTCTGTTGACACTTTTCGCAGAAAGTAAACCCATGCATAGCACTATATGTGCTGACTTGATATCCAGGGGATTTGTGTAAAAGAAAAAGCAGATATGAAAAAGACAATTAGATGGATGTCTGTTCCGGTACTCCTATATTCCTGCAGCTTCCAGAAGAGTTTCCTGAATATGTACCTAATCCCTTCTCAGTGCACTTTCTAAACGGCATATTGACTTTGGCAACTGCAATGCAAGGATGCTTCTAACACATCCAAAACTTCCTGGGACATATTTCTGTGGAACTGATAGCACTGCCAGGAAGATGTGGTACAGTAGTCTGATAATAGACCAGGCTACATGGGCATAGAGATGGAAAGACAGATGCAAAAAGTAGAGGGCAAGAATCCCAAACCTTCTTTTTTTAAAAAGGGGAACATTTCAAAGTGAGTATCGGGCACCTGTTGTTACGTGCTAAAGGGGAAATCTTTCCACCAGATCCACAGGGCAGGTCTGAGATAAGCAGCTGGAGAATGATAAGTTATCTCTGTTGCGATTCGGGAAATACAGATGCTTCAGATGCTAATGGTGTGTCAGCAGGGAAACAGACACACAGCGTACTGAGGTTAAGTAAGCCTAGGAAGGTGTTTATTCATGTATAACATTTGCAGAGAAGGTGACTCCCTACCTCACTCCTAGCTGCCCAGAGGAACTGCTTATAACCAAAAATGTGCTCAGAGAAGTCACTCAGAAAGGTCTGGAAGGGCAGAGGGTTAATCCCAGTCATGACAGTCCCCCCGTGAGCACTGGCATTCTCCACTAGCACACATTCTGGGAAGGACAGCTGTCTCTCCACCCGTGCCTGCTGACCACTGCACCTCAGCATAACCCAGACAGGCTCCTGTGTTGGTGCTGGCAGAGGAGGCCACTGCCAGTGCCCAGGGACCATAATGTGCTGCAGCTCGGAAGAATTAGAGGTCACTTGTGCATCCTTTTGCACTGGGCTGGATTGACTGTAGCTGAACCGTTCCCGGCAGACATTTGTCCAATCTATTTTCAAAATCCTCCCACTGCCACTCTAGGCAATCTATTCTTGTGCCTTCCAACTGAAAGTTAGAAAGCTGTTCTTAATGTCTAATCTAAATCATAAGTCAACTTTAAAAATGACAAGTATGGTTAAAAGTTTCAAGATTTTTCCTAATAGTAAATGTGGTTTTCATTTTATTTCTCTGTTGGTTGCTGCACATTCAGGGTACTTTCAAATCACTTTTTAAAGCATCCCTCTAGAATCATGATGTGTAGAAACCATATTTTTTATTTTTCACAAGAGCTGAGATTGTCATTTAATTACATAAATCCAGGAGTAGGAGATTTAAGGAGGAAAAAAAATTGCAATAAAGTCCTGTGAGAGATGCCAACACTTAATTTAGCTGTAAAAGGCACTTTTTTTTTTATCTGTATGCCTCACAGACCCATTGCCCAAAAATGTTCTGAAGTGAAGCAATGTCAAGCAGAAAAGACATCTCACCCATAACTAATAGAGAAAAGTATCTCAAGTGTGGGAGACATATTCCTAGTATGTGAATACATACATTCATTTACTATTCATCAAAATACACTCTAACTATCCCAATCCTGTGAACACTGCCTTTCAGCAGATATTTTGCAAGATCCCATTCAAACATGTTATTAGCAAGAGGTAGTTTTCTCCTGCCTCACCAAAGATGAACCCACAGAAAACTGCCACTTTGCTCTCGTGCTTGAATTCAAAAATATTATTTAAAAAAAAAAAAAGGACTCACTTTCTGAGTCAAGGTTTTTGAAAGAGCAGCCTAAGGTTGCTACCAGGCTCAATACAAATGCAGAAGAACAATAAAAGCACAAACAGGAGCTCTGATCTTTTACATCAACAGCACCAGATATGAAGGAAAACTACACTGCCTCAACTTTCTAGACACACATGGCTGACCACTGATTTGTCCCTGGAGATGAACATGTTCAAAATTTACATCCTCGAAGCTTGTTATTTATCACTGGAAATGCCTAGCTTTTTAACTAGGGTGTCACATTAATTTTGCTTAACTTTAGCATCCACGGCACAGTCAGCTATATCTGAGTTACCCTAGGCACTGCATTTCCTCCCAGAGCAGACACAGAAACACAGCAGCTGAGCTGTGCCTCCCCTTGGCTGGCAATGGCCCCTGCATTGCAGACATCTGAAGTTAGGCGACACGATCGTCACCCTCACTGCCTGCATCCTTCTCTCCAAAACTACCCAGGGAAGAGAAGAGAACAACTCTTGGTATGAGAGGAACAACTGTGGCTGCTTACCATTTTCTTTCAGCAGGCTGAGGCCAGCCAACACGCCCCTTCCAAGGTGTCCGTTTATCAGGATCACAATGGCAATAACCTGGAGTGCAATTTCAGGCTCAGGATTCCATTGGAATGCCGGGTATCTAAAAATGAGGCATTGCAACACTGAGCTTCAGCCCCCTTCTAGGTATCTAGGCTGAAGGGCATTTCTAGTCTCTTTTCTGTACCTTCAGCAAACACAGGGGAGGAAAGAGGGCTTGCAGCTATCCTAGCTGTTTACCTATTGTTTTTACCACATCCCACCTAACACCTGACATGTAGCTACCATCACTGCATGTCTCTGAATAAATAAATGTATATATACTTATATACATGTAGCATGTGCCTTTCTCTTTATGGATATAATACATCATATACAAATTATATTCAATTCAAAGACCACAGTCTTTTACAGGCTAATATAAGACGATAAATACGGTCCAATGCAAGGTCCAGGAGAGTTATGTTTCTAGAAAAGCGGAACAACCATTCATGCTCATTGTGTCATCCATGCACTCATAATGCGAAGGCATGTAATTTCCAAATGGCCCCAATTTCCACCTTCAGCATGCCTACAGGATGTATAGCATCACTCTGAAAGACTTCAGATGTGTCTGGAAGAGCTAGTTCTGCTATGGTATGTACTGCATCGGAAGCCTGTCCCTCTTAATCTGTTCCCCACTCCTTGGGCTTTTCTCTTTGTGCCACTGTTGAGAGAAATCTATAAGACGAAAATTTTCCTTCTCATTCCCCAAGCTCTAGGTGACAACAGAAAATCTGGGCCTTGTTGATGCAATCTAGAAACATAATAACCAAGATTTTTTAACTCAAAGTATCAGAACAATTACAACATTACAACTCTCCTATTTCCACCTGTAATGACCAGGATGTGTTCAGATCTTAGAAGGCAAAGAAGAGAGTGAGGTCTTCATCTCCTGCCATTAAAAACTGAAGCATGCAGATTTTTAAATGCATTTATTTTTTTCAGCAGCCGGAATGTGGACCTCTCTCAAAATAATGTATGAACACTGGATGTTGACCAGGTTTTTCTGGATGGTTTCAGGATAAATATCTTATTATCATTTAAAAGATGATTATAAGAAAAATTAAGCAAGGAAATAATGCGTGAGGTGTACAAGAAGCCCTGCAAGAAACCTGTGAGAACTGGCAGAAGCCACTAAACCACTGAATTGCCCTTGAGCAGTTTAGCCTAACCATGATGGACCACCCCAAGGAGTTTGAACCAGCAATGCTAAAACTCTGGAGAAAAAGGACTAAATCAGAGACCCTTTTGGCTGCATAAAGGCCTGTTATTTTGAGCAGAGAGCAAGTTGTTGTGAAGCCACGGCAGGGAAAACACACTGACATGGGGTCCCTCAGGATTACTAGTGCCAAATGTAAAAGCTATTGTCAGCTCACAAAATGCTCTGCTGACACACCGAGGATAAAAACTGTGTATTGCCAACCACCCTCACCACACATCCCAAAATATGCCATATGGCCAAAAGTACTACAGCAGATTTTACCATTCCTCAGGTTCTGGTGTGAATTGACAATGAGTCTAACGTATAAATTACATCATCTTTTAACTTTTTGTGATATATAATATCGGACAGCTTTGTCTGGGACAATCCATCATGAACCAGTCTTGTTGACATTCTGGATTCTCTCTTCTGACCTTGTCCTTTCAGCACAGGCATAATTGTGCTTATGATAATTTTATTCCCAGTTAGGCAGTGATTTTGCACACCTTTGAGTTACAGAATAACTAAGAAGCCAGTTCTCTGTATGACTGCTGAAACGAGGCACCTTGAACCAATTTATGCTGAAGCGCAGTCCAGTAGTGTGGCAGTAAATAAAAGTGGATAAACTCACCTCTCGCAGAGCACATAAGTAGGTTAACTCTCTTTAGTCCTATTTACTGTTGACCATACCATAGGTGCACTCTCAGCTGGGAGCTCCCCACTGAGGAAACACCAACCATATGTTTGCACAGCGGACAACAGAGAGGGGGAGATCTACAACCCAGTGTTCACGGTATGAAGGGTCTAGCAGGCAAAGGGAAGGGATTTGGGCTCATTTCTGCCACTCAGCTCACATGCAGAGAGACACCCATTTCAGCCATGGAGCTCTAAGCTGTTATTATCACTAATTTTTCTGTATTTAGATACCATCACGGGGGGTTAGGGATTTTTTTAGATATGTAACACTTTAGCAATCATCTAGGGTGATGGGCAAATCTTTTTTGTTGAAGAATTGGCTGTTCAGTGTCACTTTAGTGAGAATATACAATTATTATGGCACATGAATTATTTGAGCTGTTCCCTATGAAGACTGATTGCCTTTCATGGGCTGTGTGTGGGAGCAGCAGAAAAATCCCTGCTGTTCCTACTGGTATTGGCATCCCCAGACAGTCAAGTATAGCTGCAGAAGTGCAACTGTCATGTCACCTGCAGCAGTGCTTGAGTCAAGGTCCCTGCCCACTCTGCACTCAAAACAAGGGAGTGATTTAGCTTCTTTCAAGCTTCTGGATTAACATGAATGTGAGAAAATATGCTGGACTGCAAATATTTAAAATTAAACTTTAAAATATCACTCACCACAGCAAAGAGAAAGGGGCATCCCACCACATCCACGCCTGAATATCAGGGGAGAAATGGTTATTTGAGCTGTAGCCTCCTTCCAATACGAAACTTCTAGACCAACTATTAGATTATTGCAACAAATAGGCTATTGTACTCCCAGTGTAATAACTCGGTAACCAGAGGCCAGCAGGTGTGTTTTAGTAGAGGACCACTACTTCACAACACCACCCAGTCACTTCTGCCCTCTTCAGCACATTTTTTAGCCCCTTCAGTTCTGCCATTAAAGCTGATGAGAGAATATGGAGGGACAGACATAAATTTGACCAGAAGGAAAAAAAGTAGTTCCCACAGAATCAGTTTGTAAAGCTGCAAGGAGTGGCAAACAGTGGGAGCTCTGCAGGCTGCTACTTTTTTTGCTGCTTGCCACAATATTCTTTTGTGTGGTTTCTGGATCTGCTTCCTTTACGTATGTTTTTCAACTGTTTCTGGCTGGAGGTTCTTGTTACTGGAGCGTGGATATGTTGCTGATGATGCTTCTCAAGTTCACAGACTGCTTGTGTGCTACTAACTTCTTCTGCCCTTGATGCTCTTATGTCCTGTTAATCAGACTGTATTTGCCCATCAAATTTAAAATATAAGGTATCTGTTATTTATTAGAAATATTAACTCCCTGGGGAATAATGACTTGTTCTTAGCATTGATCTGACTGTGTGGCCTAGGCTTCAGACCTGAAGGAGAGGTGCTTCTGGAGCTCGGGGCCAGAGACCAGGAAAATTTCCTCTTATGTCCTCCACCCTCCTTATCTACTCCATTTCTGGAGGCTATTACTCAACATAGTATTAAATGTAAATGGCTATCAATGCAGCCCAGAAAGTAAATGAGATAGACAAGACATGGATGTTTTAGACAAATGTTGAACCTCATGGAGGAGCAGTAACATTGCAGTAACAGAAACTGAGTTTCAATGAAGTTGAAAAAGCAATTATCTGGTATTACATAATGAAGTGAGGACAAGGAAACATTTTATGCTGTTATGATTCCTCTTCTTCACAGCTTTTTCGAGGTGGGGAGGGAGTTGCTATGACTTTTGCATTTAACCATGAGGGGTACCAAAGGCCACCTCAGCTCTGCTGCACTCATCCCCTCCCAAAACAGCCTCTGGACGGTAACACTGGTCTTAAGTCTGGCTTCCTCAGAAATTTATTCAGGAGCTTTCTTGGAGGCTCAGCACAAAGGCAGACCCGAGGAAGAACCATCGAGGCACAACCATTGTCCCACCACCAGGCCTGGAATGCCACTGGGATGACAGAGCCAGTGGGGTCACCTGCCCCCACATCCTCCACCCCTCCGGTAAGCATCCATGTATCCCCTCTCCTACATACTCCTGCCTCTCCTTTTCTTTTTCGTTTCTTCTCTCTCTCTTTTTTTTTTTTCTTTTTAATTTATTTTTCCCCTGCAGAAGTCGAGGTTAAAACCCTGAAACCCGAAGCCCTGAAACCGAGCTGCTTGGCCCCGCCGGTGGCACGGCCCCGCCACACACGCTCGTGTCCGCTCCGTGGCCCGGACGCCGTCGGGATGGGAGGGGAGGCGAGGGGGTTGGGAGGGCGTGGGGGTGCGGCAGAAAGCAAGTAGCGAGCAGCTGCCTGAAGTGACCGTGACCCGTGGGTTGTGCGTGGGTGACCGCGGAGCTGGAGGGGAGGGTTGAAGGAGTAGGGGAGAGGGAGTTTCTCACGGGCAGGAAAAGGTAGGAACCCGCGTACCTGCGTGAGGAAGAAAGGGGGAACCGCTGAGAGAGAATCTTTATTCTTGAGAGAAGCAATTAAACACAAATTAGTTGCATTCATGCGGCGGGAAGATAGTCCTGTCTCTCTGTCCCTGCTCCTCGGGGCGGCCGACGGGGGCAGCCCGTGGGCCAGGGTCGGTGCCCGGGCCCCTCCTCCGAGCATCACCGGGCGGCGGGCGAGGCCCTCCCGCATCCCCATCCGCACCCGGGCACCCTCGGCGCTCCCCTGCCCCGCCCGGCGTCGCCTCGCCGCCACGTCCAGGGCGGTGGGTGAGAGAAACTCAAGTTAGAGAAGGGTTTGACCAGGAACTGCTCCCCGGCCCGGCTCCTAGTCCGCGGTGAGCCCCCGGGGTTCGGGAGGAGCGGGACGGGGCCAGCAGAGCTCCGTGTGGCCCGTGGGTGCCGGCGACCGAACAAGTCCAGTCTCCCCAGCCTGCATTTTAATCCTGAAATCTGGAAATGGAAATTGTTTGATGTATGAGGAGACGTTATCTAATTAGGGCGTAAGAAATTTAATCTTTCCAGCAGGCAGGTCATATAATTAATGTTAATTTAACGCTCAAATTCTCAGTCATTAATTTTTATTCTCTTAAATGTAGTTTGGCAGGGCCCCCTGATCCATGGCAATGGATTTTACTGAATGTAAGAGCACACTTGGTCTTTGGAGTGAATTACTGCAGCCCTTCCTATCCCAATAACAAGATCACATCATGTATGCATTATTAAGCCATGTAATTGAATGGTCCATAGTTTGCATATCAGACTATTAAAGTAATGTGTTTTGCTTTTCTTCCAACACGTAATGTTAAAGCCTTTGCGAATATTTGGTGATTCTGATAATTATCACCAAATTACTACAAATGTTCTCTTCATTAACGTGATTTCTCTCAAGCATTTTTTAAAAAACGTGAATAATGCATTAAGTGGTGATTTGTAAAGTGTTTTTTTAAATAAAACTTGTCAACTACGATAGAAAAAGAGAAAGAGAAAGAAAAAGAGAAAGAGAAAGAAAAAGAAAAAGAAAAAGAAAAAGAAAAAGAAAAAGAAAAAGAAAAAGAAAAAGAAAAAGAAAAAGAAAAAGA
>JAWMRA010000113.1:75280669-75319742 GCA_035584735.1 Pseudotriccus pelzelni | reverse complement strand
CCACCATCTGCCGCTTCGAGGCCCTGCAGCTCAGCTTCAAGAACATGTGCAAGCTGAAGCCTTTGTTGAACAAGTGGTTGGAGGAAGCGGACTCCTCCTCGGGCAGCCCCACCAGCATAGACAAGATCGCGGCGCAGGGCCGCAAGCGGAAAAAGCGCACCTCCATCGAGGTGAGCGTCAAGGGCGCGCTGGAGAGCCACTTCCTCAAGTGCCCCAAGCCCTCCGCCCAGGAGATCACCTCGCTCGCGGACAGCCTACAGCTGGAGAAGGAGGTGGTGAGAGTGTGGTTTTGTAACAGGAGACAGAAAGAGAAGCGCATGACTCCCCCGGGAGGGACGCTGCCGGGCGCCGAGGACGTGTACGGGGCCAGCAGGGACACGCCGCCGCACCACGGGGTGCAGACCCCCGTGCAGTGAACTCGCGGCGGGGGCGCCCGGCCCCTCCTCCTCCTCCTCTCCTCCTCCTCTCCTTCCCCCAACTTTTGATTGTCCTCCTTTTTTCTTTTTTTTTTCTTTTTTTTTTTAATTATTTTATTTTCTCCTATCTTTAAAAAAGACAAAAAATCAAAAAAAAACCACCCCAAACAAAAAACGCGAAAAAAAAGAAAACAAAACAAAAAGCGAGCGAGCGAGAGGGCGAGCGCCAATCACAGCGGACAGACAGACAGACAGACAAAGCACCTGCACCACACTGTCCCCTTAGACGGTAGCAGGTGCGATGCTGTATTTTGACCTTTCCAGACGAGTGCCCGTGCACCGGAGTGGAGTGAGTACCGCGCACGGGCAGGCAGGCGGGCACTGGCAGGGCAGCGGCAGGTACAGGCAGGGCAGGGGCAGGCACCGGCAGGGCAGGCGCAAGGCGAAGCGGTTCGCACAAAACTCTCGCTTGCTGGCAAAAACATAACGGCGCTGCCCTGCCGGGGAGGGGCGGAGGGGAAGGGGGGATACAGCCACCTCGGGTCCCCTCTGCAGCCCCCTTCCGCCACACAAAGGCAGACTGCATTGTGGAATGTCGCTCGGTGTTGCACATGCTGCTGTGTTTATTTTCTGTGGATCCCCTATGTGAATATATGGGAAAAAAAAAAAAAAGGAAGAGAACTAAAAAGCTATCCCTCTTGATGTAGACAGTATTTAATCTTACCAATTTGCACTGCAAGAAAATCGAAGTTTACATAAACAAACTCTTTATTTTTTCTTTTTTCCCCCCTTCCTTTCCGACCTTAATTTTGCAAATGACTTGCATTTTCCACGGTGAGCGTTAGTCAACCAGTGACCGATCTACGATATGTTAATGTGTTTTAGCTTTTGCTTTATGTGTATATGTGAACTTTTGTTATAAACAAGTCTTCTTAAATATGTGTAACGCTTATTTTCTCCTTTTACTGAAGCAAAAAGAATTAGTATATGTGTATGTATGTATGCATATGCATGCGTGCATAGACTTACATATATACACATGTATATAATCTCTATATATACACATATATTTGCACCTCAGCTTCTGTTCTCCAGAGACGTGACTCTCGTAATTGCTTAATATATGCCTTCAATGGCAAGAGTCGAGTTTGGAGAAGGGAGAATAAATGCAAATCAACAAAGTAAACTTCATTTTCAGGCAGTGTGTCCAGGGGCCGAGGCGCAGCCAGAAGGGGAGTAAAAAAATATGTGCAATCCTTCCAGATTGTGTCAGTGTGGATGATCAAGGCCCGGTGTGGGGAAGGCAGAGAGGGAACAACATGTTTCCAGGGTTTTCCCGGAGAAAGTGGCACTTCCTTGAGAGGGAAAGGGGATTATTTCATTTCCCCACCACCGCCCCCTCAGCGCCCTTTCCTTCCCCTCCTCCCCCCCGCAGCTCCCGTGCGTGCGTGCCTTTGGCATCCCCAGTCTCACAGCCCGGGCAGCCTGGGCCGATATCAGCCTCCAAACTTTCTTTCGTTGAGCAGTTTTGCATTAAGGCAGAGCCAAGGAGAGCCTGAGGAGCTGCTGGGCCCGAGGTGGGGGTCGGGTGCTTACAACTGCCTGTAAACACACGCTGCCCCCACCTCTCTGCAGAGACCGTGTGCGTTTCCTTCCCACTTTTAATTTTCGTATTTATTTTATTTTCTATTCGTATCCAGCCCCTCTCCCTTCCCATCCTCCTCTTGTCCTTTGGTCAGATTGTGGTATAATTTATTGAAGGAAAGGACCAGTTATAACTTGGGCAGCCTTGTGTCTTTCACTGGGGAATGAAATGAAGTGGGGAAAAAAATGCCATTTTTCAATCCGTGTTTTTTTCCATCCCTTTGTTAATAGTTTTAAAGTGCATTTCGTGACATTATCTTGATGGAAAATAGTTAACGCCCCAAAAAAAAAAAAAAAAGAGAAAAACCCACGGGGACAAAAGGAAAAAAAAAAGGAAAAAAATAGAAAACAAAAAGCTCTGAAGGGAAGCAGACGAGCGGGACCTTGGAGCAGCGCATGTATGTGCGTGTGTCTGCGTGCGTGTTTGTGTACTTATGCACACACACAGCTATGCATATACATTAGAGGAACTTTAAACTATGATAGTTATGAATTCATAAAGGGATCGTTTAGTCAGCACAAATGGGTGCTATAGAGACAAAGCATTTTTATAATCTAAAAGTTTACTTAGTTGAGTGTTGGACAATTATGGAGAAAAAACAGTGAAGCATTCTCTCGCAGAACTCTCCTATAAATATTGCATTCAGTAGCTAAAGCTTTAGAATATGTTTCTCATTGTCTTTTAAAACGCCTGTGACATTGGGTTTTCTTTCCTTTTTTCTTTCTCGCTTTCTTTCTCTTTTTCTTCTTGGTAAGACAGATGATGATTTCTAAGAGGCACATGCATTAGCCTTTTTCCTGTTTTTCCAGCAATTGTTACAAAGATACGGGCACCAAGCTTTTCTCTTTTCTTTCTTTTTTTTTCTTTTCTTTTTTTTTTTCTTGTTGTTGTTGAGCTGCTTGTTATTTAAAGTGTTGAGGACTAGCGCCTAGTGAAGTGAATCAGATCAGGGCAGATCCAGTGGTAAAGGGAGGAAATGAACTTTCAGACACTTATTAATACGTGCGTAAGGTCAGAAAACGGAGTCAAGAGGATGTTTGAAAAAGCCTCAAACTCCAAATAGGTTTACTAAAAAAAAAGTTACCACGCAAACCTTACCACTATGTATATATGTTTAATATTTGTCCTTTGAAATGCAGAAATAGTTTCAATGTTTTCTTTGTCTATTTTTCTTTTTTTTTTTTTTTTAAATGCTACCCAGGGAAATATTTTCATATCATTTTTAAGTGGCCTGCCTCAATGTATATTTATTTCTTTTAAAGCAAACAGGTTCTGGAAACTGTTTTTCTGTAGCTTTAAATGAGTAGGTGAACAAAATCTATATGGGATGTAATTTTTTTTGGTTCAGTCTCTTTAAAAATACTTTGTTTTGGTACATTTGGATGTGCTTGTGGGGAAAAATAAAAACGCAGAGATCCTTATATATTTATGTTAAAGTAATATTTTATTATCTACATAAAACAGAAATGCACAATACCTTCATAGTTTCTTCTAATTATTGAAATATCGTTATTTTATTTTTAAAGATAGCACAGATTTGCATAGTTCTTAAGATTTGGAGGGAGAAGACCCCAGTACTTATACTGAGTTGAGTTCTGTGTAAAAGCACCGCCATTCCTTTATATTTCATGGAATTTTTGGAATAAATTTGATGCCTATACTGAGAGGTTCCATGCTCATAACTTTCAGGGTCTTGAAGGAGAGCCTCGGGAGCTGTGTTCATTGTGTCTCTCCGCAGATGAACCTCAGCCGTGTGTTTTGGAGCATTGATTTCTGTGCGAGTAGGGGTGTCCTGCCTTTGATGCTGGTGGGGAGATCTGCTCCTCAAGTTGGTTGCATATTCTGGCGGAAGGCATGGGGGAGAAGAGACTCGATTCTTCTCGGTATCCTTGATAATTTAAGGTCTGACTCCTTAAAAAAAAAAAAAAAAAAAAAAAAAAAAAAGAGAGAGAAAGAAAAAGAAAAAAAGGAGAGAGAAAAAGAAAAAGAGAAAAACAAAAAGGCGGGGCTTAATGATGGTAGTACCATTTGCAGGAGGAAGAATGCGGCTGCCCAGCGGGGCTGCGCACCCCCGGGCCGAGCCGGGCCCCGGCCCCCGCGGCGACGGCCCCGAGCGGACAGGGCCGGGGCTCTCATGTTATGGGCGGCTGAGGCTCCGTGTGTGTAACGACCTGGTCGGTTTTTCCCGGAGGGGTCCCAGATGGGCACCCGCGGGACTGGCGCGCTAGCGAGTGACATCCAACTGGGCAGTGTTCGCATACGCGGTGGAGTGTTCAGGTCTTTTTTGGCTAGCTCAGTTTCCTAACTGCGATATCCTGCTCATCTCCTCCCCCCCTCACCCCGTTCACGATAGTTTCTAGGCTTATTAGATTTAATCATCTTTTTTAACTTCTAGTCAATATTACACTCATCCCGAACAGATTCAGCTAAATGATCTTATCAATAGTTTCGAAGAGAAGTGACAGAAAGAAGAAGTGTTTTGTGACCGCAGACGTGCTGACGGGTAAAATGTTGAAGCCGAGTATGGATTTAAGTCCTTGGTCAATAGCCCGCGGAACGGGCTGTGGAAAGCGAGCAGCCTCTGCCCTCTGCAGGACACTCGGGTGGGCGCCCAGGGAATATTTCGACTTTGACGACAGGGGCCTGTTATCGGGGAACGCTCCCGTGTCGGGTGGACAGGAGGTGACTTGGACGGATGGTGATGGCCGCCGAGAGCCGGTGGCGGGACAGCGAGACAGGCCGCTGCTCGGGGCTGGGACGCTCCCGGCGGGGGTGCCCCGGGCTGCTCCTCTAGGGCTCTTTGCCCAGCAAGGGCTGACTTTATGGAAGCGACTTCGCTCGCCCTTCTGGACTGGTTGTGGGGAGGTCGGCCGGTTCGGGGGTCATTCTTACTGTTTCCTTCAGTCTCTCTTTTAAGAGAAAAGAGAGGTGGAAATGGAGCAGCCACAGGATGCTCTTTCTGCAGGTGGATGTCAGGGTGCGCAGTCGCTTCCCGGGCTACCCCACTCTCATTCCCGTCAGGGACACTCTGTCATAGGTCAGATGTCAACAACAAAAGCCCTACTTCCTCGGCTCGCGCTCTCTTGTGAAGGCCGAAACTGTAGGGCGGAAGGAGACTATGTATTTCCAAACATTTGAGTTGTGATTGCCTCCCCCGGTGTCCCCGGCTCCGCAGGGACGAGAGGCAGTGGTCGGTGCTGCCCTGTCCGCTCCCGCCGCCTGCCAGCCCCGCCGTCTTTCCCGAGGCTGAGCAATGGAGGGCCGGGGTTTGGAAAGAGGAGAGAAGGGGAAAGGAGAAGGGGAAATAATGCGACAAATCCCCCGGGCTGTGGGGCAGGCCGGGGTGGTGTCTGGCCAGGCGATGTTCTCGGGCTGGGCAGCTTGTGAGAGCCCCGGCGGGGGCAGAGGCCCCAGTTGGCCTCGGCTCCGCCCCGTCGTCTCTCTCTGTTTCTCCCTCGGGCTTTGTTGACGCCAGTTCGGGGTCCCCGCAGCGACCCCTTCTCCAGTGCTCGGTCCTCCTAGCGAGCTTCTGGCCCGCGTCGGGCCGCGGGGATGCGTCGGAGCCGGCCCGGCTGCCTGTGCCTTCCCGGCCTCCTGCCCCCGCCTTGGACCAGACCCCAGCCTGGGACTGCCCCCGCCCTCCGGCTGATTCAGTGGGGGAAAAAACCCTCCCGCGGCTTCCTACCCTTGTCCGCCGGGCGGCCCCAGGCCCCGGGGTCGTCCCAAGCCGCGTTGTTAGAGGTTAGGTGGCTCTTTGTTGTGGTGCCGTCGGTGTGGGGGGAAGAGGACGGGTGACCCTCCCTGGGAAGGAAGGCGACGGCCTCCGGTGGGCGATGAGGCGGGGGGACGGTGGGGAGAGCAGTCACCGGCGGGCGGACTCGCTGGGTTTAGTCCGACTTAAACCTCTGGGCTTAGATACAGCACTGGGACAGGGTGGCGGGCACGGAGGTGTCCCTCCACCTGGAGCCCGGGCAGCGCCTTGCGGGACAGGGGGTAAGGAAAGAAACTGCCCGCGGCTTCTTGGCTGTGGACGGGGCAGCGGCGGCCTTCTGCTGCCTCCAGAACGGCGGCTGGGCGTTGGGGTCTGTCTTGGGAATCGTGGCTCTTCCGTCTCCCCTGCTCCTGCCAGGGGGTGTCTATTAATTGTGCGTTTCGGAAGGGTCAGGGCCTGGGCTGCCTCTCCGTCTTTTATCTCGAGACAGAAAAGATAAAAAACAAATTTTCAGAGTTGCAGATGTTAGGTTGGCAATCTGTGCTCGGAGCATGGCCGGGTTGCCGTCGGGGATGTAGCAAGATGATCCGCAAAAGCGAGTTTCCCCCTGACTCGGACAGGCAGTGCTGGGAAAATTAGGTTCTGGGGAAAATTAGTTTGAGCAAACCCAAGGAGTGCTGTAGCAGAAATGGTAAAACAAAAAGCAAGAACTCTTTCTCAGGCGCGACTTCTCATCAAATCATAAACCAAACAAATGGGCTTTTCGGCAGGCAAGTCCCAGCTACAGCGAGTGGATTCTCACGCCGCAGCCGGTGTCAGCCCATGGCCTGACCCGCGCTGTGGGTCTCTGTCCTCGAACCGCATGTCCCTCCCTGCAAACTCCCTGTAAATACCTCCGAAATTCGGCCAAGTGTCCCGAGTATGCCGGGGTTTCACCCAGGGCCCGCGGGGCCGGGGAGGCCGCATGTGCCGGCGCGGAGCCTCTTTCCCTCGCAAGCCCTTTCCCCGCAGCGTCCCACCGCCCGCACCAGACCCGAGCCTGTCCGCGGGACGCAGGCGTCGGATCCTTCCCTCCCGTCTGTGGGCAAGGAGAGGCATGGGGTGAGGGCAGCAGTGAAAGAGCGGCCGAAACTACCGGCGCTGCCAGGAGGGGCGGTGGGCGGGCGCTGAGCCCTGCCCGGGGTCCGGGTGGCTGGAGAGGTGGCCCCGGGTTCCCTTCGCCCCGGGGAGGTGCCGGGTTGGCCGGTGTCTGTCTGGCCCCGTCCGGGGCAAGAGGCCTGCCTCCCTCAGCGAGTGGGGATGCAGGGCGTGCGGGGCCGGCCGGGGGCCCCCATGGCTCCCACGGCGGGGCCGGGGTGGTGCGGGCCGTCCCGGCGCGGGGCTCCAGCTCACCGCCTGCAGCTCTCCCGCCGGCCTCGCAACGTCTCACCCGGCCGGGTTGAGCTGTATCGCTCCCTATGTCCCCGGGCCCATCCGCACAGATGTCATTTTTAAGGATTAAAAGGAGAGCAGGCCGGTAGGAAATTTGCGGCCGGTGTTTCTCCCCTTCCTCCTCGCACGGCGGTAAATCCTGGCAGGAAAACACGAGCTCGTAAAAGTGATGATGGGACCGCTCTCCCCCTCCTCTTCCCTGTCCCGTCTCCTCCTGTCCAGGGAGTTGTAAGAGGCGCTCGTCTAAAAGTTAGGACTTGTTTTTAGCCAGCCTGACTCATTCATTAATTCTCTTTCCCTCCTTGATTCATTCATGTCTACAGTCATTCATTGCCAAGTCCATGGAGGCATCAGCTCCTTGGTCAGTAGGGGAGACGTACAAACAAGGATGGTGCTATTTATTTCCCTCTGCCTGTGGATTTCTAAGACGTTCAAGCAGGCACAATCATTAAACTAATTTGTATTTGATTGTTTGGGCGGACGGGGGTGAATTTTATTGCACTAAGCATTCAAGCACGCACGCATCGCTGATTACCAGTATACATTAAATAAAGTTGTTTGTACACATTGTCTTACCACATATAGGCAGTCTTATTATTCTAATTACTCTAATTAGTGCATTGAAATGTTTTCTACTTGATTTGAGGAGACAGTGATTAGTTCTATTACTTCTTTTAACTCTTATTTCATGGAAAACTGTTGATGCATGTTCCAATTACCTTGTTTTTCTCTTTAATATAGCGCGGGCCAAAATTATTATGAAACGATACCGTTGGTGGGCAGAAACATACATCTAATTTTTCTTTTTAAAGGAGCTTCAATTTTTTTTTTTATAAATCCCACCACCAGAGAGAAAACTCCTCCACCCCCAAAGCATTCACAAATAATTATTTCTAACCAAAGCAGCACGTTGCTTCTTTACAATTTCTTCTGCTAGTGCTTTAGTACTTTAAGCTTGGAACATTAACGTTTCTTAATTTTTTTTCTTTTTAAAAAAAAAAGAGGGAGTCTAATGTATACTTCATGCAAAGCTATTTCATAAGTTTTAAATTAAAGTTACTATTAATTGATAGGATCAGTTCATCAAACATGTTACTTCTATAGGGAATTGTAATTAAAACCTTAATCCCGTTTGAGACTTAGTTTTATTTTAAACACTTTCTTGAAGGACTTCCCCCCCTTCTTCCTTGGCGGTTGCTGCTTGAAGCACGGTGGGGGTGCAGACGGGGACCGAGACCCCACCAGAGCAGGGAGGTTATTTTATTATCAAAATAGCCATCTTCACTATTGAACCAATAGAGGTTTTATGTCGAGTTTTGGGATGTGCGTATGTGTTGGCCTTTTGTGTTGATGTGGCGGCCGCTTAAACCCAGCCGGTGACAAAGCGGGCAGCGGGGACGGAATCTCGCCTTCCTTTCACAGAACAGGGATACTGGCTATTTCTCGGTCATAAAAACACTGCTTTTATTGTTGGTGTCTCCCCCCTCCTCTTCCCGTTAGTTTGTTAAATAAATACGAAGGGATGGGGGGGGGAACAAGAAACGCAAACTATCTCTTAAATTCTTAGAAGTCCAGGTCTGGAGGGAAATCTATGGAGTTACATAGGTAAATACTGGGCCTAGGCTGCTTATACTTTTAATATTTAAACGGGGATTACAGGGGATCTAAAGACGCCTTCCTAACCTTTGCCAATTGCCTGTGCGAGGAGAAATCCCACAAGATGCACAAAGGGGCGAGACGGCTTCCCACCGCCTCTGACAAACGACTCCGCCGCTGGTGTGGCTGAGGACCGACTTTCCCCCCGGGGCGGGGTTGGCGGGGAACGGACAGCGGTGAGGTTTTCGGGAGGTGTTTGAAAGCGTGGGCCCTGTTTCTCCTTCCCGCGGAGCACCGTCTGGCCCCCTGCGCGGTCCGGTCCCGGCGCTGGCGGCTCTCCGGTCCCGGGAATTCGCCGCCGGCCGGGCCGGGACCGGAGCCGGGAGCGCGCGTGGAGTGCGGGCGCCCCCCAGCGGCCGCTACGGCCGCAGCCGCGGGGACTCCCCCGGGAAGGGCAGCGGAGCATCCAGCAGCCTCCTCTCCGCTCCGAGACACCCCCTCTCCTTGGGCGCACGGGGCTGGGCTCCGGGACACCCGTCGGAGAGGTCGCTGGAGCCCGAGGTGCCTCTGGGCGAGGGAAGAGAAAGTCGTGAGTACGCTGGTTGTCTTCCCCTCGGTTTCTACTTTTTCCTTCTTCTTTTTTTTTTTTTTTTTCTTTTTTTAATATATACACAGCAACAACAAAGTCCCGTGTTAAACATGCTGCTTCTCCAGCCGTCTGGATGGGATTAAAAAAAAAAAAAAAAAAAAAAAAAGGAACAAAAAAACCAACCACCCAGGAAAGTTTATTCTGAAACTCGAGAAAATCGGGAGAGAAGATGTTATTCGGCTCCCCTCCTCCTCCCGCTGAGGAGATGTCCTGTCCCTCAGACTGGCAATCCCTTCCAGCTCCAGCGTGTTGGATAACAGGACAAAGCCATGCCACTTCTCCCCCGCGGCATGGAAGCGGCCCCGCGTGGTGCCACCCGTGGAGCGGGACAGTTGTGGGGCTCGGCTATTCTGACCACGCCGAGTGGCCGCGGTGTCACTCCTGCTGCTGCCCTCAAGCTTGCCGTGAGCCCAGAGCCTCTGGGAGCTGTTCCGCCCGCCGCAGCTCCCGGTAAGCGAGGGCACAGCCAGGGCAGCGGGAATGGGGCAGATCCCAGAGGGCTCTGAGCGTTGCCCGCCTCTGCAAGCGCCTTCCACACCCGGCTCCCTTCTGGGAAGGCAGGGGGTGCCCAAATCCCACCGTTTCACCAAATGGCTTCTCGCTGAATCAAACCACCTCAAATGCCAGACTGGCATCACCATAGACCTCCAAAAAAAAAAAAAAAAAACACCAACCACCCCAAACCCACTTCTCTATTGGACGAATTCCCCATTTTTCAGGAAGAGAGAACTGGAGACAGCCCTGGTCTCCTGCAGGGCCTTTTGGTGCTGGCTAGGTGGTCTCTCACCCAACACCATGACACCCTCCCCAGGCCGCCTGGCAGCTGTCAGGGGTTCAGCTGTGTGGGACCCGGGCCCCCGCAGCAGCATGGGCTGGTGAGACTGTGCAGGTTTACATCTTGTGTTTATTTCAGTGCTGCTGGTTTTGTAATTACCACTTGCCTCGCTGTGTATGTAGGTGATGAAAATGTTAAAATATTGTGAATATCAAGAACCCAAGCCATTCAGACATTCTGCTACAGCAGACTTCATTGCACTGAAAACTGATAAGTGACATATCACGATCTCAGAGTCTCTTGTTAACTCAATAAGCAAATGGAGCTGAAACAAAACAAAACAAAACACCCAAGACAGATTAAGTTTTAGGAAGAAATAAGCATTCTGCACAGAGCTAATCACACTACAGACAGGCAATACTGTAGCACTGAGCAGACACGAGAGAAAATAACCTGTTTTCCAGCTTGAACACCAATGCTGGACCTGTTCAGATAACAGACATGAGATGCTATGCTATGGCTGGAACTGGAAAGGGAAGCAGTGGCTACACCTTTAGCTACAGACGAAGCCTGTGTCCACCTGACCTGTGGAGATAGTTTTGTTTTCAGTAGGCAGAAAGCCATGACAAAGGTTCCGGCTCTAAACAGAAAAGCTGGCTTTGTTCCAGGCACCTTTCCTAAACCAGCAGATAGGTTAGGATTGATTTCCTTGCTAATAGGTCTAAGGAACATTGGCCTTTTGCATACTAATTTTGCATACACCCTCAGTGTATAATTCATATCTCAAACCAGAAGTTTTTAATTTTAGGAAGAATCAAGGCCTTTAACTTAAAAGCAGACCCTCATCAAAATCATGCATGTCTGGCTCTTTGAATTATGCAAGAAAGAGGATGGACAACCTAGCCTGCCCCACATGCCTTGTTTAGCCAGCCAAGGGAAGTAGGTGTTTCAGAGGACCTGCAGAGGAGCCTCTGGTCCCTTCGGCTTCGGTAATGACCATTCAGAAATACAGGCCCACCCACAGCAGCAGCAAGGCCACTTTTGGTTTTATATCTATAGAGGTAGGTCAGATTTCACTCCCCTTCTCTTCCACACACACTACCCACAAGGCTGAAATCAATCTCTCTCTTCCTTGCCTGGCCCAGCACCTTGACTCCTGTACTCCTGCCACTACATCTCCAGTGAAAGGGCAGAAGAGGGCTCATCCCGAGAATCAACACATAACCTGCCAGCTAAGCCTCAGCTACACCTTCAGTTAATTCCCCTTGGCCTGAATCCAAGACTTCCCACATCCTAGCACTGCTCTACTGCCAGACTTGGACCTAACACTCACCAGGTCAAATAAGGTTAGATGCAGCAGGCTCCTACTAGTTCTAAACACACAAGCCTGAACAGCCACAGGCTGTTATAGGCAGGGGGAAGCCCCTTCATTTATAGGTGCGGAACACCTTCCAGTTAAGGTTAAATTCAGCAGTGACCAGATAGTCTGGGATAAGGGCACACTGTTCATCTCAAATGCAGTAGTTTCCTTCTTGATCCTTCTGTGAGAGACCTCTTGTGCTAAACTAACAGCTGCCCAAACTGTTAACATTTATTATTGGATACTGGTACTAGAAAAGATAACATGTGGATTGACAATCACATCTTTCTGTCACATTCAGTGCAGTTTTTAAATATTAGACTATTTAATGTCTATTTCCTTATTTTAAAAAAAATATTTCACCTGTGATGGACTTTGTTTGAGCCCTGAGCTTGTAGCCAGTTAACAAGGCTAAATCTAAACATGGAACTATGTAGGCTGTATCACTGGGCTCCAACTGCACTTAGAAACTTATTGGCCTGAAGTTTGAACTTAAATTGTTTGTGCATTTGCATTCAGAGGGATGGACGTGATCTTTTTACAAAAATGCTGCTGCACTTATTGTAACTTCTGAAGATATCTGACAATTCAAAACTGCCTGGTCACTGCGCCAGGGCATTTTTATCTCTAGCTCTACAGAACAGTCAGGGAAAGCATGATGTTAAAATCTGTTTGAAATAATAAATGCCTACATTGTATATAATGACATTTGATTTTACCAGTGAATAAACAATTGAAGCATGCCTGGTATCAGATCTACAGCATTCTGTTTAAATTTCAGTCAAGATTGCCAATGGCATTGTAAAGTAACAGAGACGAGTTTGCATTTTTGAACGTTTTCACAACACTAAGCTTTCCCCCCATCCGTCTGGACACATAACAAGTAAAAGTATACGAGTATAGAGAACACGTAACTGCTTTCACTTGCCAAAAAAATGCATGCCTGCCAAATAATAATGTAATGAAGTATACAGGCTCTCAGGCATTAAAGTCTGGAAATACAGAAATAATTTGAAAACTGGCTTTATCCGTGTGTTTTTGAACTGTTTGCATTTATCAGAAGTGCCGCACAGAGAAAAACACCTGATGTGCTTCAGATTTTTGTGCAAATTTTCCACACTGTGACACAGGTATTGGTCAGACACAGGGCTGTCAGAAATCATGTCCAAAGACTGTACTTAGCACGTTTCAAAAGTCACCTGCATTTTGTCCAAGATGCACAGAATCCAGGTCCAGTCTCATCCTTACACTTCTGGATAATCGGAAGCATCTGCAGCTGTAAGTTTTAGCACGTTTGGAATGATACTGGCCTGAGGCAAAGCTGTGCTACAAAAGCTGAACACTTGGGGAGGTGCTGGAGATTAAAAGTCTTATTGAAAGTTTTTTTAGAGATGTAAGAAGACAACTCAAAGGTCCGTATTTGTTTTAGCTAGTTGTCTTGAACAATTAACAGTATCAACCAAATCTAACATTTATAAAATCTGTCTAGAAGAAAACAGGCACTGATTAACCCAACATCAATTTTGGAACCAATAAAAACACTTCAGATAATTCAGAAAAAAAAAAAAAAAACGGAGGACAAAGTCTAGCAAAGCAGTTGCTCATTTTCAATTCAGTATTTGGGTTGTTCTTGACAAGTGGAGTCCAATTGATCACCTGTCTTCTTCTGGTTCCCATTTTCAAAGCTGCAGAACTCTTAAACATCTTTGTTAAATTTCAAGTTTATCATAGTACTTAAGTTCCACAACATTTAAAAGCAACCGTACCACTACCCATATAATTAAAGGGTTTAAGAAATATCTTATAGTAATAAAATTTGTGGTAGAGTAGGAACTTATTCTTAAAAGAAATTCAACCATTGTATTTTTCTTGGAGGTCTCTCTTAGTACATTGTAATCTCCATATTCTGCTTTATATCCCATCTGTCTATATACATCTGTTGTCTCTTGCTCTGTACCTAGACCACAAACAGTTTCAGCCAGGAAAACATCTATTTTGTGTAATATGCCTTGTGTAAAGTGCTTTCAGAGGGCTATAGTGAGCTATATATTAAACAATAATAAACTTTTCTAATAATAAAAATTAAAAAAAGCTAGCTCATGAATTTGTAACAAAAAACATCCAGGGTGGCTTATTTCAAAATGAACAGAGATAAAAATATGACCAAACTGTCCCTCTGAACACATCACATTGTATTTTATTTTGTTGTGTCTTTTTTTAAATGAATGCACAAAAGGTCAATGAATTTAGACAAATAATTTATTTTTGTTTTATTTATTCATTATGTTATGTACATTTGGCATTTTGCAATGCTGTTAAAGGGAAACAAATTAAGTGCAAAGCAAGATAACTATTATAGGTCGAATATATTTTAACACATTTCTGTCACCTCTGAATTAGCAGACACTGACAACTCAGTGAGGACATTATTTCAACTTCTTTATACAGGCAGTAATAGAATAAAACTGCACAGTACAGTATTACGACATTTTAAATGATCCAACATGTCAGAAGGAAAACAGGCTTAATTGAAATCATTGGTTAACTTTTTCAAGATAAAAATTAAGTATCTTTGAATTAGGAATATAAGGCATCAGAAAATTTCTCCATAATAATTTAAATCCTTCATAAATATAGGGCTAACATCTGTGTTTTGTGTATGTGTGTGTTCAAGTAAACCCTTACCTTATACCACAGAAACATGAGTCAAAGGTATTCAGATGAGGAGGAGCCAGGTATCAATGCCTGGGCTACATCTGCATATGCACAAACACCTTTGGGTTTACAAACCTCCCACTTGGTTTTGCTAACCACTGCCTTCACCATACTTTAAATATGCTTTTATTAGGCTTTCTAATCTAAACCTCCCAACACCTGTTTCTCAAAGGACTTTCGTTAGGGAATTTACTGAAGTCAGTTAGGACCTGCATGTTCTCATATATTCACAGCGGCATTTTATACTTTAGGGCTTGACCCACTATCATGAGGTGCAAATAAACAACCTCCCTTTGGACATTCTTGTGGCACAGTATTGAGATGAACTACGTAAAAGTTAAGAAGCTTTGGATCACGATGAAGAGTGGCTATCCTCATTTATGCTAATTTGAATTAAAACATTTGCATAACCAACATACTCCCACCTGCTGCTTGTTATTCTTTTAACTGAAGATAAATGCCCCCTTTCTTCAGCTGGCTTTAATTATCCAAATTGGGAGGGGGAAAAAAAACAACTACTAGAAAAAAAAAAAAGGTTTTCTAATTTTAGCCAAGGTATTTTGTAGGGAGCAATCAGATACAGTTCAACAACCAGAGCAAAGAAAGTTGTGACCTTTGGTGGAAGCAAGTGAAGCTAGGGGACTAATTGGGAGCACTGAAGGGTAAGCAGCCTCTTACTCTGAATCCACTCATACTGGCTACCAACAGAAATTTTATATGGCCTACACAGACCTCTGGTTTTCCAGATGTCAATTCAAGACCTCAGTTTAAGATTAGTCTCCTAGGGTCTTGTCACTGGGTAGATAGGTTCTTCTGTAGGGTAATTCAGATCAGGAGATCAGTTTCCTAACTTTAGTACCTACTCTGGATATTTAAAATTCAGTGATATAAATATCCTCCAGCTACAGAAAATGTGCTTAGAGGCAATTATCCCTTTTGTCCTTCTCAACTTCTTATTACAAAAAGGCATAATTTGCTTCTGGTGCTTACTGGCATAGCATGCACAGCACAGTTATTTACAAACAGTGTCCAGAACTATTCCCTCTGTTGCTGCTCTTTCACCTTTTATAGAAATTAGTCTCTTTAAAAGGTAACGCACTAGGAGTTTCCTGTTACATTACTCAAACTCCTATTGTTGTGGCAGAAAATGGAGCACGCTATTAAATCATAAATACAACGCAAGTATTTTGTTTCTGGTTAATTGACAGGGAGCAGGGAGAGACCTACTATTTTTAAATTAATACAGGTGCTGGGTTTAGGTATTTAAATTTGAAGGTCTGGAGACACCATTCCTTCTCATTCACACATACAAATAAATGTGAGCAGGAAATTTGCCCAGGCAATTCACGCACCTCACTTACCAACATCAGGCCAATCTCCACAACTCCCAACTACATTATCTGCCTCGTAAGGACATGAATGCAAAACACCACAAGATGCTAAAGAACTGCAGTGGCTTTATGCTCAATAGGTAGATCCAGAATGATCACCATCACACAGATTTCACTAAGGTGGCTCAGGGGCAGCTGTAACTATCTGTATGCAAAAGTTAAATCAGAAGGTGCAAGGTCGCCCTGTGAACACATCAATTCCTGGTGGTTTTAATTCACTTAGTAACTATTCCAAAACAACCTCAAGTATAGACTAGCCATTAGTTTCCAAATCATAACCAAATCAGATTATTTTTATTTCACCTCTATTTCTTTCAGAGCAGTGTATATGTGGAGAAATCTGTGGCACTGCTGTAAAGACAATAAATCTAGAGCAACCAAGGTATGACAGAAGGAATCCATCTCCTGATGGTGAGCAGAGGGGCTGTACTACCCAGCAGTTCTTGTCAGTGGTAAAATAATAAATAAATACACAAAAGATGGAAATTCACCACAATTATACCCAGTATCTCCCTAAAACACTCAGACAGCTCAGTGTTTCATAAACTTGATCCTCTTTTTCACCTGAATTCAATCGTCCATGTTTAACACTATGAACAGTTAACTGCTGTATTCAGTTTGCAATAGAGTAAGCAGGAATAACTGGCATCTAAGCCATAGTAATATATATATATATAAACAAATACTAAAGGTATTCAGATTAAACTGTTCCTAATGTATTACATAAACTCAGTTTCTAAACAGAAACTATTGTCAGTACCCAAGAATAGGGTTATTTATCTTAGTCCTTGGTGCAGCTTTCAGACTTTGGAGTGATCACACTCCTGTAAACTAATTGTGTGTGTTGTATGTTACAGAACTGTGTGTTGAAAACGACACCAAAATTTTACTTCACTGTCACATTTAGATTTTCCTTAAACCGTGAAAAATGTTACTTGTCTTAAAATAACAAAAAAAGGAAATTAACAAGATCCTCGTGGCTGTTCTCAACATCACAAGTTCCTTAAGGTATCTTTTCTTCCTTTTTCCACCTCCCTGCCTTTTTCAGCAATCAGTACACTGAAGCAAACAAAACAACCACAGGACATGTCTCGAATCACAGAATGACAGAATGGATGAGGTTGGAAAGGGACCTCTGGAGGTCAGCTAGTCCAGCCTCCAATTGCTCAAGCAGGGCCACCTAGAGTCAGTTGCCCAGGCTGATGAGTATCTCCAAGGATGGAGACTCCACAACCTCTGTGGGCAACCTATGCCAAGGCCTGGTCACCCTTACCATAAAATGTGTTAACTTGTGTTAAGTTAGAGCCTCTTGTATTGTAGTTTGTGCCCGTTGTCTCTTGTCCCGTTCACGGGCATCACTGAGAAGAACCTGGCTATCCCTTTCTTCATTCCCTGCCCTCCATCAGGTATTCCCACACATTGAGCAGATTTCCCCTGGGCCTTCTCTAGAGCCTTCACTTCAACGTTTTACCATTCAAACTGCAGTTTATTTGTCCTCAGAAAAGGATCAACTGCAAAAATCTAAGCAATCAAGCAACTGGGTATGCACATACAAAATAATTTCAGATTTTAACAAAAAATGTGGCTGGGCAGTGATAGGCAAAGAAAAAATATTTTTATATAGTTCATAAAAATGAAATGAAGAGACATGAATTACTGCACAAATACGTACATGAAAGGTCAATGTAAGAGCCTCTAAATGCTAGATCTTGACTTAAAGCATGTGATACTATGTGGGAAGCTACGTTTCTGAGAAAGATAACAGCTGATCTGGAGCAAGGCACTTACTTTCCTCACATCTTTAAATAACTCTGGACACCCTTCCACTACTTTCCAGATAAATCTGGGTAAGTCCCCTTCCTTTCTTTACTCAACTTTCTCAACATTTGCATCACTTCAGTAACCAATGAAAATGAGTTTTCAAATAATTGAGGGTATTTTTATTTGGGTTTTTTTTTAGAAAAGGTGAACAAAACATGCAAGAGGAAAACCTTCATTCCTCACAATGAATCCCTTTCCATTTAGGACATATGCCCTAACTGTGCCATTTATCATTCTTAAATGAAAACAAGACAGGGAGAAACTATAGCTATATAACTCCATCAAAAGTAATACTGCTTAGTCTATTAGCTGAAAAGGAAAATCTCACCACTGCCTGCTATCACGGAGGCTGAATCTTCTTAAAAAGAGACACCTCCTGCTGATGCCCTTCTTTGAAGCTCATGAGGATCTGTAACACATAAGACTCATTTCTCAGCCCTTCCTAACGTCAGTTACCACAACTTGTCCCATGCCTGGTAATATTTCATAAAGAGCACCGTCTGGCATTTCATTTTCAAGTCAGAAATCACCATCTCAGTAAAGAACAAATGCCTTCATTTGGGAAAAAATGTTGACACGGCAAATTCAGACGCACTAAACCAGTATTTTTAAAGTAATTTCAAAGCTACAACTTACAGAATCATTGTGAAAGACTAATAATGAACATATAAATCAATAAATAAAAAGTCACTCCCACAGTCCTCATAATAAAATGCTACATTTTATCTAGGTTTTTTTTTTTTATTTAACAGTCCTGCAGATGTAAATGGGAAATATATCCCTTAAGATGCAATAAGTACACACAGTAAGAAGCAAGACTCCACACACAATTTTTGCAAATGCACAGTGGGTAACATTTCTGATGACAGTAGAGCAATTAAACTACTCAGTCTTAATTATAGCAATATGAAATATTATCAAAATAGTGGCAATAGATCAATTACATTCCCCTGCTACTTTCATGTATTTACAGAACTATAGACAGTTAGATACATGAGATTTCAGAAGTGGGAAAGGGGATGCATTTCTTAAAAAAAACCAAAACAACCAAACAAAAAAAAACCCTGACAAAAAAACCCTCAAAAGACATACCACAGGCATTGGCAAGGGGCAAAGAAGATCCTGGCATTTAGAAACTTCTCAAGTTGTCAGAATTCCTTTAATTTTCTTCTTTCTGGATGGAATTTGAAAGGTTTTAAGGTTTGGGGATGGATGTTGTTTCAGTCTTGTTTTACAAGACAGGTAGTACAGCACTGGATAGAATTAATCTCAGTTTAGTATCTAAACTGAGCTAAATCACAGCTTCCACAGTCTCCAGAGAGGCTCTCCAGAACATGATTCATTCTACTTTCCTTAAATGTCTATCTTAGGAGGTGATTAATAACTCCCTGGGGTGCCCAGATTCCTCCCTTAAAGGAGATGCCAAACTTTCAGAGAGCTAACATTCAGTGAGATGAATTCTACTCACCATGTACCATGATTACTGGACATCTTGTATCTGGAAAAGTTAGTGTAAGAGCTCTGATGAAACAATCAGACAGAAAATACTAGGTTTTTTTTAGTGGTTTTTGTTAGTTGGTTGGTTTGGGGGTTTTTTTGGTCTGCAATTTGTACCTCCAAGTACATGGTGATTATAAGGTCCAAACTCCTATGCAAAACTGTTCTATATAAGGTATGCTCACTAAGGTACTTAATCATGTGTATGATTTGACGAACAGAAATCCCATCCATTTCAATAGAGCTATCTAGCCAGATAGCTCAGAATCATGAATACAAGTAAGTACACTATTGAATTGAAGCCTTGAAGAGAAGAGGCTTTAAACAATAAAGGTATCATACTAGTTTTTAAAATTACCAAGGGAATTAAGTACTTACCTACATGCCATTTCACATCAATTTCCTAGATGGTATGGAAGCCCCCTTCTAGTGTAAGAGCAGGGGCAGTTCAGAGCAAACTTTATTTTTTGGACATGTTCGCCATGTTTTTTTAACACTTGTTGCCAAAGCACATCTTTTACAAAGCTTCAGGAAGACAGACGGGATCAGAGGACAAGATTAAACAAGAGGAATACCCTTAAAAGCAAAATTTATATAATGTGACTGAGGGACGGTCTAGTGATAGAGATGACAATACAATTCAAGAATAATTAAAGTCCTCCAATGGAGGAATTGCCATCATTCATTTTGGATTAAATGAAACTAGATTATAAATTTCCTGCTATATGACTGCTTCACAAGGAGATAGTCCACAGTAGTTACCGGACTTTGCATTCTTCGTACCCTGTAATACCTTTCATGTGTAAACAAACCAAAAGGCACTTTGGCAAAGCAACATAGGAAATCCAGCACATCTCTTGTCCAGGCTTTTTCTGCTGCATGGGTGGAGAGGAACTCAGTCCCCAGGTACAGTAAAACAACAGCTGAGAGTAGAATTGCAATGAAACATTTTTTTATGCTATTACACTTCACAAAAGTAATTCCTAAATGACAAACCTTGAGATTTATACATATATGTTTAAGTATGTACACACATCCAAAAAATCATATATACACATAAACATATGTGTGTATATATATATAATTTAGGTATACATATGTATAAACAGATAGGCACACAAGTATAGAATGGCAGAACTAAAAAGACAATGATCTGTTCTTGCTTCTCTGTGACATGTAACAAAAGTCTAAAAGCATGTTGTTTTCTTTATCCTACAAGTACCACAAATTTCAAGTCTGGTCTATCTCCTCTTTGCTGGAAGACTTCTTGGGGCTTATAAGGCCATAGCTAAAAGAGCTTCTTACTCTCTGATTGAAGGTTGAAGTCTAGAACTACAGATGGAAGTCACTCCCAATCATTTCTCTGCTGTTTGAATTAATTATATGTTGGCAAAAACTAAGTTTTAAGCAGTCCAAATATAAAGCTGACTTCAATTTATCTTTCAAGTGACAACAGAGAATTCCTGAAAGAAACAATGTGACATAAAAAACAAAAAATCCTTCAGTATGAACAAAATGTCAATTTAAACCTCCTTTACGCTACCTAGAAAGCAACAGAGAATGAAATTCTTTACACATACATGATTACAAAACCACTTATTTGATTCACTGATGCCATAGAATTTAAACTGTATTATCTACCAAGTTAACCAGTTTGAAGGCACAATGGGTATCACTTCATCCACACTCCATTCTATTTACAGTGAAAAACAAACAAAAAGAGGATCTCTTCAGAAAAAAAGGAGATAAACACAGATGCACCCCTGAGAAGTGAAATTTTACAACAAAAACATTTCTGTTCTTTGTAAACTCCCATTATCTGAACCTGTGTTCTCCTGTAACTAGAATAATAACATTTAATACTCAATTACAATGAAAAATATTACTTATAGATAAAAAAAAGTTAAAAAGTTCCAAGAACAATAAATGAGTCCAAACATAATTGAAAGAAATGAGGTCTCACACAGAATCACACCAAAGTTGACATCTTTCAGTGTGGAAGAAAAGTAAAGCAATCTGAAGTTCTCTGACAATGCCCAGATTTCTAAAGGAAAAAGAATGGAATGGTATAATCTAGTTGGAAATCCCATAGTGCAATCTGTGGGGAGGAAAAAAATCAAAAAGCCAACTGTGTATGTCCTTCTTTGGATCTGGAATTCCCCAAAGATTCAGCAAAATTTAAAAATCTGAAGAAATAGGTCTTCCAATAAAATCTGATAAATGTTCTGTAGCTGTTTCATGACATGGTTTATAAAGTATTGGCACCAGCACAAAGAGTTCAAAGCAGTCATTCAGGAGTCAGAGAGATTGTCAGATTTTTAATGATTCGTAGCAGTCCTCTAGTAGCAGTTTGGTTATTTACTGCATGAATGAAGTGTTCTTTGCCACTGATCTTCGGCACAGTAATGTACTTCTGCCAGACAAAGTATTTTCCTTCTCAGTCCAGTAGGTAGTAAGTGCCACCAATAAAAGGATAATAAAGCCAATATCAAATGACAGGCTATATTTCATGGTCCATATTCATCAACAATGGCTAAAAAGGTAAAATTCTAAACTCAAGCTGTACATAGTGACATATTCTACTGGTAGTATTCAAAGAAAAAAAAAAAGTGAAAAGCTTCATCCCAAGAAAGTGCAAAAGGAAGAAACCTCCAGAAATTGTCCATCAACACAGTTTTCCTTGTCCAGAGGCTAAGCAGTGCTAAAGAGAGAGTGCAATAGTACTTTGAGCTACCATCTCTTCAAAAAACAAAACCCAAAAAAACCCCAAACAAAACCAATCCAATACTAAGGTTTGGTGATTAAAAAAAAAATCACCAGAACAACATTGCCAGTTTCAAACCCATTATATTTTCATTGCTGTTAAACTGAAAAAAGATGCTTATTTTCACACTTGATAGTAAATTTGATGCCAGTGTAAGGGACAGTTGCTAACGCATTACCCTAAGTTCTACTTTTCATGGTACTCTGCACAATAATCATATGTATCACAAATCAAGTCTTGATCGTGTCAGAAATTTGAAAAAGAAAACTACTCTGGAGTTTTCTACACATTACCAGCTATAACATTAAGTACCTGGCTCAAACTTTTTATCTCAAACCCAAGAAGCAGATGGCAATTTTCTCTTTTGCTTCTGCTCTAAGTTCAGGTGGTTCAGGTTCTTGCATTTATCTGCTGTGTTGCTTAGGCTGGACTATAAAACATCACTACATCTATTTCCAGTGGAGGAAGGGAGAAAAATGTATCAGATACAGATCACTGCCAAACAGCTGAAGAAGACAAAGTGCCTTTTTGATCTGTTCTTGTACAAGTTTAAACAGGTTTTTAAATAACTAATTATAGGCCAGATCATAGCATCTTATGCTGCAGGCCAAACTAGAATGCTACAATATCTGTGTATGTATATACAAATACGTCTGTATACATTTATATATACACACACACAAACACATAAAAAGGAAGCACCCATATTTTCCTTACTGCTCAATATTGAACGTTTGCTTTCACCTGGATATTAACATAGTTTATTGTGTGTAACACCCTATGAAGGGACATTTAAGAAGACATTCGTTTGCTTTTCATTAAAGCCAAACATATGGCTGGTATTTAAAAACATGCAGTGTTACCAATTAACACAGAGCAAAATAATTCTTAGGTACAATATCAACTCTTTAAGAAACATAATACATATTAATGTATTTTACCCATTTGTATAGAGAATTAATAGTTTCCACTATTTCACAGCAGATTTATATTCTTCTTTAAAAAAGTCAACACACATTTACAGGAAACAGCTCTGTCAAATAAGTTCCCCAGCAGCATATGTAGGGAGTCACTGGGTGAAACTCTTTTTTATGAACACATTAGGAAAGTTGGCATTCAGTTCTAGCACAACTCTATTATCGATCTGTGAACAGAAGGACACGTCGAGTAAAGAAAGATCTTTACAAGATTCCAGCAATTTTCTTAAAGATGCGGGGCTCACCATCCTTGTCCCTGTTCAAAAACAAAACAGAATAGTAAAGTTACCAAGAATAGCGCTTTAAAGCTGCTAGTACTGTGCCATGAAAAAATGCTACTATATCACAACTTTTATCTTTTATTTCAATTAGTTTTCAAATTTAGAGCTTTTCAGAGACTGTGCAGAACTTTTACCTTTAAAAAGCCTATTGTATTTTCGTAACTGCTTAAGTAACCATCATTTTCTATTGGGGGGCAACTTTACAATTTCAAGGGGAATCTTTAACTACAGAAGCCAGGTATACCAAGCCACAAAACCTCCCAGTGACCAGATGCTGGGCTTTAGCAGCAAGCAACATGGAACACTACACTCTCCTGACTCTCCTGACTCTCCTGTTGACTGCACTGACCAGCACAGCAGATGAGCTACTGGGGGCTACTCCAATTCCAAACGCATCAGCAAGGCTCCCAGGGCTCTGGAGTGAGGATGGGTATTACACACATGCAGAGGCAATTGTTCAAGAGACTACTGATCATACCCATAGGTACGCTAAGGAAAAACACACTATTTAATCATGCTAAAAACCAGACCACAGTGAATGAACTCCTAAGTGTCACACTGCGTCAGATCAAGGATGGGATTCAGTCAGAAACCAAATAAATGGATGTTTATAAGAATGTATCCACACACTCATTATAGCTGATGGAAATCCAGTCAGTACAGTCCGTGGTGCTTAGTATAAGATGCTGCTGAGCGCTAGGGTGTGAGTCAGAATCCAGTTGTACCCATTTTAGGGTTTTCTAAAGCTATCTTTCATGAATTATACTACTTTCTGAATTTCTTCATACTTACAGCCCCTTTACAACTTTCACAGTTTAACTATGTAATGTTAAACAAACAAGCAAAAACTTTAGCCTATTAATTGCAATAATTAAGGGACAATGAAAGAAGCAGTGACAGATCATTCCCACTTTACTACTTCTATATCACTCATAATCCCATGGACATCTGTTCCCTCACTGCTGTCTGTTTTCCAGACTCTCTTGCATGTCAAAATGACTCCTGTTGTGTTGCTTCTGCCCTAATTTAGTGCTTTTGAAACTGGATGACCAGAACTATCTAGTGCACTGAGTGCAAAGTCAGCAATTTTATAGTAAGGTCTTACTGTTTTCTCCATTTCTTGCCTAAGGAGCCCTAATCTTCTCTATGCCCATTAGAATGATGTTGGGCAACAAGCTGATGTTTTCTAAAAGTCATCCACAGGATGTGTTTCTTACAGAACAGTAGCTACTATAAACCCAGTCCCCCATACACCAGGTTAATGTTATTTTGCCTCATTGCAACCACTTTGCACTTCATTGAATGGTTTTTCTCCTGTTTTATCACCTGTTTAATAAGAATCACAAGATCATTCTGCAATTTTTCAGTGTTAAATTCTTTGGTTTAAGATTTTTCTACCCTGAATACCTGTGTGTTACTCTCTGGTATTATTTACCCCTTTGCTTGGTTTACTTATAAGCAGATCAGTGCAGACCCTTGGTGACCACAGTAGTGATGTAACTTCACTGTGAAAAGAGATGATACATTCTTGTCCTCTGCTGTCTCTGAAACACTCATAATCTAGAAGACAGATAAGTTACAAGAAGCAGCACGACCTTGGCTAAAGCTTTTGAAAATTCAATCCTCTATGGATTGGAGCAGTGCTCAGGTTCACCAAGAACTCCAAGGAATTCTGAAAGACTGGAGAGGCAGAACTATACTATCCTTACAGGGATGCAGCTCTGCTTCAAAATATGGTAATGGACTTCTCTTGCCCACTGACTGACTTTCTTACAGTTGCAACTCCTTTACACAGAGCAAAAGACAATCCCACTTTATTGTAGCTCCTAAACTGCACCCTTTACAGAAAGTTGGGCCATGTTTGTAACCCTGCATTATTCTAGTGCTGAGGCTGATCTGAGTGACAGATCACAGACCAGAAATAAGAATTCCACCGCCCTGTATTTGAGCTCATTTAGAACCCCTGCATAAATACCATTTACTACTAACAATTTATTATTGTTCAATGTATTGATTTGTTCAAAAGCTTTCTATATTGGCATTCCAATTTAAGGCAGCTTTCCAGGCTAATCTCTTGGAAAGAATGGCACTGATGTAGCAGCTTTCTTGATCGCCCCTTGCCATGAACACTAATGGACAGACAACAGTTCGCCTGCAACAGCCTTGTATCTAAGCAATCCTTCACATCCAGACTATCTACCAACCTCAGTAATTCACCTGTAAACTTCTACCATAGCTGAAATACAGTTTTAACATTCACCAATGTCCCTTATTCGACAATGGTTCCTTAATATTTTATACCGCCTTAACTCAGATTTTGTTTCACTTTCTAGAGTTCATCTTCCTATTTCCTCTAAACAGGATTCATTTCCAGAAGGATGTCAAATGGTTTCAGTAGTCTCCAGTACTCTTCTGCATACGTAAGGGAGTATCTAAATGTGGTCTTCAATTATTCTGTGTCAGGCTCAGATCATCACCCAAAGACAGTCTTTGCTATTGTACCACAAATTTTACCTCATCTACACGGACAAAGCTTGTCATTATCATTGTGATTTTTAACTCCCTTATCATATGATCGCTGTCATCACAACTGTCTGGTGGCTGATGAAACAGCCCCTATGGCTTTACCCAGAAATTCTGTAATATGTTTTCTTTATTCACTCCACTTGACCATAAATTTTACCATAGTATCACTGTTCTACCATAAGGACCTGCTCTACCATTCCAAATGTGACTCTAGGAACAACACATTATGCTACTTATCTCTTTTTCCACCAAGCCTTAAAATTGCTACTACATCAGCACCTTCATCTAAAATCAGTCTCATTTATGCATCACAACTTTTATGCTTCAAGATCCAAACCTGTGTTTCGACAAAAATGCCAGATCTAGATGCCTAGCCATAGATTTTTTTGTGTAGGATGTTCTTCATTCCTTCCTACCTGAACTTCAAAAGTTCTCCTGTTTCATCTAAGACTAAGATTTTTGACAGATTTGTAACTAAGTAGGTCATCCTAAATTGCACCTGTTTGGTTTTGGTTTTTTGGCCTTCTCAGACTTACAATTTTATGTTAGGAAATACCTTTATCTAAAAGCAATCCAGTTGGGGTTTGGTTATTTACACCTCAGGATAAGCAAACACCATTTGTAATCTTACTTTCATTTATACAATGTGTAATTAGTGATGCATGTAACTTAAAAGCCCACTCAAAAGCATTTCAGAATTTTAATATAGCACATTTTCCCTTGCTTTTGAAAGACTGACAATGTATCCTGCTAGTTGCCTAAATAGTGCATTTCTTCCAGAGTTTGGAGGCTTCTGAACCTTTGTTATTTACTACAACTTCTCCTGCACGGACTAATCAGCCATTTTGCAGAACACAAATATAACCAGTATATTAAATTCTGCTATTTACTTCTGCTGTTCAGTTAATTCTCTGAAAAAAATCTCTGACATCACCTTTGTAAAAGGCACTTCTAAATGATTTAATTTATATCTATCATATATCCAAGTCTTCAAATTCTAGAGCAGTTTAGGAGAGCTGTGCACTATATAAAACCTGCCAGAGCCCCAGTTTCTAGGGCAAGGGATACTACTACACACCAAATAATATTTAAGAGTAGACACCTTGAAAATAACTAGCACTCTTCCCTCAAATGTTCTAACTTTGTTTCTTTCCTCTCCTAGAGCAGCCAGACTAGCCCTTTATTCTTTACATTTTTTCCAGTCTATTCCACACAACTCAAATTCAAAATTTTAACACGCTACACATTTTCATGTTTGAATTGACTAACTACGTGTTGATGTTCTCAAGATAAAGCTGAAAACTTTGACAGCTGGCAAGGGGGCAGTTGGGTTTTCTGTTGCTCAGGAAGGTGTGGGAGGTGTTGGTATGTAGATAGGAATACATGAATTTTTGCGGTAACAAGGGTGTCTATTTTTCATTACCTTTTTGGTGCAGGACAGAAGCAGTTAGAACTTTTGGGGAGCAGGATTAATATGACTTACTCTTCACCCTTGACAGCAGCTGGGAAACCCACAGCAACAGAATGAAGCAGCTGATATGACATGCAAGAAAAGCTTTTGGCACTGTCAATACAGGTTGATTCGTCACATTCTCAATGCGATATCACAGTTTGAAGACTAGTTTTTAACTACAGGTCTGGATGTGTCCACTCAACTTTTGACAGCACTGGCTGATGTACTGCATCATTACAAAACTGCCAGATGATCACAGCTGGATCGACCTACCACAGGGTGGAAACATGACATGTAAGTCAGTGGAAAAGATGTGGGCCACCAGGGAAATGATATGTGTAAGCAGGCAGCTCAGTATGCAATAGGTAAAGGAAAGCTCAGAACTAAAACTCTGAGAGAAGCACATCCTCATGTACTCAGTGACAATTTATATCACGCTTCCTCTTCCAAACTTGTAATGCAGCAGACATGGACCCAACCCATGACCTGTTTTTTTAAACAGTTTGCTTTCCGATGTATGTTTTACACAGCACAAGCACAGCCAGACATCCATGTTGTGTGTGAAACGTGAGTGTTTTAAGGTCTCTCAAATCATAATGCAGCCTTGGGGGGCAAGGGGGGGGGGAGAAGGCAGGGGATGCACCAACACAATCCAACAATGCTTTACAAGAGCCATAAGTTTATGGAGCCCTTGAAGAACAGCAATTTTCATCTTCTACAGAGTCCTCTGATTCTGTAACAAGGAAATTGCCAAATAAACATGGTAAAGGACAGATGGGTAGCAAGCTGCAGGACCTATCACCTTAAAACTGCATCCAGGCTATAATAACACGCATTTCGCACCACTTACAGCTCAACAAGATTTCTTTCAGAGGCTTAGACTACTCCACCTCTGAAGCTATTGTGATGATAAATAATCTATTACTGAAACAAGAGGTTTTCCCTAGCCAGTTTGTAAGTTCTAGCAACCGCAGAGAGACACCAGTATAGTATATTCAGTGCTGGTGACTGCAGTGCAGAGTAAGACATTCTGACCTCTTCTTAGGTAAGTGCTTATATACAGCAAAAAAAAAAAATCTTGCTTTTACGCAGCTTTGTTGAAGCAAAAGAAGTTGCCTTACAGCACACAGTGCTAACCTAGACACAATACTACCATATCCTCCACAATGCATGTACAAGCCAGACATTTCTGTACTTGGGAGATGACAAAGGATATAATGAGAACACCTTTCATTCGTTCACATCACAGAGAAGACCCACTGTTCAAGGTTACTCTTGCAAAGCTGAGTGTTGACCTCAGGCCTCTAACAGCTTCAGACCTGTTGTCACACTTCTTCTAAAGGACAAAAACATGTTACACATTTATGTAGCTTAAAGTAACAGCATGGCCCTACATCAGATGCCAAAAGTTAGAGCACATACAGAGATTTATGACTTTCTTGGTACTCCTGCACAGTAAGAGAAGAGCTCTTCAGTTCAGACAACAGAGACTTCTGCACTTACATGAGTTACCTGGCAACTCTACCTCCAGATGACCCAACGCTGTTCCACTTGACAGCTCTTTCTTTTAACCACAGACTGTAGTGCTTACTATATTCAGACAAAGAAATTAACACAGTTTTCTTGCTGTTGCCAAGAAAGTGGAGTAAGTCCTTCACATATATCGTATCACCTTGTACTGACTCGTTTACAGCAGAAGACAACATTCTTTTCACTCTACTAAGTATTTCTCTGTAGGAAGAAAGTGAGGTCTGGCAGGTGAATACTACAGTTTTTGGTAACATCTTGCAGATAGTTCAACTGCATAACCCCTACAGAGCATTTACCTGAACCCAACATGCAATCTCACTGAGGAAGTTTGATTACAAATCCACTTGACTCAGGAGCACTGGTAAGCATCCGGGGAACAGAACCACATCCACATATTATTTTTCAGAAAAAAACCCAAACCAAACAACAATAAGATGTTAAACAATTAAAAAGTGAATTCAAATGCTCAAGAAGTGTGGCAACAAGCCTTCACTGCTGGCAGAGAGACAACAGAACTGGCAGACTATCCATAGGCTTAACACAGCCAAACTAGCCATTGGAGAGCCCCGGGGCAGTAAACAGGTCTGACCACCTCATGGGCAGACACAATGCCATTGCAACAGAAATACATGGAAGTTGGTGGTCAGGAGCACATACACGCTTATGAAAGACTTAACTGACTATGCCATTCAAAAATTTTTCGTATCTGAATAGGGAAATGTGCCCTTGAAAATCTAGCTATAAAACAGATTCTCTTAAAGATACACAAAACACAGCAACTCCTGTGGACATATACATCAAGTCTCCACAATTTGTACTAGGTGGAGTTAAGTTTTTAATCTGTTCATCCTCCTTTCCCATGTTGGTCAGGAGACAATTTTCTCAATCAAAGATTAATAACCTCTATTTCACAACAGAAGGGTGTACTACCTGTACTGGACTGACAATCTGAAGCCATATGTTAAATATTTTGTAATGATAAATGCTGACACCCTTCAACTTGCTTGGAACATTATTTGAGTTGAGGGCTCACAGCTTTTTGTAGCATCTCTCTCAACCTAAATGTGATATTTTCATTAAAATTATTAAATACTAAAAATATACAGTGCAGCTAGTTTTTTCCCCTGTCATTTAAGTCTTCTTTTTCAACTAACCCTGTGAAAATAGGCTGTCAAAGCATAAAGAAATTTCTTTCACACTGATGCCACAAACTACTCTGCTGTCCTACATTATTACAAAGAGAAAATCTTATATTCCACCAGATAAAAAATAAATTCAGTATCCCGCAAAACTACACACCTCAAAATCCTTACTCAAGAATCCAAAGTATGCTTACTTTAGATTTCTAAAAATATTTTTAACTATGGAAGCTGCAGAGGATGAAAAAATTCAGATTTGCTATGCTTTTTGCCCCTCATTACTTCCTTCCCACCTTTCTAGAAAGTCCATGTAAAATTTTGCTGTAATTACCTTTTTATCTTTAATAACTCAAATTCCCTTCCTGATAAAAGTGACAAAGAAAGCCAGTATTACATAGTGTATCTGTACTGCACAAAAGCAAAATCTGTTTATTGATCACAGACTCATACTATAAATATAGTTTGTCACGCTTCACAGAAAGAAAACCATAAACAAAAGCAGAAAAAGAATAAGAAATGATCTGGATCTTCTTATAGTCAAAGAGAAACATTTCAGTTAAAAAAAACTAATGGCCATCAGAATAAAAGTTATTGGAAAAAATCTTGCACTTAAATCTCAGTTTAAGCAATTCATACTAAGCAGTCAAAGTAGATAGTTGGTATAAATCCACTGGATTCTGAGTCAGAAACCTAATGCAGTGAGTAAAACTTCCTCTTTTTTTTCATATGCTAAACCATAATTTTAAGAAATAATTATTTTAAAAATACATCTAGAAGACAGTTTTGTCTTAGGGTCTCCTTTTTAACTGCAAGGCTTTTGAGACACAGTAAAATAAATACCAATACTCCTGTATTTTCTTACCCAATATATCCAGCTGCCGTAAATGCGTACAGTTAGCAGCAAGCTCCTCGATGTCTGTGTCACACACAGACCTGTTGGCCGTAAGGAAGAGTTTTTGCAAGTTTGGGAGTTTACGTGCAAGGTTCGTGAAGCAGCCCGTGCTGCTCTGCAACGTAGGGCACCAACCAAGATCAAGTTCTTCCAAAAGCTGGCAGCCTGAAGCCAATTCTGCAATTCCACTTTCAGTTATGTTTTTACATCTCCACAAATCCAGACTGCGAAGCTTTTTGCATTTTGCTCCCATCATGCTTGCTATAAGGTCATAATCTTCAATCTGCAAGGAAAGCAAACACTTTGTCATGCGTACCATCTTTCCAGACATATATGTTTCAAGATTGCTTCCTAACACCTACAGATTTGTCCTAAGCATGTAATTTCTAACTAGCTCTGAAAATTGTTTATTGTAGAGTACAGTGAGGTCTACTTTTACAAAACACAAAAATAAAATTAATTTCCTATAAATTCCAGACATAAGTGTTTTTAAATTCACTTAAAACTAAGGATCAAAATGCAGCAAAAAGTTTATTTTCTTTGAAAAGCATTTTTTTCCACAGTTGTTTTTTCTTTAAAGATTATTACAGTTGTTTTTACAACCAAAGGAACTGCAACCATAAGCACATGCAGACTGAAAAACATGCTTATTTTCCATTTTAGGTTGATCAGTTGCTGCATCTCTTTATGGAAGTCTTATTAATTACTATGGGCAAGCCAAAGGGACTTTTTACAAGGGCATGCACTCATAGGACAAGAGGTAATGGTTTTAAACTAAAAGAGGGTAGATTCGGATAACAAAGAAAGCCTTTACTGTGAGAATGGTAAGGCACTGCAACAGGTTGCCCAGAGAGGTAGTGGATACTCCATCCTTGGAAGTGTCCCAGGCCAGGTTGGATGGGACTTTGAGCAACCTGGTCTAGTGGAAGTTGTCCCTGTCGATGGCAGGAGGGTTGGAAGCAGCTGAACTTTAAGGTCCCTTCCAACTCAAACCATTCTATGATTCCTGAACTATGAGAAAGGTCAACTAAGTTGTCCCAATGAGTGATCTGCTACCACCAGGGACAGCAGCAAGTCAGAATCCCTCTACACACAGCCCTGGTGTGCACGTGCAATACAGCTCACAAGTGCCCTGCAGGAATTGCTGCTGTCCCTGTATACACTTTCTTCAAACCAGTGAATGTCCCCAGCAAGTCTACAGCTCAAGTGGCTTTTGCCAAAAGATATTGGTCTTGTGGTTGTTACTGTAGGGTCAGACACAAGAATTAAGCTGCTAGGAATGATGATCTGGGCTGAATAAAAGTAATTATTATTAACTTTGGATTATTAGCCTTGGAATGAAAAAGCAATTATGCATATAAAGAATGTCCAAAAACTGTAAAAAAATTCCCAAAGAACTATGAAAAAGACTCCAAGCTACACTTTAGGCCCACTAAATTAGTATGTAACCCTTAAGTATATGACCAAGCTGCATTCATCTCGGACTTTCCAAGAGAGTAGAGTCTAATGTCAACCTAGCATTTAACACACTGTTGTGAAACAAACCCAGACTGAGTTCCAAAGCGAGCAAGTGTGTGCACATGTACACCCCAAGCGGCTCCAGTACTCACCATGACACAGCTGCCCAGGCTCAGGTGCTGCAGCTCCGAGCAGAAGTTCAAAATACTGAGCAGGGCTGTTTGCTTCCATGGGGGAACACATCCAAAGGAAATATGGAAAGTGAAACAAAGAGGTCAATTAGACATTAGAGGCTGCCATCTTATTTCCTGAAATACAGCTCAAAATTCTGTTACAGATAACACAAATGCCACCTAAAGAGTCCCCCGGGTACTTTACCCATTGATTGGCTTAACGCAAAGGTAATCATTACAAACCTTGATGCAAACCACTTCGGATGGGGGTTTGCATTGCCCCGAAGATACCCACGTACCACCACTGACCTATCCGCTCATTTCCCATAGGAAAGCTGCAGAAGTGTGGCAAGATCAAATAACAGGCAAGGCCAGCCTGAAAACACAGGAGAGCCGGCGACACAGCAGCAGAAGAGCGGAGGCTCTGACATTCACTGATCAGCTGCAGCCTGATGGAACTGCCAATAGAGCTGCACAGCATCAGGCCTGGGTTGGTGACTTTAATGTCAAAGAGTCTCCGTGCTGACAAGGATGCTGACAACCACTGAGCACCTGTCACTACTAGCATGCAAACTGAAACATGTAACATGTATCTTACAGCCCTGTTCCTGCCATTTCATGTGGTCATTCTTTTCAGAAAGTGCTGCGTGCTGCTCAGCCTGAAACTGGACTGAAACATCAGAGGCATCTTATAAAATGTAAAGTACGTGGCCTGTCTGTTCCACAGCAAGTGAAACTTCATGGATTTTTATTTCTGTTTCTAAGATACAGAAAAGACCCTCCTGCATTGTCTGTAGCCACATTTTGTTTTCTTGTTGGACATATGCATAGTGCAAAAAAGAACGCAGTCTGGGATTCACATCACAAATAGTTGTGCATCACACTTAAAGCATCACTTTGTTAGGACTATGTATTCTATATGGGCTGAAAACAGGATTAAGCTTCACAACACAGTAACAACAAAAGTATGTGGATTTCTACAGGATATACAACAGTTTCCAGCAGGGAAAAAAGCCCAAGCAATGCACAAGTGACAAATAATCTACTGCTATTAACTGTAATTCCAAAAAGAACACTAGTTAACAGTACTCATACGCATGGGTAGTATAATTTATAGATTTTAAAATATAAATTTACTTATTTGCAGGAAGTTTGCAGTTAAATGCTTTATGCAGTTTCCTCAGTTTGTTGCTTTCTAATGAAACTTGGCAGAAGCTCATCCTTTGTCCTATCACCAAGATGTAACATGTGATTCCTTGCACAGAAGGATGGGCAGACACAGGACAGGAACATAGCACGCGGTATTCACAGAGCCCATTTCAGACACCTAATTTAGGTGTCTCCGGGGAACAATTATAAACACCCAACGCTTGACAGGTATCGAATCTCGATTCCAACTTGGCCTTCCAAGATTTGATTTCCCAAAGGCAGCCTAAAAGTAGATGCTAAGACTAAGCCTTCCTCACATATATCTTGGTAGAAGTCTTACAAAGTCATTATTCACTTCCTTGCTTAACTTTCATTCATGTTTTTAAAGGAAAAGGTAGCTAGGGAATGGAACACAAGTGCGCTGAAAAGTCACTATTGAAGATGTTATTAAGAACACTTTAAAGCTCGTAAATGTATAAATATCCAATTCATTTTAAATTACACACTAACTAAGCAAATGTTTTATTTGGATCACTAAACATGAATAAACGACTAACTCAAAGAGAATGAGACATACTCTTTACTATTTAACTCAGTGAAAGCTACGAGCTTTAGAACCTACTCAGGTGCACAAACTAAAAGCAAAATCCCCAAATCCCTCTCTACAAACCCTAAACACTGGAGATAAACAAAGCAGTCTCTGACTGCACACACAGTTCTAAACAGGGTTTCTGCAGGTATTCAGGTGACTGCACAGGAAAGCTGAGTACCTTGCTACATTCCACCAAGCTTTTCAGTAATGGTTTCCAGATTGGAATTTAAAACTGGCCTGAACGGACGGGAACCAGCAATCTCTTTCTTTAATTGACCCAAACAGTACAAAAGTGAACAGTCACTCTGAACAGCTTGTAGGATGCAAGATCAATTCCATACTTCCTCAGAAAGGGGTAAAATAGATAGGAAGACTAGTATTCATAGTTATCTTGATAAATAACAGACCTCCTTATATTAACTTCAACAGGAATGTGATGCATCTCTCAGAGTACCTTTTTCATCCCTCTCTATTAAGACAGTCCTTCCTGTACTGACATGCACCGAGTGCACATTTTCAAAAGTCTTTTCACAACCCGGCACACCTAAAGAATTATGTTAAACCATTATTTAAAAAAACAAAAAAACTTTAAAAAACATACTAGAAATCTGGTTAATAGAAAGGAACTTGGTAGAATACCATGTCATACCATCACAAACCATGCCAAGTCAAGCCCAAGAGTAAACAACTACATACTCAACATTAATTATACTGGCTATATTAATTCTTCTTCTGGGGTGCATACATGCCCACACACAGCAAACCAGATTTCTTTCAGATGCAGTGTCTGTTCTTCTGTAACTGAGGTGGGCTTTGCATATGTCATGTAAAAAGAAAAAAACCTTTGTGCATGCCTAGCTGTGCCTCAGTCAACTGAGAATCCAGGTGGCAAAAGACAAGAAAATAGCAAGAAGAGAATGGCAGCTCACAGAATCCATATGCACTCCATATAGAAGGACTATCATTGTAATAACCTGTCTGTTTCAAGCCATCTGTCTGTACAAATCAACTCTCTGACTTGCAATGCGACATGAGCCATAGCACTCCAATCCAAGCAAAGGAAAAGAGCAAGGCAATCATCCCATCCTGAAGCTGTAGAACAGGCCAAACTTCAAATGCTAGAGTGCTTCACAAGAGGAGATAAGAGGCCACCTAAATTCTGCATCAGCAAGCTTCTACCTGGAGCCCAGTTTCACTTTCTCAGCCAAGCAGAGACAGTCAAATCAAAGACTATCCATCTAACAACATTCTTGAGTCTATCAGCCAAGACATGTATAGTTTGGACATTTTCTGAGTTTTCCCTGAACCAAAGGTAAAGTTTAGCTTTGTACCTGCTCCCTTTTATAGAGATTGAGAAAAAGTAGATGATTAAAAATACCCCAAAACAAGATAAAAATCCACTCTGGAAACAAACTTAAGATTTACTTTTAATTTGTGGAGTCATGGCTTCAGTGGCCTGTATTTCTTTTGGCATCCAAGCCAAAACAAAACCTACTAAAATTCTTAATTTTTGTAAGATGGCACAGACAACAGGAAGAGTTCAAAGGGGGCAAAGGTTCAAAATGGTCTGTCCTATCCTCCATTCCCAGGAAGGACGTTTTTAGATGAGGAAAACATACAGTGCTGAAGTTGCTTTCAGAGAGAAGACTCTGATGTTGATCAGAAGGATATGAATAGACTTCCTAAACACAACATTACAGAGCTGATTTCAGAAATATTTTAGGGCATTGTAGTTAGTCCTAAACCTCAGAAAAAGGGAAAATCGCCTGCAGGTTCTTTGCAATCTTTATGAACAGGTAAGAAAAACGTCTTGTCACAAAGGACAGAGTTGATCCCATCTGGGACAAGAGATGAGATTACCATTTGAAATCCTAATTTACTCCACACAAGACAGGTGACAGGTCTGCCCAAACATCAAAGCCCTCCACTCTGTAATACACGCCAGCCTGGAAGACAGTTATGTGTTGTGTATAGCGCAACTAAATTGATGATACTGGACTAAATTGTATCTTACCTGTCTTTGTAAAGGCCTTGGCCATCACACGTAAGTTTTGACTTAGAGGATGCAAAAGCATTGTTGGTTTGAACAGTCAGCCCTTCAGCAGAGAAACCAAATACTGGTGCCAGAGAGATACAGTTGGCGAGACGGAAGCTTGCTTGACTTTTTTCAGGATTTTTTACATTCATGATACAGCAGGAAGTGCAAATCATTTCTAATGTTAGTATGAAAGGAAAGCATCCAACAGATAGCCTGAGCTCAGTATCTGTTCAAACAGAAAACCCTTCTGTCTGGCAGATGTGACTCACCTGTGAAAGATGCACTTTGAATATTTGACTATTTACTCATTGCAGTTTCATTGTCAAGTACTCAGAGATTAGAAAAAAATAAAAAGGGTTTAAAAATACAAATGATGCACTATAATATGGCTATCACATAATGGCTGCACTATCACACAAGGCATGAAAATAAGTGCACCACAGTGTGGCTCTGGAAGATTAAAGGATGAGCTTAAGAAAAACAGCAAAGTTTTACTTTGGGGTTGGGTTAGGGAAGAAATAGGCTGCACCTTTTAATAAACTTTCTTTCTATAGAGAAATCTGAAAAGCTGCTTTTAAATTTGTTACTTTTTTTCTGGAGACAAACAACAGGCTGGTTTTTTCCTTTCTCAGAAAAACTGTGTATGACATAAGTTGGGAATTCTTCCAGCCCCTCAGTGAAACAAGAGCCTAAATCTTTTACAAGACCTTTATTCTTCTGCAATTTCTTCTTCAAATTTTTCACTGCAGTGAATGCTTAGATAAAAGAATTTTAGGGTCCCATTAAAGACTGCTTCCTCCCTTCTTTAAGTACGGTTTCCTTACACACACCCTTTGTAGAGTATCCTATATATAGTACCATATATGTCAGAGAATCTCAGCCTTTTTGTGTGTATCCTCATAACACAGCTACAAAATCACCAGTTTACTACACAAATTTTACTGATGGAAAAAATGTGGCAGTTGTCCTTGTCACACATGAGGAAAACAAAGCTCATGGGTTAAGTCCCCAGTTACTGCCATCAGCAAGAAGTCACAGAATCACAGGAGAGTCGAGTGTGGAAAAGAACTTCTGAAGACTGTTTATCCCAGACCGCCTGGATCCAGGTCAGCTGTGTCTCCAACGTGACTGAAAAAAGCTGTCAACAGATGTAGGAGCCAACCCCTTTCACAACTTCTCAACTGATGTTTGAGGGGATAACCCTCCACCTGCCCTTTATGACCACAATCAAAGCGTATTTGAGTGATGCCTTCTGACACTAATGCAGACCATTTTCATTTATAGATTCAAAATAAATATGTCAGCAAAACCATTTTCCTATACAGTAAAAGCTGGCATTAGAACAGGAAGTCTATTCTCCCTCAAGCATCCATCAGCTATCACCTCGGAAGATATAACACGGAAAGAAATAATGAAAATAATTTGAATGTATTTCTAAAAATCAGCTCCCCATCTCCCCCTAATGCACTTGGATTATTGGACCATTTTTGAGATGAAGAACTGGACAGTGATAAAACTTTTGCCTCCAAAACCTCATGACACAGGTTTAAAAACAGATGCAATATGAACACTGTATGAGCATCAGGTAAGAGAAGAATGAGAGTATATGGAAATGAAGGTCAAATGAACTTTATTACTGAGTGCAGGTGTAGTCTTTCAAAAGTCAGAACACTTGCTTCCTCACAAACAAGTGCAGTGTAATTTGCAAGCTGGGATTCAGGATGTACAGGGGCACCTTTTTGTTCTCTACAGCTACTTGGCAGTGTCAGGGATACAGCAGGGACTGGGACACAGCAACACGACAATTACTGAATTAATTAAATTAAAGTAATAGTCTCTGTAGTTAACTCAATTACTGTATTTTGGTTTTGCTTCATTTGGTCAAATTAGGTCCTCCCTTATGTCTGTAAATCTGTTTTACACCTTCATTCTTTCCCCTCACTCTCCACATTATAAGCTCAAATGACGGAATTCCATCCTATGAGCCCAACATGAAATCAGAAAGCACCATCAAGGCCCTTTATTGCATGATTATTTGTCACCAGCTCAACCTACTTCCAAAAATCCACATTCCAGCTAGAGGCTTTCACCTTTTTTCCCCTACGATTTGCTCGCAGCTCTTAATCCTAAAGGTTTATACCCAAGCCAAAGGAATTTTGTCCAAACTGAAAAACCTCAGACAACAGCTCTCGAAAGTATAACATGACCCATAATGGGTTATTCCTGAAAACTCTGTAAACAATTTTATTCCAGCATTAACTCTGTTATTGCCCACGGCATAAGAAAATAAGAGCTATTAAATTTACTGCTAAGATTCTTATGCTTCTCTTTGGTATCCAAGATTCCCAACGTCTTTTCTCACAGCTGCCTGAGTTTCAAATTTGCTTTTGGTCAAAGGTATCAGAGAGAAAATTTATAAATACAACATTTGCTTAAAAATGTGTGAAAAAACCAAAGTCCTTTGCCCACTGCAACTACATTTAAATTTCATTTGTTCTGTATTTTAAATATAATTGCAATACACTCTTTAAAATCTTTTTCTTTATATATTTCATGTTGCATGATATTCTGAATTCTTTATAATACATAATCTTATGTTGTAATTTACACCCAGCAATAAAGAGACTGACAAGTTCTCCTACTATAATTGTGGCTTCAGTTTCCTTAAAATACAATTTTGGCTGCAGTATTTATATGGATTGAATACTTCATGATAAGCATTAAATTCAGATAATATTCATGCTTAAAGCATAAAGATATGCATTGCCAGTTACTGTATATACAATAACAATTCCATTGTCCATTGTATTCTTCAAATGTATCTATGCCAACAAGCGCTTAAATTATGCTGTGAATATGCTTTCAATGAATAAACACTAAGGAATTATGTATCTGTAAATACCAAAACCACCAGCACAAAAATCCCACAAGTATAACAGTGGTCTTGAGGACACAGAAATTACATTTATAAAATGTTGAGATTAGAATCTCAAAGCAAGTTACAAATTATTTCAAACATAATAATAATGGCCAGTCTTCGCGAACGAAGATCCGGGGAAGGTCTTTATGCCTTCGAGCCTGCGCATTGGATTT
>JAWMRA010000113.1:75244804-75280569 GCA_035584735.1 Pseudotriccus pelzelni | reverse complement strand
TCCCTGGCTGGGAATCGAACCCTTGGCCTCGGCAGTGAAGGTGCCGCAATCTAACCACTAGGCCACCAGGGGCTCCCAATATTTCAAACATACACATTATCAAACAATCTTTAAGAATTAAAACTTTTAAAAATGAATTTACAGTACTGGAAAAATGAGCTGCATTTTGTGGGTAGGACTGTAGCAATGCAGGACATTTTTTTTATAGTTACTGAAAAGTTACTGAAGGTGACTGGGCTTTCCCTCTTCCAACAGAAAGGTTGGAATAATTCAAAGGCATTGGCAGTTTCAACTCAGAGGTTTGACAACAATTTTACACACACAAACTCGCTCTCAATAAGTCAAGAAAATAACATTATACATGGCCTTAATAATCAGCAGGGTTAGGACCAAAGAACATAACCTTCTCCAGATAGCACGCTTTCTTTCAAAGTGGCAGTGCAAGAAGTAGCAGAATACCCACACCGCCCATTACATTAAAACCAGACACTTAAAATTTGAAGCTTTGATTACAGAGACAACAGCAACACTTTTAAAACAAAAGCTTATTCAAAGAAAACAGCTAAAATAACAAGTAACTGTAATAACAATTGCTCGGATCACAAACATGTTATCAATTTTATTGCATTTCCACTATCCTCAATATCTGTGTACCCAACACAAAAATCACTAACAGTAGTCATTTTTCAGCAGAGCATTTTCTTAGAATTTATCTATTAGTGTCACCGTAATCATATAAATGGAAAAAGTACAACAAATGCTTTAAATTTAGATGCTGAAAGAACTTTTTTCCTCTTCTTTTTTAGCATTAAAAGCCAAGAAATAAAAGAAAAAGGAAAGACTACCACATGACTTAGACTGAGCAAGGAAGTCCTGTACCTGGGCAGGTACTTGGAAGTGTATATGGGAGAAATATGATTTTTTTATTGCAATGTTAATTCTGCTCTTTTTATATAGCATAATGCAAAACCAGGAACAGCTTTATCATATACTGACAAAAACAATGGAGAATCTTCATCTCACCCTATGTTATTTCAACACATGTCCAAATTCACAACCAAAAGAAAAGGTTGTACTATTTACCCAGATGTGTTCTAAGAAATGGAAATTTGATGGTTATTATTTGGTTTAAGAAAAAAACCCAACCCACTGAATTATTTAAGAAAACAGGCTAAATGAAATGAACAGATTTTTCTTTTGGTTTCTTCTTCTTGGATTTTGAGATAGAACTTTAACAGAGGACTGTATCAGCTCTGTTCTCACCTTCTTACTTTCTCTCAATAAACACATACTTGTTATCAGTTCGAGTTTTCCTTTGTGGATTCACAGCTTCAGATACTTTTCACTGATCAGATCCAGTTGGCTACAAATACAACGCCAAGCTCTTGATTAATTAGCATTGTTCCTTTGTTTGCTCTTCAGAAACTCCAACAATAAACACAGTAGTAGAAATTTCACAAAAATGAAGAACACAACTACATTACAGCTCTTTGACAAGTTTTATAGAAGTCTCACTCATGTCTTCACAGCATGTTTTGTGTAGAGGCACCACTGTACCAGCTGAAGAGTACTGAAGGAATGGCAGCCTATTTTTTGTAGAAATCCAAAGACTTGCCTTAAGATACGCCAGTGCTGAGAGGGGTAATGGTATTTCTACAAACCTGTGCGTTTTGTAACATTAATGCTCTGATTCAAATCCTATGCCACATCTTCATTCTCTCCATTTTACTTTTCTACCTGGGATGCACAATGCATATTGTTAAGGGACTTCATATTAGCAAGTAATACAAACGCATCCTCTCCAATTTGCCTATTTAAATTTCTAGAAATTTCTCTTCCACGGTTTGTTAGGAACAGTGTCTTTTGTTTACACTTACGTATAAAATGCAAGCACAATCTTAAGAAAACTTGATTATGAATGAACGTTCTTGGCAGCTACAAGCAGATGCATGTCCATACACATGAAAGGCAGAAATGAATCTTCACAATTTCAGGGCTTCAAAGTCAGGAAATCTTTACCACCTACATTCAATCTAATTTCAAGCTCTGTTCAGCAAGGCGATAGAGGAGAAATGAGTTACCAATCACTTCAGAGTATATCTCAGCTACTGTGCTATTACAAGCATGAAGTCTCAAACTTTAGAAGTTACCTGAGTGGAATCAAGAAGATTCTAATCAATCAACAGTAGAAAATAATAAAATTATACAATCACTACCTTCGATACAGTGATCTTTCCTGTATCTAAAAAAGCCTTGTAAATTAGAGCTAATGGTCAGAATGAAATAAAGGAGATTTATCCAAGATTTACAGAAAGATTACTGATGTAAAAACAGAACAGAAACACCCAAGGCACTAATTCAGCGCTATACAAAATGCACTTAAAAGCACGCTCACCGATTTGTTTTTTAGTTTGAAGAAAATAACAACTGCTTCAGAGCAACTACCACAAAGTAAGAAGTTACTGAGGGGCGCTGGCTTCATGGTGACTATGGCACAGCCACAGCAAATGCCAATCATTCAGGATAGGCTACCCTTTAATCTAACTACCTTGTGTTACTAAATCACCATCAGATACCTTGCTAGACCTTCTAATTGAATTCTTCATCACTGAGAAAAATATACAACTTTACCTTACCAGGATTGAAAATATTTATTGCAAAGGTTAAACATACTTGTTCCTACCTCCACTTTCGTTCTGTAGAGAATGAGACGCTTTAGGCTGCCCACTTTGGCTATATGGTTGAAAGCCTGAGGTGGTATTTTATCACATGATGAGAGATTTAATTCCTGAAGATTTGGACACATCTCAGTGATGACCTCCAAGCACGTTTCATTGAGAAAATGGCCACAAGACAATTCAAGACGTACTAGTTCAGAGCCACAAACTTTCAAGAACCTGTAAAATAACACATTTTAAGTGAAAAATAAACATACTTTCAGGTGAGAGTCTGACTACTGTCAAAGTCTTAAACATTTAAGTCAGGAAATAATTCCTTTTGACAAAGAAAAACCATTAGTCTTAACAATTCTGTTTTGTTTAGAAAGTTGGAACAAGCTTTGTTCTTAGCATTTACTCTGAGACAATGGACCAAAGTACAACACTGATAATGCCAGAAATGCTTCTAGACAGTCCAAGGCCAATTCTGACAATGGTCTGCAAGTTTCCCCAAATAATTTCATATCTATCTGAGAAAATCTTCAAGCGTAAAAATGTGGTTGAACCAAGTGTTTTATGACTTTCAGAAAAAAACCCTCATTCCTTTCATTAACAAGTAAGTCAAAATGAACACTTGGTAGCTGTTCTAAAACAGCTGAGGACTATTTCACTTCACTTTCACTGGAATTGTAAAAAATTAGGATATCAGATGACTAAAGATCCAAAATTTAGAAATTTTGATGGTCTTTACATGAATTACACTTCCCATCAGAGATCTTGTGTCAGAAACTCAAGCTATAGTATCTCTAATCCCAGCTTTAACTAAAACCACACAAGCTTATGTCACAAGCTTAAGTCCCTTTTTATTGCAAAGATAACCTTCAAACTGTAAATCAATCACTGGGCTTGTAAGTTTGATATTTAATAGGATAAAACCCCACACACATTTGCCATGCTTTTGTTCTATTTTTATGGTTTCTCCAGTAGAAAAAAATCTAAGTTCTTAAAATACGGGCTGCAATGAGTTTCCTTTGTAGAATAATGGATGTACTTGTGAAAGAGCATGAATTAGTTTCTTATAGTAAATATTCTGACCTGCTCTGTTACCAATTCTGTCCTACAAAAACCTTCCTGAAGACAAAGCAGAGTCACTTCCACCACAAAGTTACTTCTTGGGTTTAACTGACACAGAAGAAACAAGGCTTCTGCTTGGACAAAAACTCCTATTGCTACAATTAAAGACTTATTTGCCGTCCCAAACATCTGCTCCTGCTGAAACTTGTGATGAAATTGCAGCTGGTCTTAGAAGTGGACACATTCAGGGAGGTATTCCTCAATGACACTAACAGTAGCACAGGACTTGAAATCCATCTTTCAAGATTTCAAAGTTTTCAAACATTGTCCTTGCTTTTTCATTACTCACTCAAGTCATACTTGTCATTCATCATCACCATTCTTTATTCCTTTCATCTTGCTTATTACATGGCCTTAGTTTGACTACACAGATCCTATGCAATACAGAGAGAGAGATTCCAGGGTGGCATCTCCAGCTCCGGATGCTTCCAAGAGTCACCTGAATCTGACTGACTTGATGTAGCATTGGGGACACTGGTACTTCAAGTGGGGGCCTGGACTAGAGGACCCTCAGAGGTCCCTAACATCCAACATTTCTATGAGCCTATGTGAAAAGAAACAAGGAGAGGGTCTGATACATGAAAGGGGAGACGTAAGCCCCAGAGCCATAGGAGTTCTGCCATGGATCCAAATGTACTCCTCCACTATTTTTGCCTAACTCTGAAGTCCCTCTACAGAATCTATTTTAGCCTGTAAAATCAGTTTAATCAAACACCAAGCAATTATTTGCTGTTTCCATACTGGTGAATTGGCCTAGACTGATAAGCCTTCCTATGGGAACGTCAGAGCTGAAATGACATGACAATTCACAACAATTAACATCGGGTATTTAAACATTAAGCTGCTATTTTAGACTAGCAATAGAGTTCAACACTGTCATGGAGAAATGCAGGATGGAAATCAGAGTAGAGATATACGGATACATTGCTGATTACCAATTAGCCAATTCCTCTATTTAATGAGTGCTTTAACAATACATTCACACAGCCTCTTTCATCAACAAATTATCCAGTTTGTTTGAATGGCAATATTTTCCATAAAACTTTGTCAGTTGCCACTTATTATACATCTAGCTTTTAATTTGGTAATGAATAAATATTTTATGAATTGCACCATTACAATAATGGATGTTAGTTTAACTGCCACATAATTTAACAGGGCTTGGCTGCTATAAATATTAGTCCAGATCAATGCTTTTCTCTTTCTAGGACTATTAAAAGTTAGTATTACCAGGTCAGGGAAATACTCCGTTAACCCCCTAGACTTGGAGAACTCCAGGCTCACCAACTCGAGGAGTTATTATCCTCATAACATTTTATTTAAGCTCATTATATTTGAAACAGACAGGCAGATAGCAAACACAGCGACAGCAACAAGCATTGCCCTTCATGGCTTTGCTGTCTTTTTGGGAAAGGTTATTTAGGAGACATTAAAGAGAAACACAAGGGGGATAAGGGACATACTGCGGGGTACTAGAACAAGCCGAGAGGCATGTAGAAAAGAGATGAACAGAAAGAGAGAAGGAATCTGAGGAAGTCAGCAGGCAGCGCAGGACAGAGAACACCAGGCAGAACTGCAGAGTTGTCTAAACAATGGAGACACCCCGATTTTTGTTTGCACTTAACAGACTGCTCAGAACAGAGATTTTTGTGTACGTTTTTCTACATGAATCTCCACGTAGAGCCATATGGCAAGTTGGAATACAAGTTCTCATGCTTTCAAAACAGATGTGGCATGGTCTTCGTACTTCTGAGACTTAGTAGACTCTGGATGACTGACTCTGACTTAGCTAATTTGAAAACAACAGCCAAAAAAGTACCTTCTACTCAAATGAAAAATTTCTTCACATACCTCTCCTTTAATCACTGAAGATTGACCAGTACCTGATTTCAGTCTCCCCTTTGTTCTGCAGTCATCCATCCTTTTAGTTTTGCTTTTATTATCAATACTTTATACACACAATTTCTCAAGTGATTTCATCCATTCATATTTTTTCTAAAATATAACTAAACAATCTAAAATAATGTGAACACGTACATTTCTTTTGCCAGACACTGGATTGGGTCTTTCCCTCAAAGTTTATTCTCATTCTAGACTGCAATATTTCAAGGTTTTTGGTTGTTCAGTTTTGGGGGTTTCCTGTTGTTTTCCCAAGGTTTTTTTGGGTTTGGGTCTTGGTTTGTTTTTTTGGTTTTGCGGGTTTTTGGGGGGGAGGTAGTGGTTCTCTTTGTTCAGAGTTTTTTGTGTTGTTTCTAATAAAAAAAAAAGCAATCTCACTTTCCATTACCTTCTGCCTGCTCTCAACAACTGCTGCTCATTTTCAACCCCTTCAGCTTTTTGAAGAGAGTTAGTCCTAGGGAAGTTCTTCCGAAACATCAAATATACCTATTAGCAGTTAGAATGATACTTGCTCATGGTGATGTTAAATGCATCAGGATCTCTTAGTCAACTAAAAACTTCTAATCTTGTAATTCATGTCTGTACCATAAATGTATCTCATGATCCAAAATTAAAATCCAAGGTACAAGAGAGAGCACTCTTCATGTCAGCACATAAGACTTCTCAAGCAAAAGCGACATATGCTTACAAGGGTACTGAAAACATCATGTTTGCTCCAATGGTTTTTGGTGGAACTGCACTGGATCCAAAACCTACAGTTCACTGTTAGCTTAATGATCCCCACTTACTCTATATCCCCTAGTTCATAATTACTGAAAACTCTATAGCAAGCAGGGATCACAGTCCAGGGATCTCAGTTACAGCAACCCTAGTTTTACTAAAAATCTGTGGAAACTAAAGCAAGAGACAAGACATGATTTTTAAATTGAGAATCTCTGTAAAGTCACATTACTCCTATTTCCTGTGACTATTCGCTGCATATTTCAGTAATTTCTCTGACCTTCCTGCTAGTCTAGTTTGTAGCAAAGCCTGGCCAAGTTAAACATTGTCGAAACACACTTCTACTAAAAGCAACTAAAGCCTTCAAACATGAACAACAACAAAATTGTTAAAGAAATATTCCTGGATGTACTTGACATGCAAACACTGCACCACTAACCTGAAAATAAAACACTATTAATTCATTTTCACAGTATAAAATGTCAGATGTAAATAAAAATTCTAATACCTCAGATATTTAAAGCAGAAGAATTTAAACAAGTTAATGGCATTATCAGTGATCCAAAGAAATCTGCATACAGAACTCTGTTTTTAAACTGTCACTGTCCTTCAGCTGTTTAAACCTCAGAGCATTTATTCGACATCTCGATATTTAGTACATCTCCAGTTCGACTTTCCTCACTCTTCTTACACAGGTCTTACCCTCCCACGCTGATATTCCCCCCTGGCATGAAGAGATCCGCCACACCTTTAAAGCCAAGAGAAGTGCAGTGCTGCTTATGTAATGATTGCTGTGAAATCTTTCCTTAATCCCAGTCATTTTGCATTCCAGACTCTTGAGACTGCTCAGATACTCACTTCATTTGTCTTTCACTTTTTGGTACACTTTCATTTCAGTCTAATATAAAGTTTAGTTAATTTATATTATATGCCGAAATGAAAAATTTATGATAGTAATATTTAGCCCTAAGGAGTAGATGTTATCAATAAGTTAAAATACCTTCAGCTTTGCCTCAGGATGTTCATATGCCTGAAGCATTCTGTCTTCTCATGATAATACAGTATTTGCTTCAGTCACATTTTTTAAAATTACACTTTAAAAAACTTTCCACTTTAAGACATAAGAAAATATATTTTTTCAATAATTTCATGCATATACGAACATTTTAAAGAAACACACAAATTTATACAAGCTACTACTTTTAAGACTGTCATAAGAAGTTACAGATTAAAACGTTTCTGAAAGATATTTTCCAAAATAAGATCTGAGCAAGAGTTGCATTTAAACATGTCCTGACTTGCAGAAATCATAACAAACTGTAAAGTTGTGAATTCAACAGTGCCAACTGTAACACCAAATGCTGATAAAAATGCAAAAATATAGATGTCTTGGTTTTGGACAAAAGGAAAAATTGTGGGAATTCATGATTATGTGTCCAGGATGCTGTAATATCCCCAGGGTGGTGGTATCTTAATGACAGCCAGGGCAATAGAACTGTCCTTTATTGACACATTTATCTGCCAAGGAACAGTATCTCTTACCAGGAAGCTGCTTTTTTGACAAAGGTTACATTAATACTTTTGAAAAGCGAGTCTGATTCTAGTAAGAATCCTGTATTAGTAGATACTTTCATAGCAAATGAGCAGCAAATTATTTTCGCCTGAAGGCCAGAAAATTTGACAAATATGCTGATGAAGAATGTCAAAAGAAAAACTTGTGCCACGAAATTGTACTAGAAAAGACACTTTTACAGAACAAAGAGTTGTAAAATTATTTCTGCAATAGAAGAAAGAAAAGGTTTAAAACCAGACCTAGTTACAGAAGTTTTATTTCAGAAGGAAAAATTATAAGCAGAATTTAGACATGAAAATTACTTAGCTTATGACTTTGCTTCAAAAATTTATGTTTGAACTGCATCTCCCATTCCCAGACTGCATGTACCTTTCCAATAAATACTTTTTCCTAAAACTGCAGATAACATCAGACTTGCATCAATGTCCAAAAACATTTTTCCCTTGTTACAAATAAATATAATCCCTTATAACAGATATAAATTGAACATGTTTACTCACAGATTATTAACAGCCAAATAATGAATATGTATTGTTTTAGAAATGCTGAATACACGTAAGTGCTACTATTAATAAAGCATTGAAGCAAAAAAAAAAGTAATTAGCAATAAAGCTATTTTCAACTAACTGGAACTCAGAAATACCAGAACTATAAAGTTTATAATTCTCTGAATTTGATAATAGTTTCTTTTGAGACTACAACAATTTTAAGCAGTACTCTGTTAAAAAACCCAAATTCATGAAAATGAAAAAAGGTTACCATGAAGATGCACATACGTTTGCAGAAGACAGACTTAATAGCTAAGCATCAGAAAGCAAGCACTTCATGATTTCAGAGCTGAATTCTCAATTAAAGCTTGCATATTTATCCTCTGCATAATGTATCTAATATGAAATCCAAATTTAGAAGAAACGTTTGTACCCCATTCAACAACTAGCTGACGTTTATTTGCGTTTTCTACCAAGCACAAAAGAGCATAGGGTTCTTGGATTATACTGGAAGGTCAGGAAAAACAATAGCAGCATTCTCATCTTGACAAAGTATTTCTTAAGAATATTTATTTCCTCAGGTAAGGCACTCAGGCACAAAAGGAAAGAAAATGTCTGCATACTTGTTTTAATCTTTTTATTCAGACAAGTTAAAACAACTTTTTCAGATATATTAGACATGTCTGTTTCTTATCAGGCTATTTCTGCTTCCACCTGACATTGCAGATTACCCCTTAGTTAAAGGGGCAATTTTTTCTTAAATGAAATGCATTGATAGAAGCTGTTTAACTAATGCTAATGAGCAAAGAAGCAAGAAATGATATCTTAAAGAAAGCAGAGAACACGGCTGTTAAACAGAGAAGAATCCCTGCAAATTTGCTATTTTAATGACCTACAGCAGTCGTATTTTCAACTCAATGGAATACGCACATGCAATCCCCCTGTTTTCCAAGAGGGCTAATGTTTTAAATCATTTTTATGAAAATATTTGCATTTACATTGGACTCTAGTGATTACTTGGCTCATACCATGCAAGCATGCAATCAGTTTATTACTACAGCTGTTCTAATGCAGTCCTACTGATGACTCATCTGTACAAAGAACAACCGCAAACGTTTTCCTCTCAAGATGGATTTTTGACAGCTCCGTTTTCGTGGAGCGTTTTAAAAGCCCAGAAGAAAGCAAAACACTGCGCCCCCTGGAAGAAGCCTTTCAGTCACAACCAGCTTGGAACGGACAGACTCTACATATTGAAATGGACTTCTGCTGCTTATTTAGTATCTATTACTGTTTTAACTGATGTCTTTTTTCTACGTCACAACAATCCCACCTTTATACTAAATAATTTGTCTTCTAATAAGGTTTCAACTACTGCAGAGCAGCTCTGTAAACAGAGTTTGTCAAAACACTTCTGTACATTTAACACTGACCTGCTAAATCCAGAAACAGAGATGGCTCCCCTGTTTCCAGTCCAAGATAAATTCAGCCACTGGATGAGAGTGCAGCGAGACTGTAGGTATTCCAGAGATGTGTCATTAATCCTTGCCCAGTAAGGTTGTAAACTGAGATGAATGTACTGTAGAGGATCACAGCAATGTTGATAGAGTAGCTTACAAGTTTGTGCTAGTCTACACAGGTCTGGTACTGTAAGGTGACTCAAAATCAACTGGATGAGCTATATTAAAAACAGAAAAAAAGAAGTCACAGGTGGTCATATAGCACTTGAGATGTTAGGGGAAAACTGTAAAGGAATAAGAAAAGATGTTCTTACTTCAAAGAAAAGTAAAACCTTTTAGTTAAAAGTAACTTTTCAAATAAATCATTGATTAACTATTAAATAGGACTGCACTGCCTTTTCAATTTGACAACATACTAAACAAGAAAGGAAAAAGCAAATCAGCATATGAAAGTGACAGGAAGCTTTCAAATTAGAAGTTTCTTTACCCATGCTAATTTAAACAGTGATATATATGTAAACACTATGTTTACATATTTCCCTTCACAATGTCTGCCCTGCCCTTGATCAGAACATAGAACTGGCATCCTCTTTCTTCTCTGGATTTGGTTTTAAGATGGAAGCATATTTGCAAAGTACATGGAAAAACCATACCATGTCCCAGTTTCCCCACACCTTAAACTGATCTCAGATTTATTCCTCTTCTCCCTGATTTAAAAATCAGTGTTTTGTCTTCTATCATATATTCTCTGGACTATGCAACCAGGTAAAAAAATTAACATATTCATATCTTCTTTTACAACATAACCTATTCCTTGCTGTAATAAAAAAAAAACATTTTTGTTCTACGCTAGAGTCAAATCTGAAAGGCAAACCCCCTTTTTATCTGTATCAGTTGAATCACCTCAGTTTCAGAATAATCACCAGCCCTTCTGACTAGCATCACTGTAAATGTTTTCATAATGACTTATCTCACACTCAGAAACTAAGAAATATCCCACCTCTCTTATCGTTCTGTTTTCCTTTCTAAAGAAAAATCAACACACAGAGAGACATAAATACTCATTTTAGGAAATAACAAAAAACCCCAACAAAAAAACCCCAAACATCTCCTTAAGCTTATGAACTGAGAGAAAATGGACTGGAAAAATGAAATCTAAAAATTAATGTTTACTTTACCAGGGCTGTCTCTAACAGATATAAGTACCTGCATTCAAGTTATATAACTAAAATTGACTGTTTTCAAGCAGAGTGGGAAACAATAACTCGCTGAAATGAATCAGAGTAAATTAAAAAAACAAAACCACCCACAAATCAACTTTAAACTTAATCAAGTTAAACTGAAGCGAATCCTTTGGTCCTTTCAAAATACCAACATGTTTCATTTTAATGTCTTATAAGGATTCATCAGACAAATCCGCCAAAAATCAGAATAAAATGCTTGACATAAAACAAAAATGGAGCTTTTTGTGAGATTCAAACAGATTGTACTTCCAGTGCACCAGTTTATGATGCAGCTACCTTCCACCTCCCCTCCTCCCCACTTCATTTTTGGAAGAGAAGAAATAAGAAAACAATTCAACTTCCTGCAAAATGGAAAATGTTACTTCCTACTCAGCTCCAGATTTAGCATTTGGATTTCAAACATGATCTACGACTCTTAAAAAATTTAACTTCAACTCCAATGCCAAAATAAAGTGTTTGATATACTTCAGTTTCTCTCATGCTTGATTTCCAGCCTTCCCTCTTCCCTTCTCCTTGCTCCTCTTTTCCCCTAAAAACAGCCCAGATTTTTCTGTCTCTGCAGGTGCCTGAAACTAAGACTCAAACTGATGCAGAGGACCTGCAGAGCCATTTCAATGTAACAGCAATATATATATATATATATGCACTGCAGTTAATATATGATAATCAACAAAGTTTGCACCCAACTGACATTTAGGTTGTTGACATTTTGGAATCTGAGAAGGACCAAAATAACTAGGAGCTAACGTAGATATAATCCCAAGTTAGTATCTCGATTTTTGCTTGGCTCAGTCCCATACTTAAGCTTTAAAGTTGCTCAAGACAGTTTTGTTCATCATTCTAAACAGTAGATACTTAAACATATAGCTATTTTTCTAAGATCATCAATTCACTTTAATTCAATTCACTTTAATTTTAAATATTCTGAAAGACAGCTTCAAACTAATTTACAACCTTTCAGCCATTCTACACTTTATAAGCGACCTCAATATCTATTTTATTACTGTCTTTTCCCTCAGACTTTTCTCCTATGTTACATACTAAGATTTCTAGAGCTGAAAGCTCAGCAAAGGCTGCACAGTTAGCTGAATTTATGTCTACAATCAATGTGACATAATAATGTCTGATAAAAGCAAAGTAACACCTTTTTTCCAATGAGAAAAAAGTTATTTTGTAACTTCTGAGCAGTATCGATAATGGTGAATGAAACTATAAATGCCTCAACTATGTCCCTTTACACTAACTGACTACTTCAGTGAGTATTTCATGACATAGGAGGTTGTTACAATCTTTCCACATGTGAGATGAGAACTCTCACCACACAAATGTCTCAAGCAGAAAAAAAAATAAATCTGTCTTTATTTTTTACTGAAATCATGCTACATCATAATATCTAGAATAAAAACATACAATGAAATGTCACTACTATGACACTACATTACAAAGTGCTCTTTTTCTGGCTCTTGATTAAAAAAAGGTCACAGGTTCCAAACGTGCAGGCTAATAACCATTAATCACCGTTAGCCTGGAGTCTGGTGTCTGTCAGAAACCTGATTTTTATGTACGTGCATCCTACCATAACATACAATTTGATACCATGAGAATGTGACATGATGGGCTGTATTGTGCTAGGCTGTGTTTATGGCAGTTCCAAGAATGCTACAGAACTGACTATCTGCTTTGAAAACTAATTTCATAATTCAGTTTCTTACCAACAGTTTTTACTCTGCTGTTATCAAAAATTATGACAATCATTATCATTTCACAATTTTTTATAAATCCATCAATAAAAACAAAGTTTATTGGAAAAACAACACAAGGAGGTATAAAAAAACTCCCACAAAATATAATTTATACAACACTGATTGTCTTTTTAGGCTATGACGGACTTAGAATACAAAAGTATTTTCCCTCCCATTTCCAGGGCAAACATGGCACATACCAGCTTTAAACATGTGGTGAGATCAACAGCCACTACAATGAGAACCTTCAAAAACTGGAGGTTTCCAAATCATAATTATCTACAACAACTCAACAAACAGTAGTAAAAAAATCATTGTGTGCTAAGCACAGAAAGGATCCTGATTCATACCCACTCCATGTATGTTTTATCATCGCCACAGTCCCTGATTGCAGCATCTCACATATATGAACATTTTTTGAATGATCAGTTAAAAAATATAACATCTTGAGGAGAAAAAAAAAAAAAAGACATCTCACCCACTGCAAAGCTGCTTATAAGCTCAGAGAGGATCTCCGCTCTTCAGTACACAGAGTAAAATTTTACTGATGGTGTAGTTCCTAATAATACTTACTGAACCAAAAGCTTCTATAGCCTTTTAAAGCTTTTTTGCCGAATAACAGCTGGCAACAACCATTTGTAACTAATAAAATACTTTCTGTGGCTAGAGCACAATAATGCAGAAATTGATCTGGTCAGAAAGGAATGTGTGGATCCTGGTCAAACCTATAATATCCACACTTTCTACATATTTCCTTTTTTCAGTTCTCCAACGTGAAGATTAAGTGATTTTACAATACAAAAATGCACTGACTTAGCAAACCACTCATTCAGAAGCACGCAAATGAACGACTTGCAATTTTTTCATTCTGCAGCTAGAGATGCTACAGCTTGGACTCCAATTAGAATTCATACTAAAACATGCTCAGATAAAGGACAAAGGATATGTGCATAAAGAGGAACAGGCAGGAAGCAGAAGATGGTATTCTAGAGCTTTGGACATTTCTCAACATAGTTTAAGGAAACACAGAACCCTGGTTCCACAGTCATATGGCGTGTACCAACAAATGCATGCACATTCAACACTGTGTGTGAACACCTGAAAAGTGGATCTTGCAACTGTTTCACAAAACACAACCATTTAATCTCTTTTTTCCTTGTTCTACTCACATAACGTGCCTTGGTGGAGTCAATTTTACATCACCAGTCCACAGGCTCTGATCCTTTCAGCAGTGGAAGGCTGTAAAAGCTTTAAGACCCTTCTTGATCCAAAGAACAGAAATGGATTTTACTGGCAGACTGCACAATCAAACAGTTGAGATTCCAGGAAGACTCAAGCTGGAGGGATCTTTCCCACGTGCCATTGTTCAGTCTAGTCTGCTACAGCAATTGGCAGTATATTGGCTATCAGCTGAAAGGAATCTTGTGACACATGGTCATCAGCTGTTAAGACAACTTAGAACCTCATGAATTTCCCTTTGCACAGAAAGGCGTAACATCTTGAAAGTCTACAACAGTTTGTTCTGGAAAGATGCAAGAAGTTTATTGTTGAGGGGAAAAAAGTGTACTGCACTTAAAAATGCTCTTGCTTATTGCTCTGATTCTTCTATCTAAGTATCACTTAAGGGATGCATATCTTACTTTTGGGACCCATTTTGTGGAACAGAGGTGCCAAACCCATATTTAACAACGGAATTCACTTCCCCAGTAGACACGAACAGCTCATAAATCTTACAAGCAGCTTTTGGAAAAATTAACTTCAAGGAATGACAAAAACATCATTTGTATCTTTTTATATCAAAATTTATATTAAAAAATTATTTTGGACTGCAGTATGCAGGATTTCTCCTGACTCTCCTCTGGAGAACGAAAGGTGGGTTTTTGGTACTTGGCACATCTTGGTGAGTCTCAAACTGCACAAGATGCATGCTGTGGCAGGTATTCTTCATATTTCCCAAAGGCTTTGAATTTGTTCAGGCCTTCAGGTCTCAAACATTCTTGCAAAGCCAGCTAAGTACTCCTACCACTTTACATGCAGCACAAGTTAGTCAAAGAACTGGGAAGAAAGACAAGGACATGAAGTGTCTCCTATAAAATTCTTCCTCAGTTTTAAGGTAGTTCTGGAGAAAAGAGGATAGACAGTACAAGTACTTCACAGCTATTTAGGGCTGGTTAACACGGTTCATGAGCAGGGAAGAAAAATTCTCTCACCTAGGTCATCCAAGAATTTACACTTTTTTCTACAGAATTCTGTGCCCCGTGAGTCAAGCATTTTTCTCAGTTTTTTTGGCAGGAGCAGTCCATAATATTTCTCTAGAATTCTTACAATGATTTTTGAGCTCACAGTGCATCAAGCCATTCCTAATGCCATTTTGAGGAACACCACAGTCTATGAAAGGATAGTCTATGGAAGTTTCAGAAAGACAATAAAGGCAAAACAAAGACTGGAGGAACTGCTGCCTACTTAGCACAACCCACTCAGCCTATGTATTTTGTGAATTACAGAGAGTAGAATGAAAAAGCCTCAAAACAACTTAAATAAAGAATAGACATATGTGTGAAGACTTAGGACAGCTGCATATTGACAATCAATATGCCCTTACAAAGAGATACAATTTTTCACACACGGTATACATGAAAACTGGAAGGAGTCAGCAGTTGCCTTACTTCATTCCTACACAGTTCGAACACTTCCCAGAAAACTCTGACATTTGTCAGTCTTGAAGACAGCACACAGAGCATTGTTCCCATATCCAATGTGAAAAAAAAACTGTCACACTACAAAGTACAACATTTTTGTTGTTCTGATGCCCAAACCTTCCAGCTGGACTAGAAAGAAGTAGACTAGGATTTCTGCTGTCACAAAACCAGTCCAGAAACAGTCTTTTGTAGATTTCTGACAAACATTCCACCCATATTTTCAGTTTCTTTAAATCAAGGAAGAAGAAAAAAAATGTTCTTGATATTGATAGACCATATAAACTTATTCATGAAACCAAACATGTTAAAAAATGGATGAAAAAAGGAAGATGGTAGACAAGCAGGAAAGCAGAAAAACACAAAAAAAGTACATGAACACAAAAGTTCATAGGAGTAACAGGACTACACAAATATTTCCTAAATTAAAATTTTCATATGTATAATCAACCATTTATAGTTGGATTCAACTATCTTCCCTAGAAGTATTTTCCAACTTTAATGATTCTGTGATCACATGAAACAGTAAAGAGATTGATTAATCTCTCTGGTATTCTACTATACTACAAATCAATTTAGCCAGCTTTTTCAAACAAGAAAATTTCCTAGATTTAAATGAAGTTTTATCTACAATTAATTTCTTTGAATTACTAAAACCAACATATTTGCAAACAGTTATGCAAAGTACTTTCTTTACTTCAGCAGTGATATTCAAGCACCAACAGTAAAATATATTAAACACTACACTGGCTCTAGGGAAAAAAATCAAAACCAAACCACCACTGGAGCTAACTCAAGATGAAGTTAGTATCCTCATTTATTGTTCCACAGCCGCAGCAACAAAAAAGACCCAAACCAAACTCAAGAAGTTTCAAGAGAAGAAACATAAAAGTCATAGTATTCCCTTCCTTTCCCTTTCCTCTTCACAAGCACAGCAAACTTCTGTAGGTCACTAGGACATGTGGTCACTCAACCACGGCCTTCATGTGTCAAACTGGGGTACTTAGAGACAAAAGATGTCACAAAACCAACACACTATTTGATTTGAACAGATATTTCTGCAAGTGCCCTTCAATCAGCGGCAGCATCTCACCACACTCCCTTCACTTTCAAAAGCGAGTCTGAGTTCAAGCAAAGAGCACTCTGAGCACTGGATGAGTTCCCACAGTAAACAAACATTTGCTGCTTCTGTCACACTGCAGCACACTGGAAAGCAGGAAAAAACTCGTCTCTGCCCAAGCCCAGACGTCTGACGGGCAAGTAAAGGCTCCCTTCCATCATGTGAAAACAGTTTATTGCAAGAGAGGTGAAAATAATTGTTTCTCAATTCTTACACTAACCACTGTACCAGCCTCCATAAACAGCTACATCCCACTGAGAATGGCCTGGCCTGCACACAATATTCAGCAATCATACTCCAGAATCTCATTATACTGGAAATTACAGGAAAGAAAATATTTATCTACTGACTCTGAGCACAATTGCAATTGCCATGCTTCCAGGGGATCTGAAAGGAGTTTATCCATAAGTGTTTTCTGTGCTAATAATAGAACAAAAAGCAGAAAGCATTGAAATAAGACAGTGTACAGAAGTCCATCTATAAGACATTTTACCTGCACCACGATTCAAAACTTAACTGGCTGGAAGAAGTTTATTTCATAGTAACAAAAAAATATTACGGCAGTCTCTAGAACAAAGTTCTGTAACTTTTGTAAGAGAAAGAACAAGAAAACAAACTTTTAGCCTGCTAAAAACTATTTCCACTTCCAGATGTTGATTCAATCTTTTCATATCTCTTTTGTATATTTTCTTTGTCGAGTATGAGGACTAAAAACTGTTCAAAAACTGCTGTAAGTTTTCGAGTTCAAAAGCTGGAAATTCAAGGCAAGAATAACTGGTGTAAAAACTGTGTGTGAATGCACAGATTCTTGAGAAATAAGAGCGAAGTAACTATGCAAATACCTAACATCCACCCAGTATGGAAGTAGATAGACTTACATAACTCAGGCATACCTATAAAATAACCACAGGAAATTCACAAGGAATTCACAGGGACTCGCAACTGTAACTGAGAAAAAAACAATCTTGACCAATACCCTGTAAAGCACCTTTGAACCCTTAATGATCGAGACAATGATTGAGTATAAATATTCTGTCCTTACCTCGTAAGGCAGTTTATCAAAATATCCATTAGTTGGCCATTCCCTGAGGGTAACGATGCTGAACTGTTTATTAAGGGTGTCCATCCCACAGCCATACTTTTCTTCATCCTCATCTTCATCTATATCGTTCATATCAATCATTGAAGTCTTCAGTGAAAGCACGGGTCTCTCTTTCACACCATGCAGCACTACTGCATCCAATTCAGTGTAATAGTCCAGAAGAGAGCTGTTCACTTCCAGTCGGATTAAGTTTGTGGGAAAGTTTATCTGTTTGATACAAGGTGTGAACTGCCGAGCCTGAGGACCGTTCACCTTTGTAGGTGCCTCAGACCAAAGTACTTCCCATCTGTGAAAAAAAAATTACACACACACATAAGGTATACGGATTAAAATCAAAGTTGCTAAAGCAATTCCTGAACACAGTAAAAGGGCAGCTTCTTCTGTCAGAAGTATTTAATAAGTGAGAAACACGGTTAAAAAGACAACAAAATTTATGTTTTCCCTAGATTTGATAAATATTCTAAGGATGAATTTAACAGGGCACACTAACTCACGACCTTAGCATATTTTTTCTGCATCGTTAAATAACAAAACAAGCTGTAGACTCATAGTCACACACTTGTTACTGGTGCACAAGTTTTCCTAACATCTCACAGGTAAGATAATCATAACAAATGGATTACAGATGTCTTCACAATGATGGCATGTTAGTCTAAGTATACAAGGAATAGTATTCCCATGTAATCAAAACATACAGTCACCTGACCTCTCTTTCCACAAAACAAAACAACCCTAAACCCCACAGCTCAGACTCTTTAACATCATGCCTGTCTAAATTACAGTATTGCAAGTTACTAAAAAATATCTAAACTTTACCTTGTTTACCTGCCTAAACAAGCAAAATATTCCTTTTAAAAGTAGTTCACTGTCAAATTAGCAAAGAAAGTAGAAACTTCAAGTCATCTTTGAAAGGGTCCTTTGCCAAAAAAAAAATGCTAGAATTTCCAAACTGCAAAACTGAGAAGTTTTTCTCGTCTTTGGTCCAGTGACAGAAGGAGGTTCAGGGCATGCATAAAATTACTGTACATACATCTTTACTTGCACACAGACCTCAAATTTCCTCCAGTAAGTGACAGGGAAACCTGTCTCCAACTCAGTAATATGGAAGAATCAAGTCTTATATTCCTTAGGTCTTCAGCTCTTCCAAACTTGCCAAAAGGCCTGAAAACAGAAACATGCTCTTTATATCCGCATGAGTCCTGACCCAGTGAATGGAAATCCTTCAGTCACTGATACCCGTGTTTTTTCTCCCTCCAGTCTAGTAAATTCCTAAAGAAGGAAGCCTCCAGCAGCCAGAGCTGCTACTCCCTTTGACAGTATGCTTACCTCGATACCAATCCACACACTTCCACACCTTATTCCATACTGCATCTCTTTTTGATCACCCTAGTCTCAGCTTCAAAAATTTCTCTCCGAGTACTTGTCCTGCCACATGCATCTCAGGAGCACTCTATCTGCTCCCCAGTACCTCAGCATCTCAGCTTTTCCTACCAGATTCCATGCAGGGGCAAGGCGGGGGAGTGGAATAAATATCAATTAAAAAAAAAATCAAACATGCCTTATTTGCAGAAAAACTTGCTTAAACATTTTCCATCATGACAGAAAGCAAAGTGGACTTTCATTAAAACATTGCACGTGGTATAAGGTGTAGAAGCTTGATATTTGTTACTAGGAAAATTAAGAAAATTAATTAGGAAAATAAAAAGGAAAATTAATCCTTATTGGCTGAAACTTCCATTTCACAATTGACATTTTCAGGTATGCACACATAAATTTTCCTATCCTACATCATGCTGCTCTCCAAGTACCTTACAGTAGAATGAGAGGCTTCCAGAAGTCTTATGTCAAAAGAAAAAAAAAGTCATGAACTAAAACCAAACATGCAAGATATGAATATATGGCACATCAGAGTACTTATGTAGGAGAGTAGACAATTCTACTCTAAAATTAACAGTTTTCATAAGACTTAGTCATGAGAAAAGATTTCATTAATTCATGAAGTTAACGTCAACTCATGCCAAAATACCAGATGTAGTCCCACCCTCTGTCACACCCTCTCACACAGGTCAATTCTCTGAGCAGATACTTAATGTCAGCAATGCATGTGTGATATTTCTTGAACACATTCGGATCACCATCTGAAATTTTGCTAAGATACTCCCATGTACTGTCCCAAGCCATCCTTAGGGGGAAACTCAAGGCTATTTTTTCACTAATTTAGCACATGCTGGACCATCAGCTTCTAACAGAACAGATCTCAGTTACTGACTTTTCCTTTGGTACCCTGAAGAGATTATTATCTAGCAGTAGTAGAGCTCTGGAAAAAAAAAAAGAATCTGGAGATCTAGGTTCACCAAATTGGAGTGCAATAACCAACTTCAGCAAGCAGTATCTGTTTTCCAGTCTTTGTAATAAACTAGACAAAATGAAAGACATGTAGGACAACTTTACAGCCTTATGAAATTCCACACTAAATACCAAATGCTGATGAACAACAAAACTAGAGACAATTTTCCACTGTCCTTGTCTTATTCTTATTTTCATCAACAGCCTACCAATCTAATTTTAAAGGAGTTAGCTCTTGGTTTATCTGGAAAACCTCAAGTCAATCAGGTTGATTTGATGTTCTTCTCTGCCTTGGTGGCACTGCACACAAGAACAAGCAACAGCAATCGCTTTGAGTCAGGGCTGGTAGATTCTTCCCAAGTGTAGGTATGCTCAACACACCCATTACTGCAACTGGAAGTAATCTCTTCATCTAGGATCACCAGTGTGATAATGGGCTGCACATAATCTGAATGGGAGTGAGGAATTCACTGTGGGATCAAAAAAGTCTAAATTTCCAAGAGGCTTCAGTAAGAATTGCACATCTTCTGTTCTGGAGCATTCTTTTTTTATGGTTACCCATTTAAAAAACCTTTCATAAGAAAGGCATTTTTACAGTCAGTCCTCGTTTGAAGGTACATACCAAAATCAGCTTCCCTAATAAGGTTGCCTGCATTTGTTCCAAACTTAAGATGCTCAATGAACTATTTAACTCAAAACAAAGAGAAGCTAAATCTCAGTAAATTATGTTAAAGAAGTCAAACACCCATCCCCTGCCTCCAGTTAATTAGGTAGCTCTCAAAAAATCAAGCAGCATCAAATGACTCCATTGTTTCTCCTCACTCTTGCAGATATACAGTAACAACTGATTTTGCAATGAGAGCATTTTGATAAGAAGGTTTCACCAGCACTGTGCTGGAAAGCCTCGGTCTTTGCAGTGCCATGCAAAGCCTGAGTAAGAGTCAGCAACATCTGTATTATTTTCTCTAGTGACTGAAGGAGGACTTTACATGAGTTTCTCCATTTAGCTTTAATGGACTCGGTTTTCCTGTTAAATTTCTCTCTGTCTCATGAAGATAGACAGGAATTCATTCTGCTCTGATATTAAAGACTCCATACACCTAGGAGGTAAAAAACCAAAACCGAACAAACAAAAAAATTCCTATTCTCCTTCCCTCACCAGGAAAGAAAATACAGTCTAGTGATTTCTAGGCTGAGAATCATATTTGCAAGGTTTCTGCCAAATGAGAATACATATTTAATGCTTGCTTAACTTTTGTTGTCCTAATGCTGTTGGAAAGGTTTTTAATGGCTAGGATGATGCCTGACCAGACCTGAAGACATGTATGTAATAAAAGAGAATCTTTGGAAAAGACTCTAGGAAAAGTAATCAGATTTCTCCCTAGCAAGACAAGATTAAACTTTGCTTGCAATCTAATGAGATTTCTTGCACTGTCAAATTGAGATCGGTGTAGAAAGAAGTTTTTTCTTTCCTGTTTCTTTTTCCTCCTTATTTACCCAGAAGGCTTACTCTTGGTGATTCCCTAATGGCTTCTTCAACATAAGCCCTTTTAAGACATTTTGTTATTTGTAATAGTTAGCTGTTGTTAGACATTGTTTAAATGGGAGCTGTCAAGTAAAAAATTTTTTCAGAAGTTTTTCAACTTTTTCCTTTCATAAAAATAACTTTGCTTTTTAAATTCGGAATATAAAAGAAAAAGCTCGTTGTTTTTCTGTTGTGGTCTTTTTTTAACTTAATTTGACAGTTTCTTTTATATCATATATTTTACAGTGACACTGTATATTCATGTGCTTCTATAAAAGCCCAAAACCAGAGATTCCTAACTAGTCTGGAATGTGTAGCCATGCTTGGGGTGATGTTTCATAGCATATATCCTTATTGCTATGTGACAATTAACTCTTCAGTAGGTTAGAGACTGTCTTGTGATTAATTTTTTCCTGTTTTCTACAGATAAAATGTAACACTGATCAGGTTGTTTCTCACAGGTGAGACACCATGGTCACTTGTCTGGAAGCAGTTCCATTCTGCCTTCTGTGCTCCTGCCATTTATTTCTATTTAATTTATTTTATTTCATGTCATTTAGAATTTTGCTAGAAAACTGACTGTGGCTCAGCATTTCCTAGCTTAGCTGTGTTTGTTGTATGCAAAGTTTCTTTCTCTTTCTGAAGGTCTTGAAGCCTGTAGAGGCAGAAGCTGCTGCAAAACAGAGGAGCAGGCTAATGAAGATGGACAAAGTAAACGGCTCCCACTCCTTCCATTAGGAAGTTCATCATATTTAAGCAGAACAATGCTAATTCAGACGGGAATGCTGCAGATTTGTTTACTGGCAGCCAGGATAGGGATTAAAATGTTTGACCAAAAAATTATCCCCCCTTGTAAAAAAAGGCAGGGAAACCAGAAAGGCAGTGTACTGAATGTAAAATATGATCGTTTTTTTACTTGTAGAGAGTAGCATTCAGATGGTTCATTCACTCTACCTTTTATTCCCTGTGAATCTCAGATCAAAACACCCAAAACACTGCTGATACCATCAACACGTTAGAGTGTGATAAGGAACCTTCGGGGCTGTATCTCACCTATGTGTAACACACAACTTAAGTTCTAGGCATTTGCATCCTTACTTAAAACTTGTTTTGACATCTTCAGGGAAACAGCTTTTTCTTGTCCAGATGCCTGTCATGGAAGAATGAATTCTGGGTTCATGGAATACAATAATTTTTGAGAAATCTCTGAAAAGCTCAAGTGAACAGGGCAGTTATTTGAAATATCTTGAAAGACAAAATTTTTCTCATCCCTGAGAGATCTTACCTATCAGTCTAACACACTATGAGAAATAAAGTCAAGTCCCTTGGTTGGGGTCACCTCACGCCAGTATCAGGTGCAGTTGTCACCACCACACCTTTGTAGAGCTCTGCCTCTTCCACTGGCTGAAGTTTGGTGACAACGATGAGTTGTCACCAAACCCTAAGCATACAGAATATGCACCACAGTACAAAATCAAGGCCACATCAGTGGCCCTCGTAACACAACACAATCAAAAATAGGGATTGATTTCTTCCCCACACAAAAACTGAGACTTCATGTTACAATAGTCCCTCAATCTCACGCTATTATTTTTTTCTTGGGCTTTCTGCACTCTGATAATTCATGTAACAAATCTGTACATGGAATGTTAGTACAGTTTAAGGAATTACCAAACACTTCTCACCAATCAAGGTGTGAGTGGTACAAATGAAAAGCACAAAAGGTCTTCATGTGTTAAAACAGCAGTTTCTCTGACATTTATGATTTTTAAAAATTGTTTTATGTGAAGGAGAGTGATGTAGTGCCTTCTGTGTTTAAACCAGCAAAAAATATGAGGACAGAAAATCCTCAGTTGGATGCTGGTTAAACCATAATGAAAAAAACTTCTAATTAACTGTCATGTTTTAAGCATTAGGATTATTCAGAAACCACTACATGCTCCCTGAAAAATAAATGCTTACTCCCACCCATGAAGATCTGACCCCACCTCTACAAACACTCTGAATAAAGCTCACCTATTCCAGCATCATACAAAGCTGTGATGGCAGTATTCAGTGCACCAGCAACAAAGAAACACAACCAAAGACATCTTTCTGAACACCTGCATGACTCATTCTTCATGCAACTGAACCATAAAGCGAACACATGGGCCAACTATGTGGGTGTTAGCCATTTTTCAACAAGAATATATAAGATTCTCTTGAGCAAGTATTCCAGTACACCAACTCCTTAGAGCCTCTCGTAGGCTGCAAGCGTTTGCACACAGAAAAGTCTTGGATGAGCTGAAGTTTTTAATATTAAACACAGAAAAAAAAAATTATTTAGCTGGACTAGTATAATCCACTAAACATTTAAACAAATCTCAAATGTTTTCCTCTCAACATTTTTGACTCCACCACTAATTTGGCCTTCTTTTTATATCAAAGTAGGAACTGCTGAAAAAGGACCTTCCTAATGATCTGCTGTATGTTGTTGCACAGAGGAAAATTCCAGCCAGGGAAGAGCAGAGTGAGAACATGGGAACAACACTGACCTTGGGGTCAGTGCAGAAGGATGGGCAGGAGGTGCTCCAGGCACCAGAGCTGAGGCCCCTGCAGCCCGTGGTGAAGCCCATGCTGGAGCAGGTGGATATCCAAAGCAGGCTGTGACCTTGTGGAAGGCCCAGGATGGAGAAGGGTTCTGCCGGGACCTGCAGCCCGTGGAGGGGGAAGCCCACGCTGGAGGAGGCTTTTCCCAGGTAGGGCTCATGGCCCCTGAGGGTGGCCCATGTCCATACAGCTCATTCATGAAGGACTGAACCCCATGGAGGAGTGACCCACGGTCAACAGTTTCATGAAGAACTGTTGCCCAAGGGATGGACTCACACCAAAGACGTCCGTCAAGGACTGTCCCCTGTGGGAGGGATCCCATGGGAGCTGGGAAATGACTCCTCTCCCTGGGCAGCGGCAGAAACAACAACGGACCATAATCCACATTCCCCGTTTCCCTGCACCGCTGAGGGGGGAGGGAGGCAGAGGACACAGAAGGAAAGAGGGATGCAGGGAAGGTGTTTTTAAGATTATTTTACTTCTCACTCTTTTGCTCTGATCCTGTAAGTAATAAATTTAAGTAACATCCCCACTTTGAATCTGTTTTGCCCATGAAGATAATCAGTAAGTGACCTCTCCCAGCTCTTAACTCATGAATCCTTTGCTGTTCTTTTTTCCCTCCTCTGTCCAGTTGCAGAGGTGGAGTGAGAGAGCGGCTTTAGTGGGTACCTGGCATCTGGCCAGGGTCAACTCACTACACCAGCCCTTTCTATACTGGTGTTCAGAAACAGATCCATAGTCAGCTGATAAAACAAAGCAGCACTGGAAGGTTTTTTGGTAATAAGGTGATTTAAAAACGAGTATCAAAATAGTCAGAAGAGGAAAACAAGGTTCGAAGTGCCTTTTGAGTAAGTAGGACATGGCCTTTTCTAACAGAAGAAAATAGCATGCTAGTTTTTCAAGACCAAAACATCAGTTAAACAAGGAATCATCTGAGATTACAGCAGCATTCCATCTTCAAAAAAAAATTATTCTTAGCTGACATCTCAGAGAACTTTTGGAAGTGAGAACAAGGGACCAAGAACTTAAGCAGAAAAGAGACCCTTGCAACTTTTCAGATTCTCCTCATAAAGGTGAGCAAATGAACAGCGAAAAAATATTGCATACCTCATATGGAGAAAAGGTCCCTTCATCTTCCCTTCAAGACACCATGCATAAGACATGTTTGACTCCTTCAGAAGAAAGGAGACAAATCAAATGTGAAGCCCTGAACTGACAAGTCCTGCTGAGGGAAGGTAAGCCAAAAGAAAAAAGTCCCTCTAACACTTCTCTAGCATCAGGACTAACAAGTACTGAAGAGGTAGCACAGAGAACCAGTTCCAAGAATCCCTGAGACAACCTTTTTCTAATCAGAAATGTTGTTAACCTGTGCAGGCAGGACAGAAGGTATTCTTGCCTAGAAGTTAAAAATCAGGGTCCTACAGAAGCTTCATCTTTTATTATGAAGAAGGAAGTCTGAGCTCTCACTGCTCACACCTGAAGAGGAGTCATAAAGCACATACTCAAAAGTTTTATATTAGTATTTTCACTTCCATCTCCTTTTGCCTCTCTGAACAATTTTCTCTTCTCTTTTTAGTGCACCTTACTAAGTAGCTCCTTCAGTTAACATTTCTTGAGCTTTCCTCCAACACCTCAGTCTTTACCGAGGCATACTATTTTAAGAACCTAAACAGACATAAAATAGCATTAGCTTATCAATCAGAACTATATCCTTGTGATGCCTTGAAGCACCCTATGTTACAACTACCCTACAGCAATATTATAAAGTGACAGCAATAATTTCTACATAATGTGCTACATCATAAAGAAGTAAAAATCTACATCATAAAAATAAAAAAGTAAAAAGAAAGTTCACAGACTAATTGCCCAAAAGTTATTTCACATTAGGTTCTAAACTTGAAAGTCTTAAAAGCTGCTTTCACCACATACCATCCTGTAAATAAGTTCTGTGTTACAGTGCCAAACACACTCATTCTTCTGAAGTTAGGTGGCCTATTATTATTAGTTTGATCCATCATTGTTCCTTGAATTCATACGTTTTTGAGCTATACAGAATATTCTCACTAGAAACTTGTAAAACAAAACAACTGCTCTTAAGAATAGTATATGACAGAATCATACAAAAGATATCCATTGGGAATTTTGAATACATAACATCCAATTTTCCAAGAATTTTCCAATGAGCATCAATGGCCTAGTATTAGGAAGCAAGGGACGCTAAGTTAGACCTGTAAGTGTGCTTTTTAGCTGCCTCTGCAAAAGGCAAGTCAGGAAAAAACACCAAACATTCAAACTAATACTGGTTATACCACCAAAGTGTGCATTTCAAAGTAATACAGTATTTGCTGGTATACTATTTTCTACAGGATACATTTTCTTTTATCAGCTCTCCCTTCCTTTATAGCTTTGGTATCATTTAATCTCTTCTGATATGGAGTACTTTGATTGCATATACTGATAGCTTTTCCCAGTGCTTTTGCCCACTATGTACTTTGACCTATTCTCTTTCTCCTTCCATTTCTATTTCCTCACCTCCTCACTGAGAGCTTCATACCTCATACAAAGTGTTTTATTTTACTGTATTACCACTCCCCAGGTCACCATCTTCCTGACCCCCCAACCGAAATTTCATCAGGACTTTCTACTACGAGGAAAACCAACAGGATCAAATCAGCTTCTTTTAGCCTATGCAGTGAGTGTAAAAACAAAGTGCAGCTCACACCCTTTGATCAGACCAAAAATAAAGATCTGACAAATGGCTTCACCTTTTGTCTGACTGTTCTGTGCTTCTGGTTTTAGTCTCATTTCCATATGAATAGTTACAGTGCCTGATTATACTATACAGGCAACCTAAAGCATACAGAGAAGAAAGTCTATGGCTACATGAAGCAGGGTGATACAGGGAGATACGTGAATCCTCAGCTTATTTTATACAATTTGCTTTTCTTGTTGGAGGAAAAATTCAGACCTGCCATTTCAAAAGTGGTTTCTGTACAGACATAATAATTATTGCTCATAAAAATTCCAACACAAAAACTATCATTACACGAATTAAATTTGATATTAGGAGCTGCATTAATTCCTGCAAAACATCCACATCTCTGAAGTATCAAAACATGTCATCACAGTTTTAAAAACATGAAGAAATAAAGTAAATGTTAATGGGTCGGATACAAAACAGATAAATGCTAGAACTTCACTAACAGCACTATTTGTAGCATTTAACATCTTATAGGAAACCAAAAGGGAGAAAAGAAAAAAATTACCTTACTTCAGCCGGTGGATTTTGAGAGTAAGGATTTGCAGAGCATGCTAAAATCCTGACTACAGCTCCAGGATGATAGGTTTCCAGAATGTGCACTGCAGTGGGATAAACTGGTTCTTCAAAAGCAAGTTCCACATAGTCTTGGCTACAGAAGGTGGACGGTGTCCTCTTGAATGGCAGCCGAGCGCTGGGGCAGCGATCCCACCAGGTCCCGTAAGTTCGAAAGACAGCAGTCTGAGTAAAGTCACCAGAACTAGGGTACACATTTGGAATACCTGCTAAATTCCACATGGTATAAGACATGCTGTTTTCACTGCCATAGTGAGAGCTGAAATCCAACACTTCTTTGGCATACTGAACTATTTCAACATTGATAGGTAAGGCTCGGGTGTTTGATTCAATCGCCCTCCGACTGTTCATTTCTCCTCTCGTCGCTGTCCTAGCTCGGCGCCGAAGGCACATATAGTAAAACATGCTCAGAACTGTTAACATGGGAAACACTGGTGACATCTAGATATGACTTAGGAAGATGCAAAAAGTCAGGAGTCCTTTATAAGGTGCATTAACTGCTTGTGGTGTTTTGGAAAAGAGCTGATAAAACAGAATGAATAAACATAGTGAGCAGACACAACATTCTTAGAAAGCAAATTGTGCTCTTTCTAATATCCTCTTAAACAAAGTACTGCTACCGAAATAATAATCAACTATTCAATTTTATTTTAAGGTAATTGTTTAGTTGGAGGTTACTAAGTGTGGCTTCCCATTTACTGTGTCTAAAAGAAGAGAATACTGTGAAGAAACATTAGCCAAAACCTGCACTCAAGCAGCAAAAAAACTAATGGTTAAATTAAGCATTATTTTCAGGGATTTATAAGGGAAAAAAAACTTGCACCGACTTAGGGAAGTCAAATCAAGTATGACATAAAATTTGGCCCTTGCCACAAACAACTGTAAAAGAATATCTTAGGACAGAACTTCATATTGTGAAGATCCAGCTTCTCAAAACCACTGTGAAAAGCATTTTCTTAAAAGCATTGTGAACGGTGTTAAGAGTGAAAAGAGGAAGCTTTGGGCTCTTAATCTAAACCAAAAACTTAATGCACTGCTTCCTCTATCAGAGTACTAATCTGAGAAAGACTCACAAAAATACCATCTTTACCATATGAAGTTATCCATGACAGCATACACCAATGACAGAAGGGCCACCAGTCTCCTGAAGGATGCTCAGAATTCATTAACAACATCATCTGCCTTTAAGCCATGCAACAAAGTAAGTCTTCAAAAGAGTCCTGGTATCAGAAGCAGAAGTTCTCATAGAAAGCATTTTACTTCTGAAGAGAAAAAAATTTTTTCACTTATGTAACAATTCCATTAAACATTAAACACAAAATGTAGTAGATCTGCATACTGTTAAGCTAGTTAAAAAAAACCACAAAACATACTAATAATTAGGGATACTAGTGTGTTTTACACAGCCTGCACCAACACAAGTAAAACAATCAAATAAGTAGGTTTAACAATTAAAAAAAGCTAAATTCAAGGTAGGTCACCTTACTAAAGTTTTCTATTTATGACTGTGAAGAAATATTTATAACTGAATGCTGGCTACAGGACACAGAAGGGCTGTATCATATTCCCTGCTAACAAAGGTCCTCTTACATATGCTGGTTCCGTATTTAGCAGCCGCTCCGTACCTGTGTGACGTAAACCGTGAGGTTTACCACACACAACAAAATGTGCAGCGTATTCTCTGGTTTCCACTGACAGTACATGACACACTCGGGCTATGAATTCACATCCTCCAGTAGCACAAACCATTTCTCACAAACTGGCCTTCTGATTACCTTGTTCTTCAGCTTTAATAGCAGAGAATAAGGAGTAACGCCTGTAACCTGTTAAGAGGCCAAAACAGGGATGACTAAGCATGTCTCAAAATAGAATAAATGTTTCTCCTACAGCCTGTACTGGAGTTGCCAGTTAGTTTATCACAGGATTACATGCTGTGGTAATCTCTGAACCAACAGACATGACTCTTCTATTGCGGAAGACAGCTCAAACAACAACTAACACGATGCCTCACACTACCAGGCAGACACACCACATATTCAGCGTTTGCAATGGGTACAAGCAAGACCACACTTTAGAGTTCTTGGAAGCATAAGCTTAAAGCAGGGTAAATAATGAAACAAATGGAGCCGTTTGTATGTCTCTACACAAATCCACTGTGTGTGTTTCTCGGGTCAATTGCTTGTTTCCCATACTTAAACACACATATGCATGTACAAACAGCTCTCTTTCATTTGAATGTTTCCAACAAGGTGCTTGTGGTAACAGATAAGGACAGGCTGCACTATTTGCCCCTCTTACCTATCACAAAAGGAAGTTTACTAAAGTGTTCGCTTCTCACTTTCTTGTCTCTTCTATTATTACCCTTTTATTTAGTTCCTGTCCTTCCTTTTCACATGTTGACACAGCTGTCAACAACAAGAATTACTCCTGAAATTCAGTGCAGAAGGGAATGCATAAGACAATATGCTGGATCCACTTCAAGCTCCCCTGGAATACCAACAGCCAACAATGTTACAATTCCGCCAAACCTGAAGCACCTTTTAGAAAGGGCACTGGGAAAAAAACAGCACAATCCCGAATCTCTCCTTAAAAAAAACCCAAAACCAAACAAAAACCTCACCCCAAAAAAACCCAAAATAAACAACTTGAAACTGAAAACTGCTATTTTATTTTTTCGAAGCAGAGATGCTGTAAGTGAAGATTACAAATACATTGTCCTTCTAGTTTTTTCCTTCTTAAAAAGAAAAATCTATTTGCAGAATATGCCAAAAGACATTAAACTTCAACAAATGTACTGCTATTAAGCCCTGGAATCATGGGTAGATAGGCATATACATCACATTCTAACTCAAAATTTCACCAATTAACATGATTTGAAGGCTGCTCCACGGAAATGATGGCTTTCCAGATCTCAATTTCAAGAATCATTCTGCTGGGGTACTTCAAGATCAGGGGGGAATCACTTTATCTCATATACATAACCTACACAACTTCGTGTCTGCGCTGCAAACTCGAGGCTGCCTCTGGCCCCAGCCCAGAGCTCCCACAGTGGTGCTGTAAAACCCAGCTGTGCTCCTTATCAGCTCGTCAAAGAGCACCATAATCGTGGGGTGGTTCAGAGCCGTACGTCAAGGAACTGGCCACTTCAAGCCACGTCTAACAGAGCGGGTAACTTGAAATCATGCTGCAGATTTTCCATTAGCAGAAACATTAATCTGGGTCATTCCCACTCTGGCAACGTGATGATTTCATAAAACTTGTAAAAATTTCATATCCTCGACGCTGACACAACTTTATCAATTTTGGCTGGTGCTAGTCAACAAGCTCAAAAGTAAGTAAGTAGGAGCACAGAGCTTTCATAAAAATGTATTAGTTTAAACAACAGAAGTAGAAGTAAATTAGTTCTGAAGAGTTTAGAATAATATAGGATTTAGTCGTTTATAGCAAGTAAGATGAAACAGAAAACTATTCTAAAAGGAGTAAGCATTAGGACTACAATACAAATAGGAAGTCTTCTTCTGACATTTTAAAAACAAGCATTAATGATTATGTGGAGTTAAAAGACCAATGAAAAATTGCTTCAGAGGTTAAAGGATAACAAGCTAGTGAAAGAATTACATTAAATACAGTTCAGTAGGGTCGGATGATACAAAGAGATTTTTTCAAGAAACTAACACAGGTCAAGCCAATTTCTAATTAAAAGGATTTAACTTTGCAGAAAGAAGATAAAAATGCAGACTCAGATCTATGCAAAGCATCAAGACAAACAGTTCTGGAGCAGAGCAGTTCATATACATGCAAATTTTATGCGGAAAACTCCTCCCTCCCACAAACTGCTTGATTATTTTAAAGAGATCCATTTAGGCCCATGTAACTATGTCTTCCAATCTCTGTCAGCATCCTTGGCCTGTTGCATATTATTGATTTTTTTTACAGGCATAATTATGCCAAACTGAAGATTAATAAAGGTTTCTTTTAAATGCATCTTTTTATCCTTCTTCCAAGCAGCAGCCTTCTACTTCTTTTATTTGGTTTCTTTCATATCATAATTTTTTCTGTCAATTCCATTAAATTGACTGAAATGTTGCTATTAAACACTAGAACCTTCAGCAGTCACCAGAGACTAGCACAGAAGACACTAACAGTTTTATTAGAAACAAAAAGTAATATGCTATGAATATACAAGAACATTGCGAGGTGCTATCCTATGCCTACATGTTCATTTTGCGCTTTCAGGCTGGATCCAATTCCCAGCCTCTCTTCGGGGCTGCGTGAGCTCTGCCCTCCCATCTCATGCTGCACACAGACCTATCCCTCTCTGCTTCACCGCCACCTCTCCAGCCAGCACTGCTGAGGAGTCAGACACGTCCTGGGGCTTGCCCAGGCAGACACCAAACACTCCTGCAAGCAAGTCTGTTCTTCTCCCTGAAGCAAAACGTGAAGTCAGTGCTGGCTCGAGGGTGCAGTAAGACTGCAAGCACCCCAAGTCAAGACCAGTTCAAAAGGTCACTGAAACGTTACTTCTAGTTTTAGACAGGGCTCCAGAGAACCACACTGCACTAGACCTAGAATAAAACTTTTTTAAGAGAGAGAGAAGCTACCTTCTTTCAAAATACATTACTGTGCATCACATTACTTACAATATCTCCTACCCAGAATATTACTTAATTGACAACTATTTCAATTATATTCCCTTTCTCTCTTATGAATAACCATTCTTCCCCTCATGCTATACATATACAAAGTTTTCTAAGACTGTAATGCAGGATTTTTGTAAAAATGTAAAAAGTAACAGATACTAGATTTATTTTAAAAAAAAAAAAGGATGGCATATTTCATCACTGAGCCATCTCTGGATAAGCACGTGATAGACAAGAGTTCACACTGTTTCAAGAGAAGCAAATGTAGTACAATAAACATGTATATGCCAGGTTTGATTCTTAAAGCCAGAGAGGCAATAATTCCTGTTTACACCACTGCGGGAAGATGGCTGGGGGTAAAAATTAGAGGAAACTGAGAAGTTATAATCACATCTTAACAGAAATTCTAATGGTAATGAAATTATAGGGTAAAATGCAGCTGCTACTCCCTGGATGGAAAGCAGCTTGCAGCTCCACAATGATTCCCCATACAACAATAAGCACCTGCTATGGGGAATGAAATGGAGGGTGGAGTGAAGACACCACAACCAGGCTCTGTGGAAATCCTCGCAGGGAGGGGAACTGGATAGTACTTTGCAGCTGATAAACCGCATAGCACCTGTCAACCCAGGGAGATAGGAGATATCCTGCTGCTGAACCAACAACTGTGGCAAAATCTCTCTCCTCAGATGAACTTGATCAATTAAAGCCTAACTGTAATATTAATGCATATTTCCATTCCAAAGTTACCTGCCTCCAAGGTATGACTACCCCCCCACACACAGGGCATCCACTCTGTATTTTTTCTGACTGTATCTTTAGAAGTGAAGCAAAACAATTTTACGCCAATCAGTAATAACGGTATTTATGACTAAAGTCACTCAAGCTCCACCTAAAAATAAAGAAATAGTATAAAAGTAAGTTGAGAATGGGGGAAAAGTTACAGAAGACTCCACTGTAACTACTCGAATCAGTCAACAGGCTGAACCTGTCTTCCCCTCTCCTCGGGACACCTGTTGGGTAAGAACCGCTCTGTGCGTGCTGAATACTTTTACTGGGACTAGAGCTTGTCTGAGTATTGCTTTGAATATGTTTTTGCAGTCAGATACTATCACTGGCAATCTCTGAACCTTAACCTGTCACAATTTTCTATTGATAAGACTGTTTTCACATAAACTGTTACTTGTGAGTCCTTCATGGGTGTTGGCAGCCACTATCAGCAGGTAACACACTCTAATAAAGTCTGAAGACCCGCTGCAGGGTCTCCCTTACACTGTTGGACTTTGCCCCCTGAAAAGGCCAGTCAAATTGCCCTCTGATCCAGACGGACTGTTCAGTGAACAGTCTCCGTAAGAGGACACTGACACACTAGTTGGCCATGAGGGTCTCAGCTTTCTTGGGGCATTGACAGACTAATAAATCACTGATGAACTCTCCCCACACTTAGGGTAGAGGAAATCTCCCCTTTTAACATGACACATGAATTTTGGTAATCTCACACTTGGGAGCACTGAACAGAGTTTTCTTTCATTTGACTATAAGGGAAACAGCAACACTGACAAATTACAAAGAACATATAAATGACAAAAGCAATATATTGTACTATCTGAAAAAAGATTAATGCACTTTAATATATGCATCTTAGATAAAAGATGGTAAATGGGAAATCTCTTAATTATCTTTGTGCACTAATGCACAGAGGGAATACTGGATCCTTACATTACAGTCTAAAACAGAGTACTTTTACCACAGGTTGGCATCTCTTGCTGTTAATTACCCAGATTATACCAACATCTACACTCAACTTGTTGAAACTAGAAGCAATTATTAATTAAAAATTAATAATTTTTTTTACAGCATACCTTAAACTCAGGCCCTACTTGCTGCGTTTTTTCATGTAATGTAGTCTGGCACTAAAACCAGCCATTTTACACATTTTTATCTTATTGACAGTTTGAAGAAAACTGGACTATATGGCAAATTCCACCTATCTAAAATCTTGTGTTGCCATCATGAGCACCAGAACATGCAAAATCCAAGAATTTCACATTACTTCACCGACTGCCTTCCTGCTAGGATCAGACTTATTGCATGGTTTAGCATCGCAATATAAGGGAGACAAAAGTTACTTCTGCACCTATGACATGCTCCAGGCAGCCATCCTGCCTTCTGGAGGCTGTCTTCATGGATAAAAGAAATTATTTCTCAGTATGGGTAAATTATCAGGTAGCCATTTCTATGCAAAGCTTAATCTCACCAGCATTATACAACTTCATTTCGACCAACTACCTTTCCAGTTATGGTGAAATTCTCCTCTTCGTGCCAAAACACTAAAAGCAAAAAGTCCCCATTGAATACTACTTTAAAAAAAGACTTTGAGTGCATTTGTCTTATTTGTCTTCTCAATCTTCTCTTGACATTTTCTCTAGACTCTGTATAGCATTTACTTGCTGGTCAGCTGCTTCCTCACTGCATTGATCACAGCTATTAGGCCACATAGTTGTTATCTCCCACTGTCACAGAATCAATTAGCTTGGAAAAGCCCCCTGATTGAGTCCAACCTTTGACCTAAAACCACCATGCCAACTAGACCATGGCACTAAGTGTCAGTCCAGTCCTTCCTTAAACACCTCCAGGGACAGTGACTACAGCACCATCTCGGGCAGCCTACTCGAATATCTCATCACCCTTTCTTTGAAGAAATTCTTCCTAATGTCCAACCTAAACCTCTCCTGGTGCAGTTCAAGACTGTGTCCCCTCGTCCTAACCATGTTCGTTCATGTCCAAATGATATCCATTCACCAGCGTGCACTAGTAACAAATAACAATGCACAAGAAGTGAAGCACCCCAAAGCACGTAGGTGGAAAAAAAAAAAAAAAAAAGGAAGGAATAAGATATCTCAATTTTCAGCTCCTACCCTGCCTTCTGTGGTGTTGTGATCGGGCAACTGGGTAGAGGTGTAAGTGTGTAACACGCAGACGGGACATCCGCAGGGGAGAGGAGCACAACCCGTGCCCAGCCCTGCCCGCTTTGTCTGCTCCCAGCACTGTTCCCCTTTGCCTGCTCCAGCCCATCCCCACCACTTCCCACCCCTTAGGGGCCCGCGCTCTCGGACGACAGGGCGGGTTCCCTTCCCCTGGGGGAGCTCCCGCCGAGGCCCGGGGACAGCGGCGGGGCAGCTGCGGGCGGGACCGCCCGGGGCCGCCGCTGCCTCCGCCTCCCTTCCCCGCCGCGCGGCCGGGCCCCGCCAGCCCCGCCGGCCGGGCGCGAACACGCACGCACATACATACACACATACATACATACATATACATACATACACACACACACATACACACCCGCAGCCGCCCGCCCCCGCCGCGCAGGGCCAGCCCCACACGGGGGCTGTGCCGGGCCCGGCACCGCGGACACCCCCCGGACCCGCCCGGCGCCGCCGCCGCCGCCACCACCACCCTACCCCGTCCGGAGGGCGGAGCCGCCCGGGCCGTCGGTGCCGCC
>JAWMRA010000113.1:75213951-75244795 GCA_035584735.1 Pseudotriccus pelzelni | reverse complement strand
CCCGCACGGAGGGCGGCGCGGGCGGGAAGCGGCGCGGCGGGGGCGGGGCCGCCGGCTGCGCCTGCCCGAGCCCTGGCGCGGGGCGGGCCCGCACCGTCCCGGCGGGCAGCGGGCGGCGGAGGGCTGCGACAGGATCGCAGAATCGTGATATTTTGCGGGCGGGAAGGGGTAATCTAGTCCCAGCCCCCCTGCCATGGGCAGGGACGCCCCCCACTACACCAGGTTGCTCAAAGCTCTGTCCAGTCTGGCCTTCAGCACCTCCAGGAATGGGGCATCAACAACTTCTCTGGGCAACCTGTTAAGAGTGTCTCACCACCCTCACAGTAAAGAGTTTCTGCTGTTTATCTAAACTAAATTTCCCCTATTTCAGTTTGTACCATTACTCTTTGTCCTACCCTTACAGTTCCTGACAAAGGATTCCTCTCCGTCTTCACTGTAGGCCACCCTCAGGTACTGGAAGGCTGCTATGAGGTTTCCGTGCAACCTGCTCTTCTCCGGGCTGAACAGCCCCAACTTTCTCAGCCTGTCTTCATAGGGGAGGCGCTCCCATCCTCTTATAAATTTTGTGGCCTCCTCTGGATGTGCTCCAACAGGTCCACATCCTTATGTTGGAGGCACTGGAACTGTTATCAGGACTCCAGATGGTATCTCACAAGAGCAGAGTAGATGGGGAAAACCACGTCCGTCAACCTTTGGCCACACTCCTTTTGATGCAGCCCAGGACATGGTTGGCTTTCTGGGCTGCGAGTGCCCATTTTACAGCTCATGGTGAGTTTGTCATCAACAATCACCCCCAAGTCTTCCTCTGGAAGGCTGCTCACAATCACTTCTCTCCCCAGCCTGTAGGTGTGTCTGGGATTGCCATGAGCCACGTGTAGGACCTTGTGCTTTGCTTTGTTGAACCTTGTGAGATTCACATAGGCCCACCTCTCAAAACTGTCAAGATCCCTCTTGATGACATCCCTTACATCCAGCATGTCAAATTATTGCTCTGTTGTGGTTTGTGACTCAGGCCTGCTTTGGTGTGTGTCGTCTTACCTCTGCAGACATGAAGGCTGCAGTGATGTGGTCACCTGCCCATGATGAGCTCCAGGCTGGTTTCTCCCAGAGCTTTTTACTGGACAGCATGTAAGCCTTGCCCTAGCCCCATCCCAGTCGGGTTATGCTTTCAGCATGATGCTAGAGTCCCCGGCATATCATAAGGCAAGCCCTGATTTTAATTAATCTTAGTGAGTACTTGCTCCAGCAAACTGCAGTGCCTCTTGGGTTCCTACCTGGCATATTGCAAAGGAAGTATCGTGGTTTGTATCCATATCCTTTAATTTGGTACACGTGTCCAAGCATTTGTGCTTTCTCTCCCAACTCCCGCTTCCGATTAATGCTTCTGCAATGGCCAAAATTGCTGTCATTCAGTCTAGTCTCCTCAGGTCTTTGGTGATGCTAGTGGACTGTACCTAGGACTGTTCAGTTACAGTAGAAAATAGAGTTTCTACGAGTCAAATATAATTCTGAAAATCCAGAAGATATTCAAAATACTATCTAAATACTTTTTGCATAATGCTTTAATATAAATTCTATGTATTTATAATAAATTGTAAATATAGACATTTTTAAGTTTAATGTAGAGTGCTTGTCAGTTGCTAACTGCAGCAGCAGACAGGCCACCACACAACCCTGCTTTCCACAAGCAGACATGCCAGGATGACCAGTTTATAGGCAGTTCATACCCCTGCATGCACCTGTGTGCACACATACACTCATGTCTTATATGCCTAAGATACCACCGTACTATTTTAAAATAACACTTGAAGCCCCAACTTTTACGGCACTGCTTTTATGGAAAAGGAAGGCAGGCCCTTCAGGTTTCAGTGCCATCAGCGTAGTATGCTTCTTGGCATCATTTAGGCTCGCCTCAATCCTACAACCAGGTGCTAGCTATAGAGTGTTTATAAAGGTGCTTTCAATAACCACCTTCCCAGGAAGTGGCCAACTTAAAGTTTGAATTTGTAATACAAAATAAAACTGGAAACAAGACTGTGAATAAGTTTGATGAGTCAGAAAATAGGTTAGGCATGAAGCTGAATTTTTGTAGTTTATTTTGTTTGTGTTATTGTTTTCATTTTACATTTTGTACATCTCATGCTATCCTCCCTTTCTAAATTAAATGAGGAAAAAGGGAACACTTGGAAGGCACAATTTATTGAACGAGTTTAAAACTTCTACTTTAGCATTAAATATATCACTTCAGAACAGGAACCCAAAACTTTTTATTTCTGTCTATTGGCAACTATAAAGAGAGAACAAGAAGCAACTAGTTCAGACATCTGTACAGAGGTCTCTGGCCAAATCATTCCTATCCTGTGTTTATTTTCATACTGTACTGAGGTTGATTTCTGTGTCAGTGCAGAAGATGCATATGAAAAGTTTTCCTGTAAGTCCACTCATCTGCCAGCTCACAGAGCTGAAACAGACTCCTCCTACTTAAATTTAGCATTGTCAGAGTTTTGTGTTTGGATAGTCTGCTGTCATGGGGAGACAGGGATACCTCCAGGTGATCCGGTCTATCCCATTCACTCCTATGGCAGGTGCCTAAGAGGCACAGAAGGTATCACTGCTTGGAGGTACTCCTCTCTCCACTTAGCATAGACCATCCCCAAGCTTTCAGACAGCAAATAGAGTGTGGTATGTCTGAACCCATCCTTAACAAGCCAAAGGAATTACAAAACCAACTTCATCGTTATTCACAGAGGTTGCCCAATGGCAGGTAGCATTTTAAAACTGCAGAGACACTAGTATTTATTGGAGGGGGTAGAGGACGTTGGGTGACAGTGTCCTTTTTGTCTAGGCTGCTGTCTCAAAGTCATGCTATGTGCATTCAAGATGTGCTCCAAATTACTGTCAAATTGTCATCCTACGGCCTTTGCAAAAATCAATTGATGATCTGTTTTTATTCAACAGTTATCCACATCTGGAGCTGACAGATAATTTTCAGTGAGCTATGGCACATAAACACTTTATTCATATTTCTATATCCACATCATCAGTAAAACTAGGCATAGAATATGTTCCAGAAATGGGCCTCTGTGTTGAAATGACATACATTGACAGAGCAGTACAGGAAGCCACCTGTTTGTAAAATAAGAGTGAGACTTGTCTTCTGTGTGTAAATCAAACTTTGTAATCACCAAATTAATGTCTTAACAGCATTCTTCTCTTTCAGCTTTTCCTCATTATTATAAGCAGTGCTATGTCTTGCTTATGAGGGGAAATCTCAGTAGGAATATTGTTACTTGAGAATTAGGTGTAAAGAATGGAGAGGCTGTGTAACCGGCATGGATAAAGGAGACAAAGTTATGTTTGTGTCTGTACCAAAGGTACATAAGGGGGTGATATGGCTAGTGACATTTCAATTACTTTTGACTCCCAAGACAGGTGACTATATCACCTGGATCCACAGTCTGGTACTTTAACTCACTTGTCACCCCAAGGCACCATTGTGGTTATTGATAAAAATATCCAGAGGGACACTTTCCATACAAGGAGGTAAAGATCACACACATTAGCTATTGGTCCGTGGAGGTCCAAGGCTCATTTATGTTCTGCGTTTACCAGAGCTGTCCAGGTCCCCTTTTCCAGGCAAGGTGGTTGCTGAAAAGGCACATGTACCAAAGGGATTTTTAGTGAGAACGAAGAATCTGCTGATTAAGCAGTGAAGGTTACCTGGGCCTAGGGTAATGAGTTAGGAGACAGCTTCTACTAAAAACAGGGTAACACTTTAGTTAAGGCTGGAAAAGAAAAAGGCCTGTCTTGCTATTTCTAACATACTGGTTGAGAAAACATTTTGTAAACAAACAATTCATGTGGGAAAACTACCTGGCTTTTAAGTCTCCAGATCCTGCTCCCAGCAGGAAATTGATCTGGACTTTGCTATCACTTTGCAAAGGTTTGTATTTTAAAGTGCTACCTTGTCTTGAGAAATAATGAAAACATTTTAATCAGTGAGGTATTTTTAATACAACAAACTTATCCAAGTGCTAACTGCAAAGCAGCACAGACTGCATATGCATAACACCATTGCCACTGGTGTGAGTTGTTCTTCCCGGCTTCCTCTGCGTCCCAGGATATTAACCCAGCATGGAAAACAGCTCACTGCCTCTTGGACGAGCATTGCTGCTTTTTGATATGTGAAATTACATATATTCTTTGAAATGGAAGAGGAAGTATACTAAGTCAATGGGATCAAGTAAATTTTAACATTTGTAGGTGTTTCCATGAGCCAGGTCGAACAAGTCTTTGGCTTTTATGTCAGCTTGAAGTCTTTTTTCAAGAGGAAATTTTTTACTCCCTGTATTTATTTTTTTCCCATGTAACAATGTTTTGTGTAGCATCTTCTCTCTCTGCTGTGCTTTATGAAAATGCTGTATTGTGTAGTTGATCATATTTACTGCATTTTATCTTTATTTTCGTGTATTTTTATTAAAAGATAAAGAATGTGCCACAGTACAAGCGTGTGCTTAAATTTTATATACTATTAAACAACTGCAGTATTTCACAGAATCACAGAATACGCTGAGTTGAAAGGGGTCCACAAGGACCATCAAGTCCAATCCTTAGCCCTGCACAGGACCATCCCCAAGAGTCACACCATGTGCCTGAGAGTATAATTCAAACGCTTCTTGAACTCTATCAGGCTTGGTGCTGTGACCAGTTCCCTTGGGAGCCTGTTCTGGTCCCCAGCCACCCTCTGGGTGAAGAACCTAGCCAACCTAAACCTCCCCTGACACAACTTCAGGCCATTCCCTCCAATTCTGTTATTGTTCACCACAGAGAAGAGATCAGTGCCTGCCTCTCTTCTTCCCCCCACAAGGAAATTGTAGACTGCAATGGGGTCTCCCCTCAGTCTCCTCTTCTCCAGACTAAACAGACCAAGTGACCTCAGCCACTCCTCATACAGCTTCCCCTAAAGGCCTTTCACCCTCTTCATTGCCCTCCTTTGGACACTCTAAGAGCTTAATATCTTTCTTATATTGTGGTGCCCAAAACTGCACACAATATCCAAGGTGAGGCTGCACCACTGCAGAGCAGAGCGGGACAATCCCCTCCCTCAGCCAGCTCATGATGCTTTGTCTGATGCCCCCCAGGACAGGGTTGGCCCTCCTGGCTGCCAGGGCACAGCTGACTCAGATTCAACTTGCCATCGACCAGGACCCCCAGGTCCCTTTCCATGGCACTGCTTTCCAGCTTCTCATTCCCCAGTCTGTACGTACATCCAGGGTTGCTCCATCCCAGGTGCAGAACCCAGCACTTGCCATTGTTGAACTTCATGTTGCTGAAGATTGCCCAGTCCTCTAATTTGTCAAGGTCTCTCTGCAGGCCCTCCCTGCCTTCAGGGGAGTCAACAGCTCCTCCCAGTTCTGTGTAATCTTCAAACTTGCTTAGTATCCCTTCCAGTCGTGCATCCAAGTCAATTAAGAAGATGTTGAAGGGCACGAGGCCCAAGATGGAGCCCTGTGGAATCCCAGTAGTGACAGGTCACCAGTTTGATGTCACCCCATTCACTGTTTACCTCTGTGCTTGACCCATGAGCCAGTTGCTCACCCACTGCATGCTGTGTTTATCCAGCTGCGTGCTGGACATTTTGTCCAAAATGATGTTTCTTCTTCTTGGCACTGGTTACTGGTAGATCACAAGGAATTTAGACTATAGACTCATTGGAGCAAGGGCAATGTCTTGCTATGTCTCCTGTGAAGTCCCTAGTACACATTAGGAGATAGATATATATATATGTATATATATAGTATATATAAAATTATATAACAGTAAAAAATTCAGCATTTGAATGGCTAAGAACTGCCCTTAGTGTGGAAACAGTCTGATATGTAATTAAACTTGTGTAATTAAACTCATCTGTAATTAACTCTGATATGTAATTAAACTTTAAGAATAAAGCGTAAAGTATGAGACAATCCTAATTTATCAAAATACAGTATTACCTGGACATATTATGGTTAAACATCTTTCCTCTTTTTATTTTTGTGCAGAAATATCAGCAATGATCCCAAAGCCTGGAAAGGGGTGTGCTGACTGAAGTTTTTGTGAGGTTTTTATGAGGATTAAGGAATCTGAGATAGCAAAATCTACTGTATACGAGGAGGTTGTCATGCAAGAATCTTCAGACAAGTTTTAGATCAGAATTCTTTGTCAGCAGCAGTAGGATCCAGTAAGGATAATATGCTAATTTTAACCTGTGATAGGTTTCATATAGGGATCTAAAGACACAGAGGTAGATACAATCTCATTAAGCTTTTCTGTTGACACTGCACAGCTTGTTATTGCATTCAATTGAAGTCTAAGAGTAGGAATATAAAACTTGTATAACATTTTAGCAAGATATACAGTAACATTGAGACCTGAATAACAATTGAAAGAAGAAGTAGGATATTCCCTTAGCCCTTGGGCTACCACCATTTTTCTGTTCCAGCAGACAAGTAAATGCTCTAGGTGTCTATGCCATAAAAATTTTCCCAGAGGCAATTCTGGCAGGGCACCTACTTTCTTCAAACCAGACCCACTGCTTTAACCTTCTGAATGTCAGATTTCTAAAACTAAGTGCTCCTGGTGCACTGCTGGCTGCTTCTATTCTCTAGGCTTCCCTTGCAGCCTGCTAGGAGTGCAGGGAAGTATCACAGGCAGGTGCTCTCAAGGAACAGGGACAATTCATTCCTTCTTCATAACAACTAGAGAGCTGCAAGGTACCTTTAAACAAGGTTTTATTGTAATTTCATGATGAAAGGAATGTTCTAACAATTAGCAGGGTAATTAGTGTTTTATCAGGCTTATTATATTGATTGGTAGTAATTGTTAATTAGCTGAAGTCTCCTTTATCATGCCAGTAATTTTTCTTTAGAAATTTATCAGCCATTTCATATTTTATAGCATAATGGCTGAATGAACTGTCTGGCAGCAATGAGCAAAGGACTGGTAGTTTTGAGATAGATGTGTGTAATGTCCACACTGTGCATTTTTTTTAGGACAAAAGCAAGGGAATAGGTACAGCTGCAGTGCAGTACTTCAGTGTTTGCACATCTGAGTCATATTGATTTCAATAGAGGTATGCCATATAGCCTCACAAAAAGACATTGTCAGGCTCTCATCAAGCATCACAGAACTGTTTTAAACTCTCTACAGTATGTTCATGTGACCATTGATATTTTTATAGGTCAGTTGTGTTCCATGGCTACAAAACTGACTGTGGCTCATCCACTGCTGCCACATTGCACAATGGAACCATCGGTCAAATCAGAATTCAGCAGAGCTGAAGAGTTACAGATGCTAAACAGTAAGGGGATTCCACCTAGGGCTTAGAAACCTCGAAAGCATTGAAAAGTGCCGTGAAGTTCATATCACTGTTCCAATCAGATCAGTGTGAGCATTGTTATCACTGGCAATGAATGGAGGGGCTGGTGGTGGTGCTTTGCAACTGTCTTAGGCTTCCGATACGATGGATCAGATATGCAAAAGTTTTCTTTCAGAAATAGCACGTCCATCCACTGCATGCAGAAAAGTGACTTTCAGACATGTAAGTATGCCAACAGTAAAGCCATATGCTTATTTAGTACCTTTCTCAACTGATAGAGATATCACTCAAGTATGAAAAGTAAAATTGATATATTAAAAGACAATATAAGAAAATATACATATAAAAAGTTAAGGAGGCTTTAGTGCTTGCTGTGGTTAATTAAAAAAAAAAAAAGAAAGAGAGGAAATATACAAAGCACATTGCAAAGCTTATTTTGCAGTGGAATAGTTCCGCCTATATATTAGAATTCAGCGTCTTGTTTAGTTGCCTTGTTCTAAAACAAAATTATTCCTGAATTTTAGTGAAGGAAAGTCTAGAAGCTCTAAATGTATGCAAGCTTTAAACAGTCATGGGAAATCTACCACAACTTGGGCAGTTAATGACCTAATGACCTCTTGGTTAACCTAATGAGTCTTCTTCAGCAAGCAAGGGCATGAAAAAGGAACCTATCTTCTCAAAGAGATGAGGTCTGTTCATCAGCAGAAATTCAGTCCCCTCAGAATTGAGGATAAATGGTTTCCGGTTGTCCATCTGAGCTTGTCATTCAAGCATCTTTCAAGAATGTAGAGCAAACTAGGAAAATGGATTGAGAAAGAAGGCTCATGTTGCTAGGGCAGGTGTGTAAAACTGGCAAGAAGCCTCTAGTTTTGTTCTTTGTCCTTTTTGTTTTGAGCAGATAATGTGTAAGTAAAGAAACTGACACTTCCCTAAATATGTAAGCTTTTAGCAGCCAATTTCAGGAAAGACTTAATGAGATTCAGCTTCTAACTAGAAGCTTGTATCCACCTCGTTTTCCCTGCTATACCAACAGCTAAAAGGCACACTATGTATGTGTGCTTGTAAACTGCATATGTGTACACACACACACACTTTTGATCTCCTTAATTTGTATTGAGTATATATCTTGTATATATCTAGTATATATCTTGAGTATAGATACGGTACAAATTTAAAATAGCACAGCCAGATGTCTGACCAAGCATTCTCTGGTTAGTAAGGAGTTTGCTACAGCAATAAAAACAACTGGACTAAGTCAGTTCTGAAGTACGCTTGGGTACTGTGTTGGCATTCAAATTATCGGAATATAAAAGCCCCGGTTCTGGGGTGTTTTTCATTCTTGTCTAATAATTGTACTGGAATTTTCTATCTCAGTGAGCTGGACACTCTATTTCTGTCTTACAGCTAGTCAGAAACAAGCAAACTACAAGTTGCAAGTACTCCAACCCCTGGTTCTTGGTTTATTTAGCTATCTCCTTCTATTTTGCACATTTTAGCTTTGGAAATTGTTGAATTTTCTTACAAGAATTTTGCTGGTTTCCCTCGTTGATAAAGTAGGTTTCTGATCTAGGTAATATTTATAAAGAGAGGGTTAATAAGAAGCAATATCAAGCAACATAGTATCATACTAAAACGCAGAGGAGTTGTAATGGGCAGAACATCAACATATATGTTCTCCATTCAACATTGCCAGGGAGAAATACAGGGAAGTGAGAGTAAACGCTAGCTGATCCCAAACAAGAACAACTGGGCATCATTTTAAATAATTCCTTCTCTACGTCCATGCATCATTATCATTTTGGAGAGGTCTGATAACATAATATGAGGTTTTGGTTCCTAGCTGTAAAATTACCAGCACTGCAAAACTTTAAAGACACAGATATGTCCTTGCTGAGTTAAATACAGTGGAGTCACATGCTGTTAAACCTGCATGGTCTGGGATTTTATCAGCTGTGAGTTGATTCTCAGTATGTTAATGAAGACCTGTATACAGTGTTCTTGATTAACATAAGGCTTATAACTTATTACTTTAGCACTAAACAAGATTTAGTTTTTTGAGCTGTTGCATCTGATACCTCAATTATTCATCCTGGGAATTAATGTACAATTAGCATGAATTCCTGCTCTCATGGAAATAGATGGTTATGTTAATTTGAATGCAGTTTTTGAAAGAATTCTGAATAATGAAAAGACTGATATTAATAACTTTTTATCAGATACAGCTCAGACTGTGTCAGGAACAATTTTTTTAATGTAAAAATGTCTTCACAGTTTGTTTTATTTGTTCCATTGTCCCTTCAGTTTCAGGCTATTTGGCACATGTGACAGTGACTTTACGTAATTATGACTGTGAAATAGTTTTCAACTACAAAGGTAAATAAAATATTTTTCTTGCTTCTGTACTGATTTGTACACTTTGAAGTGACTGAAATTAACCCATTATAAAGTAGCATAAGGAAGATCCTAGGTAGGTCAGTTCTTCATGGAACTTTTTCCTCCAGAGTAGCATGCTTGAGATTTGTCAGTGAGTTACTGGTACTGCGACTAATTAGTTTATCCAAAAACAAGGTAACAGTGTGCAGTTGCTAAGAACATATGAATATGTTCTCCAGGGCAGAGCAGTCTTATTCTTAGTTTTTAAATACAGCAGTTTCACCAGAAGAGCGGTGTTCGGCTTGAATCTGTTGGGATTTTTTTAATCTATTGATTTCTCTGTTCTTGGCAGCAAAAGCTTTCCTTACTGTTTAGAGGACATAGCTGGGGATCATTGGTCCAAGCCTGAAGCTGCAGTGACATCTGCAGCTCCTGCACGGGTTTGGGATGCACAGAAAACTGCTTATGTGCATGCAGCCCACTCATCTCCACGCAGGGGACACCAAGTTACTTGGAATAACCAGCGAAATTAAACAGGGCTTTTTTTGCTGCCTGCTGTTAGCTTCCAGTATTCATTAATGAAAGATATTCAGCACTGTTAGTGAAATTTTCCCCTCTTCTATTGTTATAACCCTTTAGATTGAGTGTTGTCCTGTCCCTGGCTTCCTGATGATCACTTATTCTGGCCACATAGTTGGTCCTGAAGGTGGCATTGTTATTGACTGAACCTCCTAACTGCTTGAAAAAATGTTGATTACTTCACATTCCTGAAAATTAATCCTGAAACCTTCCTGAACTATATTAATCAACTCCTTTAACTTTTTCTCCAGTGGAGAAGGTGGAGGCCAGCAATGTCACTGAAGAGCAGGTGCTCCTCCCTGACTCATTAGCACCTTGCCTTCTTCAGTTGCAAAATCCTGGAAACCAGGAATGCTATTTATAGCTTTTACAAAGCTCCATTGGCCTGTCCTGTTTCTGCAGATAACCATTTGTGTACCTCTTCCACCATATGAAATCAGCCCCTTGTGACAGCACCCTCAAGACCTGCAGAAGCGATGACTCTGGAATGACATGACAGGTCTGAGGGAGGTTGATGGCAGCAAGAACGGAAGACCAATGGGAGCATTTAAATACAGCAGCTTCTGAGAGACTGAGGAAGAAATCGGTAGCATGAGGATGACCAAAGGGGAACATAAAGGCATAGGAGGAATGGGAGCAGGGATTCCAATGAATAAGAGCTGCCTTGATCCCAGGACAGCAGGGTAATCTCAAAATGCCTATAAAGTGGATGCTGGTAACAAATTACTTTTCAATTTTTCAATATGTGTATCCAGAATACATTATGATCAAAATGAAAGGGGGCACTTAGATCTAATGACAGAAGCCATGTTAGAAAAAAATGAGAATGTTTTCTTCCCTGTATTTGCAATAATTATCTTCTGACAGTCATCCTTGCATGATGTCTCAAAACCAAATACTACTGGATTGTGATCAGCAAGAATATTTGTAGTCCTCTGTCAACAGATGTCCTTGTGGTTTCTATAGATGATTTTTCCTTCCATATGCAAGGCAGCACAGCTTGACTGGCCAAGGATACTATTCTCAAGCACTAGGCCTTCCTAACTCCTGGATACCGGATACTAGGAGTAAGAATCAGTAATTCATGTTGGAATGAAAAACCCTGTGTTTCTAAGGACAGTAGTGATAGCTGCGATAAGTGCTTTTTTTATGATGTTAAAAAGAAGGAACCTTTAACTGTTGATAGCAGAGGTGTGCAGTACAGGTTAATGCTGTGGTGATCCATTTTCAGCACGTAGGCAATGTCTCTGTGCATACTCCTCGCATACAGTAGTAGCTATGCACACAAGTGGAAATCAAGTGCAAGAGGCAGTAACACTCAGGTCTGCTGCAGCCAGCTGAGTGACCTTAAATATCTATAACCTATCTATGTATACAAATGCCCTCCCATTGCAGAGGAGGATTAATGATGTTACTTCACAGAACTAATGAGAAAATGAATCAGTTAATGTTTGATTCACAAGAGCCATAAAGCATTATATAGGCATTGTTTGTTTTTAATTCCTCCCTCTATCATGCTGGCTAATAAGTAGTATTTTTCATATACTACCGTTATTAAAATCACATTGTATTTCCCAGATAATCCAAATAATCTTTTTGATATGCTTTTTCTTCCTTCTTTTCTGCTTACTATTTCTCTTCCAGGCTGCACGGATTGCAGAATGTCAGCTCAACAGCATGCATAGGTTAGAGGACCCAGGCAGGTAGGATCGTATAGGTGGGTGTGCATGTGTTCCTCCCCGCCTTTAAAGTCACAATCAAAGGGCTTTATTCTCCTCTTAGAATACCTAATGATCTCTGATTTTTCCTCAGTTTCAGGATCTCATTCTTGAGACCCAGTTTACTCTTCGGGATGGAAAATATTTAAAGGATGTGTCTCAGAGTTTGTCCTCCCACTTCTATAAAGTTGAAAGAGGTCATTCTCAAACAGTCAAGTGAACATTCACGTTCGGATAGAACATACATGCTTTTCCATCTGGTCCTCGCACCAGCTAACAAACATGAAAAGATATCATCAGCAAATAATATGAAGCATCTTTTAATCATGTGTCATTTCTTTCTTGTTTAATACCAGAGGACTTACGATTTTGTAAAAATTTCTACAGGGTCTTAGAGCCACCTATGTAATAATTGGTTCATATTCAATAATGACAGATCACCTGTGCAAGCCTGTGCTTGTTAAAATAAAAGGTAGCAACGATTACACACTCATAATACAAATAAGAATTCTGATCTGTGTTCTTGTTTGCTTCTTTTTTTGTTTGTTTTTATTTTTTCAGTAATATTTTTGGTTGTCAAATGCATACATTCCTCAAAAAAATCAGGCTGTATCCTGTCCTAATACAAGCATAAGTGTCCTAGGAACATAGTTTGAGGATGAGGCAGGTCCTGTTTAAATTTCCCAAAGGACTCTTATATTTCCTTTAGGAAAAAAATAATAAATCATTCTTTTATTTCCTTCTACTACATGCTGTTAGACTTGCCAATACGAGATGCTTTCTGGAAGCAACTGAGATAGTTCATTTGAAGCCTGCATTAAAAACATCTTTCTATACTACTGTGCAAGTCTTTCCAGTCCACCCAGTTAAAGAGTTTCTTTTTACTTCTAGCTTTTCATCTGGATTCAGGCATTCTGAGAAATCATTTCTCACTCTTCCAAGGGTTAAATTTCTGCTAACAAATATGGACTATTTGATATGAAAACCATTATTGTTTGATATGTCAAATAAAACATTTGTCAATCAAAAGTCTTTAAGCACTGGGCTATGTGACATTTACTCTTTTATAAACCGACAAAGTCCCTAGTGGCATGCCTTTCTTCCTCTCATTTAAATAGTGGTAGGAGAACAAATCACACTTCAGGGCAAGTTGATAACTGCCAGTCACGATTTCTGCCTTGTTTACTATAATGAGGAGGGTAATAAATGCATCTGACCATTTCAGCTGGCATTTGCATAGATGAATGATTTGTCCAGTCAGTCGCTCTCCAGTGATTTGGGCCTTTTTGTCAGCACAAAGAGCATTCAGTCTCCCTGGAATTTACAGCAGCCAAGCTCTCATTAGCAAACATCCTTTACCATGAATGATTCAAATAATTACCACTGAAATAATAAACTGTTTCACAAAAACATTTTATTTGATGGCTCCAAACATCAACTTTTCTGAATTGTTGACATTCAAATAAGCCAGAGAGCTTTATTGTTGAGCAACAATGATCCCCTTGTAAAAGGGTGGGCATTGTTTTACCTCCAGCAGACCTTTAAACTTGGCCAGATATCAAATGTGTCCCTCAAATAGCTAGCCAACGTGCTGGATAATTGGAGGGCACGTACCAGATGGAGCTATAGTAAAACTGTATGTTCAGGCTCCCAACTAATTTTCACTAGATTTACTTAGGATATTGTGAGCGTAAAATTCCAGACTAATTAGCAGCAAGTTATCTCTTTGCTTCTACAGGAGTTGTGTAATTATTAAAAGCTTCTGCTTGCACTGAGCCCTCAGTTCTGAGTTCTCTTCTGTAATGGTATTCTATGTGCATAATTAAGTGTTATTTGATGTAGTTTTGGAATTCAATCAAATGAGCAAGCAACAATTATAACCCATTATGATCTCCTCTAGTGCCTGGCAATAGGAATGATGTCACTGCATTTTCAAACCCGTAGCATGAGGCAAAAGGAATTTCCTGCTATCATTCTCCTTTACCCTTTTACCATGCGTAATTAGAAAAGTTTTATTAGTTAATTTAGAGTAAGGCTATTTACTACAGGTTTTCATAGGCGCAGGAATGCAGTTTTCATCTCAGCATTGTCTGTATGGGTATGTGCATGAAATTATTATCTTAATATCAAGCAAACAGGATTCAATTGCACATTTTATGCTTCTCTTAACTGCAAGGAAACAAAATAGAACAACAGAAGGGGGAAATATTTCACTCATCCTAGCACATTCTTCATTGCATGATTTCACTTTCACATTAAGGTCGGGTAGGTAACAATAATCTCAAACAGTCTAATACCTGAGACCTTGATGTCCAGAAATAGAATAACTGAGCCCTGATTTTCATTTATAGACCCTTTATATCCCTCTGGCAAGATAAATTTCTTGCACTGCCAAGGAGAGGTAAAGAGCTCTTAAAATATGTGAAAGTCAGGCCAGTAAAATTAAATACATTAAAACATGTGACTGTTATTTGCAAGCTGTAAAGTGTACTCTCTAAAATATAATGTCTAATAATTGTCCTGAGTCAGGAAGGCAAATATTTAGAACCCAACTTTTCATACCTAGGTATTTGCAATAGGATGAACAAAATCTGCCTCATTTTTATCTGCACAAGGGTAATTGCCCATTACAACATCCAAATTTGGGACTATATATCCTATTTAAGCACCCAGCTTTGCAAGCTGAATCCAAGTGAACAAAGTTACTTAGATAAATTGAAACACCATCTTTGAGATTTCCAAGTTTGTCCATAGGCATTTCTTCTTCCTCCAGCCAGGACCATTCAAGTCCAGTCTATTTCAGTGTTATTTTTTATTTCTTCCTGCTGTTTCTCTAATCCATAATCAGTACCTAGATGAAACAGAGTATTTTTCATTTTCCTTTTTGGCTTTTCAGGTGCAACATCAGAAGAAAATTCAGAAATCCCTTAGTAATTCACTTTGGATAGATATATAGATTTTTAAAAATTTCTAGTCCATTTTGGTGTTGATAGAGCTAAGGAAGAAACCGAATTGGCTGGAGGCATGTGCAGATGACCATATGTGAAGAACATTTTCTACACCTTCTGGTATTACCATGTTCTTTTAGACTGGGAGGAGCTTGCTGCGTTGCAATGAACAGCAGTAAAAGCTCAGTTAAAAGTAATGCTGCTTTCCAGAGCAGTCCCTTTTACATGTCAGCAGAAAGGGAACCCGCACACTTACATTTAACTCGTATTTTTCTCTCTGTAGTCTTCTGTAGTGAGTAGTTTACATTGTTACCATCTTGCCAGTGTGCCACAAGTGAATGTGCTCTTTCTGCCACCACCAAGCTAGGCTTTAAAGTAGACTTAATGAATGAGCTATTCAGTCTCAAACTGCAGACATCTTAGACATCAACACAGTTTCAACAGCAATAAAAAAATGTCCAGTTTCAACAAGAACAATCCCCAGAATTTAAACCAGATTTTAGAGTGGGATTCATCTCCAGATATAGATACATGTAGTTAGATGTCTATGTGGGAGGCAGGTATCTGAGGTCTCATCTCAGTAAATTGAACCCCTGTCAATACTGTCAGAGGACCATGGAGAACAAACTCAGGTCTCTGTTGACTGTAAATAGAACTCCACATGTTACAAAGGAAGATATCTTGTTCACCTGTAGAAATCTCCATGTAGACACCTAAGTCTCAGTTTAGTTACCCAAAAACAGTCACTTGGTGTTATTTGAGATATTCTGTGATATCTAAGGCATCTGCACAGGGCTAGGAGCAATTTCCACCCCTCCGGAAGAGCAGCTGGAGGCTTAGTGCAAGCAAAATACCTCTAAATCTCATGTCTGTAACTCTAAAAAAAAAAAGCGTCTTACTATTGATCTGAATCCTTCCTCAGGTCTCCAAATCCATAAATGCTGAAAATTCTACCTCTGACAAAACTGGAGCACCCTGTGTAGAGTTGGTTTTAGACCCAGGCAGAGTAGGTGCCTGCCTAATGCTGCACACTGCTGCTGACAGGGAGATAGCTTCCAAAGGACCACTTATGTATATGTCAGCTTCTTGGGAATCTGGCACCTTCCTCACATCTCCCCAGTCAGCCTCCACTGCTGCTCCCGTTTCTACCTTGTAGTAGGCTATGAGGTCTGATCCCAGTACAAGAATGGAAAGCAATTGTATTTTCTTTTCCAGCTCACCTTGTGCTTAGACAAACTACATGATTTAGCTCATCAAGACATTGCAGTTCCTTGTAATTGTAAAATGCAGCTGCAGTTCATTAGTAAAACATGTCTTTAATTTCTTACTTACGTCTTTCCTTATAATTAGGAGATTTCCAACATTATTTATGGCTGTTGTTCATTTTTAACAACAAACGCAGAAATATTAAGTAATCCTCATGAAATTAGTAAATCAGGCCAGTAGAAGTAGAGAAAATGCCATCTCTAAGAACAGTAAGGTGGATTATAAAAAGTTTCTTCAGATTACCTTGTATGTTACCCTCCATTGTGACAAGGCAACCTCAGTTAACATCCGTAGAACAGAAAAAGCTTTCTGTAAATGCGTTTTGTTTGCAGTTATATTATCTACAGCAAAATTGGTTAATTAAAAATGGTCTTACAAAGTATCCAAAAGCTGTTGTTTTTAGAGTTTAATTCAGACTATTTCAAGTCATATCGTAGTGAAGCAGCAATGATATGCAACCTGTAATTTTATCACAAGCAGATAGCAAACAATTTTTTGTCCCATGTAAAAGAGGTTGTTCTCAAGATGGAAATGTTATAGAACAAAATGCCTAACAAATTTGTTTTATGACTTCTCAAAGGGAAATAAATATCAATTTATTTTAAGCCATTTCCTATCCTTTTAATTAGCTGTGGAAGTTCTTCATGAAAGTTGTGTAATATAATCACTTCCAGATATTATGGCAAAAGTAAAATTTTCATTAGAATTATCACGTATTATAACATCCCCAATTTCATGCAGGCAAACATGCCAGTTAATTTTCATTGATATCCAGAGTAACTTGTGTGTTTATCCAGACATATATAGTTCATGCTGCAGTAAATGCTTGAAGGACTTGAGGGGTAAATTATTGCACAAAATGTGAAGAATGTCAAAGTAATGCAACTTTAGAGTTATGCTCCAAATAGTCCATTGTATTATTTGTACTGGATGTTCAAATTTTTATCAGTGTGGTCTTTTCCCGAACACTCTGGTCCTTCCCTAGCAGTATATTTAGAAACCATCAGAGTTATGAATACACTAAGTACATTAGGTGACTCTCAGTTTTGTGAGACCGCTGTCTACTTGAACTCTTTGGCAAAGCTTCAATGAGAAACAAAGGAAAAAGGAGACAGTTCTCATAAGAAACAAACTCCTCTCTTTCAGGATGGATGCTTTCACAAATGATGTGTTTATAACCAGAGGCAAATGCTCAGCTTGCCATCTTCACATAAACAAGCATTAGGGTCTTATGATCTGGGCAACAATAAGATGTTAAAAACCTGCTTTCTCTTCGTTTGTGGGTAAGTCACAAGAAGTGACCATTTATGAAATCTGCCCTCAAACATCTTGACTCTGAAGTCTATGTTCTTTGTGTATGCAGATTTACTGTTTAAGAGCTAAAAAAAGCTCAACAGGCCCCGAAGAATAAATAAATCCTAGCTACTGAATTTCCTTGTAAGTCATGTCCTCTGAAAAACTGTCTGACTCCTCCAGAGGTGAGTCATTTGGCCCGAAATCTTTTTGTCAGCGAGCCAGGTGCTAGTTCCTGCCTTCTTTTATATCACTTCTGTAATGATCCCTGGCAATTCCCCAGGTGCAGAAGGAGTAAATCAGCCCCATGGCTGTGCCTTTGCCACAGGGCAAGTGCTCTCAGAGGCACTGCTGGAAGAGCATCATAGCTTTCTTGTTTCTATGCAGACTTTGGTGGTATGCTAAGCCAGTTTAGAGCTGGGAAGCACTCTCTTGTGCTGCAGTCTCAACATTTCCTGCATTTTTACTGCTCCTATGCCTGTGCCATACACACTCAGATGAATAAACATAGTCAAGAGAGGGATATGGTGGCTCATGAGTGGGAGAAAATGTATTTAATGTGCAAAGTGTGCATAGTGGCACAGCCCATAGCCAGTTCACAAGGTTGTCAAAGCAGAACAGCTGCAGATGGCAGGGAGTGGAGGGGCTCATGCGGTCCCCAAATCAATCAGAATTAATAAGGTAACAAAATCACAATATTGCTTATTTTCATTTCAGTCCAGTACTCAGTATTTTCTCATCAGCTTCTACAGATTTTAACCTGACTCCGGGGTCGGAAAAGTACTGGAAAATAAAAGAGGATCTGTGTAAAAACCTTGGCGTGGAGATATTACACCTTATCCGTAAGATCTGTAACAACTGAAAATGCAGCCTATTAAGCCTGCAGATGCCTTCAGCCTCACAAAGCTAAGCGCTTCCAGGGAGTCCTCCCTATCCAGCACCAAAGTTATAGCTGCTGTAGAGCTGTTTTGCAGTTGTGAGAGTGGTGCTCTGCCTTTCTGGGACACAGCACTGTGAACACAAGTAGAGCACTTCTCTTCCCTCCCATCCACCATGTGTCCAGGAGAGTAGCAAGTGCTGGGCTTTCCCTTTAAAGCTTCCCCCCACACCGAGCACCTACACTGCAAGTCCCCTCAGTTTGACCTAATACCGTAGACAGCAAGGAGTTAAACTCCCATTGTACTAAATGAAACTGTACAAAAAGGATGTGACTCCCACATATCCCAAACTTTCAGATGCCAAGCATACTTTCTTGAATGAAAGCCTTTTTGGTATTTTTCAGTGGAGGAGAAATATGCATTTCAGAAGAATCAAAATCAACAAAGAGATTACAGATAGCAAATATAACACTGTACATATTATAAGGAATAAGTACAGTAAACATGGATGTCTAATTAAGGAAATTCTTGAGAATGTCTTGAAACTGGATTGCTATGTACATTTCTGATGAGCCCTCCTTTAAAGATATCACACTTAGGAAGTGTAATGGAAAATCTCATTCTTTCCTATCAGAACTGCTTTATCAAAAAGCTAGTTTAATTTTTATTATTTACTAAGCTTACAGTAGTGCTTGGAGTTTCCAGATGTTAACTAGCTGTTTAACAAGTCTTGGTAAAGACAGCTGCCGACTCAGGTTTGTCAGAGAGGAAAGCAGAGGTCCGAGTAGCACCTCTGCAGATCTCAGATTTTAGTCATTACTTGCTCCATGTATTTCTTCATTTTGAACTGCTGGAATAATATGAAACCTGTGCTACAACTCCCTAGAGAAGTGATTCTATAAAACTGAATGCAATCTCCTCCATACTGCCTTTCAGGAACAGACCTGGGAGTGAATCCAGCAGGGAAGGTACCTCTGCCTTGTCTGTGAATGGCTTCTCCGCAGTGATCCCAAGCAAAGTCATCAGTGGGAAAGCAGTTAGCAGGGTGTGTATCTGGAGCCCAGAGCGAAAACTTCTTCTTTCATTAGGTAGTATGGATAGACTCCTGTAGAAATGAGAGAAGTTGCTGGGATAGGGTAGAAACTGAAGCTGCATGTCTTGAATCTCAGCCCGGTTACGCATCTACTGGAGAATCTCTTCCTCACTTCATCTACTGTGAAAAACCACCATATATATATATATAAATTTTAAAAAATACAATTCTAGTTTCTTATTTAATATTTAGTGCTCTCAAAGGAATAAAACTCTCTCCCCCTTGCTGCTATCACAACTTTCAGCTCCCCATTTCTGTCTTTCAGAATTACATCAGAAAATCCACACACAGAATGAATTCAGTAAAGGTAAAAATTATGCTTGACCAACCTGATTACCTTCTGGGATGAGCCAATCTGAATGGATGAAGGGAGAGCAATGGAAGTTGTCTACTTGGACTTAAGCAAGGCTTTTGACACTGTCTTTCACAACATTTTCATAGGCAAACTCAGGAAGTACAGACTGGATGACTGGATGAGTAAGGCAGATTGAGAACTGGCTGAACAGCAGATCCCAGAGGTTCATAATCAGTGGCACAGGGTCCAGATGTAGGCCTGTCAGTAGTGGTGTTCCCCAAAGTTTAATACTGAGCCCAGTATTGTTTAATTTATTCATCAATTACTTGGATGAAGGGACAGATGCCTCTTCAGTGAGTTTGCTGATGACACAAAGCTGGGAGGAGCAACCAATACTACACAGTGCTGTTGCAGCACTTCAGAAGAACCTCAGCAGGTTGGAGAACGGGCAGAGAAGAACAATCTGAAATTCAAAAAGGCAAGTGCAGGGTCCTCCACCTGGGGAGGAATAACTCCATGCACCAGTATAGGCTGGGGGCTGACCTTCTGGAAAGCAACTCTGCAGATAAGGACCTGGGGGTCCTGGTGGACAACAATCTGTCCATGAGCCAGCAGTGTGTTCTTGTGGATGAGAAATTTAATGGTATCTCTCCTGGGGTGCATTAGGAAGAGCATTTCCAGCAGGACAGGGGAGATCCCGCCCCTCTATAGTCAGCCCTGGCGAGGCTGCTTCTGGAGTGCTGTGTCCAGTTCTGGACTCCTCAGTGCAAGAGAGACATGGAGCTCTGAAGCAAGGCCAGTGAGGGCTGCAAAGATGACTAAGGGCCTGGAGCATCTCTATTATGAGGAAAGACTGAGGGAGTTGGTCCTGTTCAGCCTTGAGAAGAGATAGCTGAGAGGGGACGTTGTCAATGTATATAATTATCTGAAGGGAGGGTGTCAAGAGGGTGGATCCAGGCTGTTCTCAGTGATGCCAAGCAATAGGACAAGAGGCAATGGGCAGAAACTGATGTCCAGAAGTTCTACCTGTACATGGGGAAGAAATTCTTTCCTGTGCGGGTGACCATGCACTGGAACAGATTGCCCAGAGAGCTTGTGAAGTCTCCCTCACTGGAGATATTCAAGAACCATCTTGGACGCAATCCTGTGCAATGTGCCCTACAAAGACTCAGCTTGAGCTGGGAGATTGGACCAGATGACCCCAATGGTGATCCCTTACAATCTTACCTGTTCTATGATTCTGTAAATAGAATGGAACCCCATTTGTCACATGCCAGATTTGATTCTGTGGCAAAATACAAAGTGCTAGTTCTTCGCAGCAATAGGAGGCAGGGAGAAGGGCCATTCTGAGTAGGAGATCTTGAACAGGCTTTGCCTGTTCACTCATCATAAATTCTGAGAAAGTAACACAAACATATACTTCCAAGGAAAAGACCCAGGGTCATTAAAAAAGAGCAAAATGTCACTATCAGAATCTAATGCACTTTCAGAATCAGCAAAGATTCCTACTTACAGGACAACTTTGAGAATTTAAACTGGTGGGGGTTTATGTTTACTTATTGCTTATTTGACTCTAATGAATATAAGGTCCATCTTGCCCAAGACACTGTTTTTAGCAGCGTTGGAGGGCAGATGTCTACAGGAAAGAATGAGAATATAAAAATCACATAGTGATATTTCCCAAAAATACTCTTCTAGCAACCACAAATTTACATCTCAGGGGCTATCTGAACCAGAGAGTGTTTGATTTTTAACAACCCTTGGTGGATTTCTCTTCCATGAATGGCTCTGAAACAGAAACAAGAAACAAGTCAGAGACACTACTATATTTACCTATCTGAATGCAGGAGTCAGTGGAGGGAAAATGTCAAGAAACAATTTCAGGTCTTTTTTCCTGGTGTAAAATAAAGTGTTTTTCTTGCTGATGGTACCACAGTACATACTCAGCTGAAAATTTACGTATGTTTTGTTAATCTCCATAATGCAGATATACCAGAAAAGTCATGGTCTAGTAGTATAAATCATGAGAGCCTTCATGAGGTCAGTGACTTTCTTCATGTAAACCATGAGAAAATCTGGCTCACCACAGCTTTACTTGCTTGAAATTCTCTTGATAAACAAGGCTGTAAAGAAATATTACATTTATTCTTGAGTTGTAGATAAAAATGATGGAGGTTTTTTGAAGAGAACTTGCTGAAAATATGTCAAAGAGAAAAAACTGCATGCTCTGTGTTGTATTTAAAGGGGTTAAAGAATAACTTATATGATGTTAGATAGTACAATTTCATTCTGTTTAGGAAAGTTTGCTATCCAACTTTATCAGGCTCCATAAAATTTCAGTATGATATTTTAAAATCTATCTGAAACAGCAAGAACACAGATATGTGCAACACCATGAATATAAATGCAAGCCATTTAAAATATATCTAAGCAAGCAATCCAGTAACAGTCTGATCATGCAGGAGAAAAACAGATAATCTGAATTTGTCTATATCCATGTCTGTCTCTGTAAATATCTATCTATGCATACTCATAAATATTTCATCTAGATCCAGTTTGAATTTGGATTCAGCTCCTAACCTTCACAGGCAGAGTTCACAAATTGCCTGTTCAGTGATCCTGCTTTGTTTTATAAGTGTGTAAGGATGTGATTCTCACAACCGATATAGAAACAAAAAACCTCACAGAAGAAAAACACCTGATGGACAATGCCTTCAGTTCTGAATTGTGAAACATCCCAGATTCTTGCTGCAAGGTGCATCATGAAGGGTAGTCAATTCACTGCTCAATTTCATATCAGAGGAACTGAAGTGAGGGCCTGTTTTTTAAATAGTTATTTCTGTTGACCTTTGCAGAAGACTATCTAGGGCACTCAGTTGTAACACTGTTGAGCACCTCCCATGACATGTTTGTCCTGTGCTTGAGAAGATGTTTCTTAAATCAGGAGCAATATGCATAAGATATTTTTATCCCCAGAGAGTTTGTTGTTTGTTTTTTCTTTAATATCTAAAAATTAAGCACACAAGGGGCATTTTTTATTTGCTAATATAGTTAGTTTTCATTGATATGGAAAAAGAAAGAAAGAACCACATATCTTTACCTCATCTCTTCTATAAGATGTTTCTTTGAAAAAAATTCCTGGGTGCAACATGCACGTTCAAAAACCTTGATCCAGGAAATACAATGGTTTTGCCTATGAAAAGAATTTTGGGGGTGAAAATCACTGGGTTTATATATTCCATTCATTCTAAACTGGTTTAAGCTGAGATGCTTGAATTCCTTTCTAAAAGGTAACTTTTCAGATAAGTGTAAGATCATCAAAGCAGGAACTTAGCAACAACTGTCTGCTCATATGTGGTTGCAACATGCTACACCAATTTCAGCCCTGCGTGACCAGCCTGACTAGGACTGGCAGCGTCTGCACTGCTGCCCTCCCACTCATTGCCTTGGCTGAGCTCACACCTGCAGGGTGTCACACTGTTACCCAGGCCGATGACCTTAGTAAGACCAGGAGATACCGAATGGGGTTAAGAATGCGTCTTTCCATTGCTTCAGAGGAAATAGGGACTTCCAAGGCTTTAACACGGGACTACAGTGTTACTTTAGGTTGTTGCCTAAAAGCTGTTGGAGAAAAAAGACTCCAGGCTGAATTAGAGGGGAGGTAAGATAAGGATAAGAAAAGGCTTTAATGAGTCCCCAGGCTTCCAGGAATACCACCATCCGTGCCCCAAGTACAGGTGTTTGTCATTTTTATAATGATTTTCACCCAGTCTCCGTCCAGCCCCCACCCTGGTTTTGCCCCCTGACACGCCTTCTGAAGTTGGGTCTGGGGTTGTTTTGGGACCCCCTCTTCCTCATCTTCATCTTCTTCAGGTGATGTGATGTTCTTGGAGGTCCTCCAGAGCCTTGGGCTTGGAGGTTGTTGTGTTCTAGGGCCATATCTTCTTCTGCAGATTTTAGGATGTTTTCTACAATTCTACCTTGAAAATGAGACTAAACAGATGACTGGAATTTAGGGGATTGATATGGGGATGGGTAACAGGGTTTGCTATGTGAAAGCTGTGTCAAAGAGTAAAGGATTTTACTATATTAAATCTACATTCACTATATAATTACTTCTAACATCTACAAAATTAAAAAATCAAAACTCCACGGCAACAGTTATATTATATATTGTTGGTTATATATGTATTATGTGTTAATATTATGTCCAGCATTTGTCCGAAGGGAAAGATGCCAATAAAATGATGTATTCATTATATAAGTATTTTAATATGTTTTTATCAATACATGCTGGAATGGATTGCCTGACATTACATTGCAGAATTTTTAAGTCCTACCTTCAGGCAAATCTCATGCTTACCAGCAAAAATGAAAGTGTGAAATGCTTTTTAATGTATATTTAACAACAGATATTCTAGTGATTACTGATGTGTATTCTCTCTGGATTTTTCAGTTGCTATCAGAAGGCAATGCTAAGAGACAACATTTTTACACATTTATGCTATCTACATCCATCAGATCCTTACTTTTTACATATTTTTAACTGTTATTTATGTCAAGACTACAAAAAAAGTCATCTCCTAAGTCTAAACCATATCAAGATTGCAAGCTTACAATCAAGTGCCAGTAAGAGTCCAGGGTAAAAGGGAGTAAGGCACAAGTATTATGTGCTATTTTTAAGACATGTTGCCTTCCATCAAAGTTTCTTGTGAAATGACCTGTAAGTGACTTTAGTCTTACATGTGCTTATATTTAAGAAACAAATCTATCAAATACATTTATTTAGCTCTTTCTCATAGTAATACCATTTGATAGTGATTAAGGTACAACTTTTGGTATTCTACAATGGCGTGTACAGCAGCAATTCATGTTTTACACTGATGTGTTGTAAACAGTAGCATCACTGTGTTAAATTGAAAGTATTGAAACCATTTTAGATCTCAGAGCCCTGTGGTCTACATTTTGTGTACTCTGACATTATTAAACTCAATATGGTTTTCTGGCTGTGACTATAATTATAGTATTTGCATGGCTAGAAAGTTTGTGTATTTTTTCATTTCTATTAACACTGTATGCATGTTGTTTTTTGAGCTTAGTGTTTTCATGTTCAGACAGCAGAGCACCTTCTATTGAATTGAATGATTATGAATAATAATTATTAATTTTCTTCTTTGTGTTTGTCTTTGTTGTTTCTTTGATATGGCCTCTAGGATGCTGCAGGCAAGGTGCTGGACCGCTGGGCCATCATGTCCAGGGAAGAAGAGATCATTACTCTTCAGCAGTTCCTGAGATTTGGAGAAACAAAATCTATCGTGGAGCTGATGGCAATTCAAGAAAAGGAAGGGCAGGCTGTGGCTGTGCCATCTTCAAAGACAGATTCAGATATAAGGACTTTTATTGAAAGCAATAATCGCACCAGGAGCCCAAGTCTCCTTGCTCACCTGGAGAATAGCAACCCTTCCAGCATTCATCATTTTGAAAACATCCCGAATAGCCTTGCATTCCTGCTTCCATTCCAGTACATAAATCCAGTTTCTGCTCCACTGCTGGGGCTGCCTCCAAATGGCCTCCTGTTGGAACAGCCAGCAATGAGGCTCCGTGAACCAAGCCTTACAACCCAAAATGAATATAATGAAAGCAGTGAATCAGAAGTTTCCCCTACGCCTTTCAAGAATGAGCAAACATCCAGCAGGAATGCTTTGACCAGCATCACGAATGTTGAGCCCAAAACTGAGCCAGTCTGCGTCTCTCCTGTTCAGACACCTACGCCAGTCAATGATTTATCAAAAACAGAACACACTAAAAGCTCATTCCGAATTCACAGAATGAGGAGAATGGGGTCAGCCTCGAGGAAAGGAAGAGTGTTTTGCAATGCATGTGGCAAAACTTTCTATGACAAAGGTACTCTAAAAATCCACTACAATGCTGTACACCTGAAAATCAAGCACCGGTGCACTATTGAAGGCTGCAATATGGTTTTCAGCTCTCTCAGAAGCCGCAATCGCCACAGTGCTAACCCCAATCCCCGACTCCACATGCCTATGCTAAGGAATAACCGTGACAAAGATCTAATTCGTGCTACATCGGGTGCTGCCACTCCTGTCATTGCAAGTACAAAATCCAGCCTAACTTTAACAAGTCCTGGGCGTCCACCGATGGGGTTTACCACTCCTCCTCTAGACCCTGTACTGCAGAACCCACTTCCTAGTCAGCTGGTCTTCCCAGCTTTAAAGACTGTCCAACCTGTTCCTCCTTTTTACAGAAATTTACTTACTCCTGGAGAGATGGTGAGTCCTCCAACCTCACTCCCGACCAGTCCAATAATACCAGCAGTGAGTGGCATGGAGCAGCATCCCCCTCCTCCCTCAGAGTCGTCAGTACCTTCAGTGTTGATTCCCACTCCAGAGCCCAATGTAGACCTTGCCCCCAAGAAGAAGCCAAGGAAGTCAAGTATGCCGGTTAAAATTGAAAAGGAGGTTATCGATACGGCTGATGAGTTTGATGATGAAGATGAAGAGGTGAATAACAGCAGCACGATGGTGAATGACATTGGTCATGACAATCACTGCCATTCTCAGGAGGAAATGAGCCCAGGCCTGTCTGTGAAAGACTTTTCCAAAAATGACAGAAGCAGATGCATTTCCAGACCAGACATAAGAAGGGCAGACAGCATGACATCAGAAGACCAAGAGCATGAGAGAGACTATGAAAATGAGTCAGAGTCATCAGAGCCCAAACTGTGTGAGGAATCCATGGAAGGCGATGATCGCCTCCATGAACCTGGTGAAAAATCAACGATGCACAGTGACAGACCAGATGAAAACCACAATGACTCTTCCAACCAGGATGTCATCAAGGTGAAGGAAGAGTATACAGACCCTACATATGATATGTTCTATATGAGCCAATATGGACTGTACAACGGAGGCAGTGCCAGTATGGCTGCTCTTCATGAAAGTTTTACTTCTACATTCAACTACAGCAGCCCTCAGAAGTTCTCCCCAGAAGCTGAAATGTGCTCCAGCCCAGACCCCAAGATCTGCTATGTTTGCAAGAAAAGTTTCAAGAGTTCCTACAGTGTGAAGCTTCACTACCGAAATGTTCATTTAAAAGAGATGCATGTCTGCACAGTAGCTGGCTGTAATGCTGCTTTCCCATCACGGAGAAGCAGAGACAGGTCAGTAAATATTAATTGATTTTCTACATTATTAAATGTGTTGAATTATGTAAAAATAGGCAGTTTAGGATATATGAAGAAACAGAGAGATGCAGAGTAGTGACAAGTGACAATTGTGTTCCCATGACATTGAGACAGATTTATCACTTTAAAGATATTCATTGTTCAGAGTGGTATATATTGTACCATCCTCTTAAGCAACTGGCTAGATAATAAATGTCATTATACTTTCTATGTGCCTGTGTACATGTGTATTGCACATCTGTTTATAAGGTGCAGCCTTCATTACATTTATTTTCTTCTCCCTGCAACATTTAAAACAAGAACACCTTCTATTAAATACATAGTTAATTGTATACAAAACAAATATCTCAATGCATGCATATCAAACAGTAAACTAGGAAGGAGGGGAAGGAGTGGATGGATGGTTGGATGAATGGATGGAGAGACAGAATGGAAGAACTGGAATGAAAGAATGATTTCCATCTCCATAGGATAATATAAAAGTAAACTAGAAGCATTAGAAGGCTGTTCTTTGTTATCTTCAATTTTTAAAACTGGATGCTGTGTTGTAGTGAGAACAAGAAAATATTAGGGAAATCATTGTCTTCTTCTTTAGTAGAACTTGCATCTCTATCCACTATTGTCATTTAATGTGCATTATCTTCTTTTCTGCATGTGAGCAACTTCCTTTCCCACCAGTAGGAATTATGCACATTCAGAGAGGAGAGGCTAGACCTCTACATATTTTTAATATCAACCAAGGTATATTCTACTGACACTTTAGATGACATCATGCCCTAGCTATGCTCCATCAGTACTGAAAAGGTTGGGATTAAACAGAAGCAGCTGGTCCATAAATTCTTTGGTTTGGGGTGTTTTGGTTTTTTGGTTGTTTTGTTTTATTTTGTGGGTTTTTTGGTTTTGTTTTGTTTTTAATAGACTGTTCTTATTGATTCCTGAGGAAAATGTAATATAAATGGAATTTGTCAGGGTGATAGGATAACAGTTATTTCATACTTGTGGATAAAAGCTCTCACATCTGCTGATGATCATATTGTCACAACAAAATCATTCTGGTTCATGGAGTGATGGTGAGATTGGCTCACCTTTCTTCTTTACTTGTGTTTTATGTTTTTTCATTAGGCTGTAAAAATTCAGGAAGGAAATTAAACCTCACTAAACATTTCACATGCAACTTCTAATTGTTTTATTTTTTTCTTTGAAACTGATGTGGTTTGAAAGTGAATATATCATATCTTATAAAATGAAAGCAAGTTAGTGTTAAGGATATCAAGGAGCCAAAATTCACTGTTTTGATGGAGAGTCTAGTCCCCAAATATCTCATGTGTTTTCTCATCATTTATGAAATCCACTAAATAGAAAAATAGGAACAAACATAAGAATACAAGTTCAGAACAGCTAAGAAGGATGATCTACGAAGTTTGCATTTCAGTAGGATGAAACTACTGGACAGAAAGCAGGTAAATCTAAATTAAGACTAATTTTCTTGGGATGTGCTGATAACATTTATGAGACTTGAATTTGACAAGGGAAACATGTAAATCAGTGGCATGCTGAGTTTAGATGTGTGTAACCCTTTTCAATTCCTGAAATTTCACACACTTTGTTAGTCAGGAATTTGGCTTAGTCAGTCTGTTTCCTCAAATGAATTATGAAGTCAGTCATGTACTACACAAAAGAGCTTTGCGTCGAGCATATGAAGTAAGAAATAATTAGCTTTAGGATTTGGAACTTTATGTAGTGTATTAAATTTCAGCAGTAATACATTGATAAATCATGGTAATAATAAAGTTAGCATAGTAAAGACTAAGATGTTCTAAGAAAGAGTGACTGTGATGACATACATAAAATATGTCTGAGATAAGAACCTGGAAACAGGGCACATTTTGAAAATACTTTGTCAACTATGTAGGATATTCCTATGAAGCTTACTGAAAGCAAGCCATGAAATAAAAATCTGATTCAGTAACTTAAAATGTAGACTGCATATTTAAAGATTTATTTTTTTTTCTTGCAATGTGTTTTATTACCCTAAAAATTTTTCAATTCAATTTGTTCGTCTGTTTGGTTTTTTCTGATCTATATTCTGAGGAAAAAATACATATATATGTATACTTTTCTTTTTTTTTTTAAGGAGAGTATATACAATTTCTAGCTCTTCAGATTATGGAGAGCACCTCAAGGATAAATGGATAACTAAATTAATAGCATTGCAAAGTGAGAACTTCTTCCAGCTGCTTAAATCAATTTCACTTAAAAACTTGGGAGCATTTTGCTTTTAATTGGTGTATGAGAACTAAGACTTAGCTACCTACAGCACACAGTAATAATTCCTGGATAATATTTGAGATGGACTTGTGTTCCATTTTGGACACATTACAAAAAGTCTCTGCGATTTGCTTGTGTGTAAGTCACTCTCTTAATCTTTGAATAGCTAGAGTAGCTTAGAATTTTGTGCTTTATGAAAGGAAAAGAAAATTTTTTCAGTACTATCTTCTTAATGAAATCAGAGGTCTTGCTATCCCTTAGCTTGCGGTCATGTGAAGCTATTATCTTTGGTTTTAGTCACTTTATTAATTATATTACTAGTATTGTGTTAATAATATTATTAATCCTATTATAACTAGTTATAGGTCTATAACTAGTTAGAGGTCTAAAATTCACAATGCTAGCTATGTTCTATAAGAAAATACAAGCTGAAGTGGAGATACATAATATTGGCTGATCTTTTTGTTTTCCTTAGAGGCATCTGATTGGCTCAAGTCCTTTTCCAATGTAACTCTAGTTAATCAGAGGTTTGACTGTATTCTCCCTGCCCTGTACATACACAAAACTCCTAATTGCTGAGAATGAGTATAGCTACTGTAAAATGGTCTTTGCAGGGGTGGGGTTGTGATACAGACTGACGATTACCAGAGGCAGCAGATCATGTCAGGAGAACATGCAGTGCTGCTTTGACTAAAGGAGGGGTTTTATCTGTGTCAGAGCTGCAACCCTCCCTTTGTAGAAAGCATCCTGTAGCAATTTATCCTAAGGTTGACCAAATCTAGCTTTACCATTCCTACATTATTTGTGCCAAGGTCAATACCTGCATAAAAATCCTTCTGCCAGAAATGTTGGAATGTCTTCTGAGATCTTCAGCTAACCACTGCTAGTCCTTGTAACTTTGGGGTCAAGATAACCAGAAGATTCTGGACACAGAATACTGGACACATCACATGTGTTTTTTTCAACTCAGGGCAGAGGAAAGCAGAGTCCTGGGCCTTGCTCAATGCCTCAGTAATTCTGTCACACATTCTAAATTTAAGCCAGTATTGCTTTCAAGTAGTCAAGTTCCGATAAGTCTAGATTGTTTTAAAAGGGCCTTTTTTCATCATCCTTCTGAGCCACAAGTAACATCACTAATTAAAAAACCTTATAATACCTAGATCTTCAGTCTTTTTCTCAGATTGAGAACTCTTTCTGTCTTTCTTTTACTGGAAGCACTAAACTTCAGTAAACCACTTTTTCTTCCATTCTTCAGTAGGCACTCACTGAATTAGCTGTTCATCCATTTCTGTTTCTGTATTTACTTAAGATTTCCTTTCTCCTAAAGGTATGTGGTTCAGGCTAGGTCTTGTTGCAAGAAGGCAATGGGGAGTAAACAAGAAAAGAGACCATGTTAAAAATTTAGTCAGAAACAATGTCATAAACCTCCTTTTGAACAGAGAGAGATCTTTTTCTAGTAACTTATTAGATGGAAAAGAGAAAGATGAGAAGTTCCTGCAAGAACTGTGCACTTAAATGGAAAAATTTGCCCTTGTGGTGTGAGTTCTCTCTGGACTCAGAGGAAATGTGTGC
>JAWMRA010000113.1:75072883-75213851 GCA_035584735.1 Pseudotriccus pelzelni | reverse complement strand
TCTGGAATTGGGTCTGGGGTCGTTTTGGGACCCCCTCTTCCTCATCTTCATCTTCTTCAGGTGATGTGATGTTCTTGGAGGTCTTCCAGAGCCTTGGGCTTGGAGGTCGTTGTGTTCTAGGGTCATATCTTCTTACGCAGATTTTAAGATGTTTTCTGCAATTCTACCTTGAAAATGAGACTAAACAGATTACTGGAATTTCGGAGATTGATATGGGGATGGCTAACAGGGCTTGCTATGTGAAAGCTGTGTCAAAGGGTAAAGGATTTTACTATCTTAAACCTACATATGCTATATAACTACTTCTAAAAGCTACAAAATTAAAAAATTAAAAAATTAAAACTCCACGGCAGCAAGGTGATTGCATCTCTTTGCCTCACTGTTTCTCGATTGTGAAGTGGGAATAAAAGTATCTAAACATTGACATAAAAGAAGTCATTATCATGCTTTCATGCTTTTCTGTTTTCTCATTGCTATGATCCACCTGAAAAGTAGGCAATGCTCAGTCTGTGGATTTTGTTTGGTTTCTAGGGAAAGGGAATGTGATGCACAAATGTCACCTGGAAAAAGGAACATAAATTCCTGCTGTTAATCTTGATCCTGATTAAACAATTTTTTCTGAAGTATTCCATCAGATCTATTTTTTGTACATCACCTAGATGTGTAATGCTAAGCGAAAGTATCAATATCTGGAAAAAACCACTTAATTTTGTCCTAATATTGCTTCACAGAGTAAAGCACTTGAAAAAATTGCCCTGTTGTCTTTTTATAGACCAATTTTTAATGATTTTTTTTCTCTTCTTACACTTTAAATCAGTGGAAAACAAACTGTGTGAAATGTACCTCCTGTTTCATTGCAGTACCAAGCTCTCGAGTAGCTGGAACAACAGCATGCACGGCTAGCTGCAGCACAGAGAACTCCAAGCAAATGTGCACACAACACAAATTTCACAGATTTAGGTCCCGATTCAGCAAAGTCCCTAAAACATGAACATAATATTAAGGATACAAATAGTCCCAGTGAAGCTAGTGGAATTATGTTCCTTCTAGTTCAGCGCCGTATTCTGAGGCACATGTGCACAAACAAAGCCATATAAACTCCCATCTATCTTTCAAATAGCTGCTGTTGACAGCTGCTGAATGCGGAAAAGTATGCCCAGTGCCATTCTGGCTTCTGCCAGCATTATTGCTCGTGTCACCCCAGCGTTAGGCCAAGGGAGCACTGCAGCTGCTCTTGAGGGCCAAAAGAGACTGTAATGAACAGGAGGGAAGCAGGCAGAAGGGCCACATGGAGCTGTAAGGACCAAGGGAGAGAGATGTGTTGGCTGCAATAAATCCCCTCGCTGGAGCCATAAAACTTGGATTTTTCTGTTAATAGGGCTCTGAGTTCCTCTGTAATGTCATCAGAAAAAAATTACTGCATTAGAGATGAAGGAAAGGAAGCTTCCTTATGATCTGGGCTGATTCAAACTAATTTGACCAGACTGCTTCTTCATTAAGGCAATATACTCTTATATCCATGAGACAATATTGATTCCAGTATCCTGTTCCTTTAAAAGCATACAGTCTCTTCCTAAGCTCATCTAGGTACACTAAGAGAGGAGGACTGGAACAAAGACCTATCATAGTAATCTGTAATGAGATACTTGATGCAGGGTTGTAATTCACCACGGCATGGAGCAGTTACCCATGTGCCTCTAGCATCCCTGTCCCCTTAGGGAAGAATTAGATAAGGCTGCCAGGGCCTCTACATTCAGACTAAATCTAATCTGAAGACTGTAGATATATGTCTTGAAAGAATAGTGTGAAGAAATTCTACCCTTGCTGTATTACCCTTGTTTTCAAAGGAAATGAGGTCTATGTTGTCACACTCTGTAATTGCATGTGCATCCACACCCTCTCTCCACACCCCAGCACTATCTGAACTTAAACTTTTGGGTAGTTGTGACCAAATTTGGCAGAGGGGCAATAGGCCCAAAGACAGAAACTTCTGCAGTTCTGTGAAAGCAGGCAGCTGCCCAAGGAAGAGAGATGCACCTGAAAGAAAGACAGGAGTGTGCATTCAGCCCTTCTTCAGCACTGGAGAATCCTTGTGGCAGAGGGAGGCTCAGAGTGTTCAGCTGTGGCAGAGGCTCACTCAGTGCAAGTCCCTCAGTAGACACCTGAGAATTCAACCAGACATACCCACTGCTCCATAGGAAACCAGGCTTTTTTAGTCCCACCAGCGAGGGAGCCACCCTGCTTCCAAACAAGAGAGCAAAGCACTGGTTGGAAGATAATGATACTTGTCAACTGGTTTAGTTTATTTTTACTGGTAAAATCTTAGCGCTCGTCACAGCTTTGACTTCCTAAGGTAGGTCCTGTGCTCCACCTGACAGTGTTGCTCAGTCTGCCCACTGCACAGCATGGGGAAGATAAAAGCAAGCATATTCTGCACATCAAGCTGGTTCAGTTCCAGTGCCGAGCGTGGACCTGCCTGAGTGCAAGTGGAGCTGTCAGCTCATACAGGCTTCACTGTCAAGGGCTGTGTCATCTGTCAGTGTCGGTTCCAGCTCACTGTACCACATAGAGGCGATGCACTGGTGCCTCCCAATTGATAACACGCTGCCAGAAGCATGTTACTTTCTCATCTGTCTTCTTGTAGCTGTCAAAACTGGAATCCATTAATTAGTTTGTTGTTGTGAATTTTATTTGTTCTGGAGACATGTAAATTTCAAAGTAAGACATGGGGAAAAAAAAACAACCAACCAACAAAACAGGAGGAAGGTGCCAATGGGGGGTTCACAAACCCTAAGTGGCAGCTATTATGAGCGGTAAGTGCTGGCTACAAGAGCTCCATCTAAGTGAATATAATGATGTGGCTAGTTTCACCACGCTGCTTTTAATGAGACTGAGCTGCTTACAGGGGGCGAGATGTAGTGACAGCTAAGGAAAGGGAAGAAAACAAGGCACAAACTAGGAAAGTCAACTGGGTCAAGAAAGCTCCGCTTATTGTTTGTGTAGGGTTTTTTTTCTAATGTATGTTGTTACTTAGTGGAGGGAATATTTGACTGAGCTTTATTTCCCAAAATAGTACACTTCATGAAAGAAATACTTTGATTTCTGAGTGAGATTTTACCAGCTCTGTGCATTAAAACTGAGATGGTCTTCACTCTAGCACTCAAGTGGACAGTGCCATCTCTAAGCAGAACAGTGGTTCCACCGAAATTTCAGATATTAAATAAGTGTATTTTTATTCTACATGAGTGCTCCTGTCCACTCCCTCACTTTCTTATGGTGTCAGCAAAGAGAGGGAAAAGTTTCAAAAGCTTTCTAAGTGAGTCTTCAAAAGCAGGTAAGGGACTGGGGAGCCTGCATGAATGTAGAATCAGTGGGACCTTAGTGTATGGTGTAGCAATCCCTGAAAGGGCACTACATGAGCACAGCCTTGAAACCAGCCTTGCCACAGTTCCCAGAAGAGCTTGCTAGCTCTGCCACAGGCACACTGACACCACCAGTCAGAGATAGACTCGGGCAGGTGCCGCCCCAGCCTGAGCTGAAGCAGCCATCAGGATTTTCCGCACCATCGCCAGTTCCCGCTGCCACATGCTCTCTTGTTTTAAGCTCAGTCACTTTCAAAAATGAAAATTAAGCTCATGCACCACTTAGTATTGCTGAAATTCCAATCCTAAGGAATCTCACACACAAACTAACTTCAACTCACTTTCTACAAAACCCTTTAAGGTGCACTATCTATAGGAAACCATGTGCTAAAAGTTTTGGTACTCTAATTCCCTCTACTGGAAGGGCAATTTGCTAATGCTGGGACTAGACATGATTTGTTTTAACATTTTCTTTAAAGAAATGATGGAATACTTTCCTAGAGCTTGTCCTCAAAATAGCTGTCTCTCTCTGGAAAATCAAGATATCTCCTCCTTTTTGTCCCAAATTATGCCAACCAAGGGCATACAAATATATTCACCTAATGTAAAAGGTGGGACTGTATATTAACAGATAAGACAAACCTGCTTCCAGGAAATCAGATCCTTTCTTTGCTTTTGCACTGGTTACATAAAAGGAAATGAAGCCCAAATTTGCAATTCAACAAGGTTAGTTCAGTGTCAATAAAATACCTTTCATCAATGCTTTATGGCCATTGTACTGGGATATCTTCATTTGCATGCATTTGCCTTATGTGGCAATGCACACTTTCCTAGGTATGTGTTCATCTCTTTTAATATCCATTGAAAATTTGGCTCAGAATCAGCTGTTTAGTGGTTTCAGTTCATCCACTTACACAGGTAATCCATGAAAGAACAAGTATTTTAAATGATCCTCAGAGAAATAAATAGCTGCTTTATGTGTGTTTGGGGTGTTTTAGGTACTCACATAAAGAAAAATAAATACTGTTTATGATCACTGGTTATATACTTGTAATCACCCATTTCTGAAGTCCCAAAATCTCACAGCCTGGCACGAGGATCTCTATGCTATATGCAGGAGTGGAGATCTATGTTGTTTAGCGGTGCTAAAGAAGTTGCTGCTGCCTGTGCCTCCAAAGCCACCCAAATCTGTCCAGAGCAACAGTTTGCATGCACAGTCAGGCCTGGGGATTGGAGAAAGAGGGGTAAAAACCAAATATTTACAACATGCCAGGAGGCAGGGGACAGCGAAGTGCAGCCTCCTTGGTTCTGCTCTTTGCTTCTGCACTCGGAGCTATCACTGCTCCCCTTCTTGTTAGCAGCCCTGGAAGACAAGGAAAGTGCCCACCTATCTGTCTCCAGTAGCTCAGCTCCCTGGCAGGCAGGGTCCTTCCCAGGCTATTCATCTGCTTGAAAGAGGGACCTAGAAGAAGCAGCAAGCTGTATCCTCCCTGCCTGGGGGGCAGTGGGTTACCTACCTTCTCCCAGCTGAGCACGGCTGGGAGGCTGTGAGGACCAAAATGACTTGATCTGTTATCAGCATCTTCATTTCTATGCACTGCAGTAATGATGTGGGACCTCTGTGTTGCAGGTGCTCACAAAAGTAAGCAACAGCTACTGTGGACATTTATTGCCTTAGTTTGGGAATCTTATCTCTCAAGTATCAGCAAACAGAGACATTTAAATACAGCTACAGACTGTGAAGCACATGAAATCAGAAGTATCTGTTGGATAGACTCTTTATAATTTTCATAGCACAACAGGACTTTCTGGGGAGAAATGGGACAGAGGTGCTCTCGAGGAGTGGCTGGTGAGCAGCAGCCATCTGGTAAGCTGCTTTGATGGGAGCACCCAGTACTGGCAGGTGAGACCCAGAGCTGTGAAGCTGTGTCTTCATTCCTCCTGCAAGAGATAGGCACAAGGGCAGGACATCTTACCTTGCCCCCACAGGGAGAGCCAAGTTTGGAAATGTTTTGGCTCTCAATTAGATATCACAGTGTGTCTAGATAGGCTCTTTTGCATTTGGGAAGCCAGACAGTCATTTACTGTGTAAACATCCTTTCATCCCATTAGTGGCCACTCATACCCCACCTACATCAGTCCCAGGAAAAAGCAGGACTGAGCAAACGGAAGGTCAAGAGTAAAGCTGGGAGGAACAGATATCACTTCCCAGCATCGAGTGTAAACTTTTGGTTTCACTTCTCTCCCAAGATGCCTGGTTGTAGTTTGGGATACTCTGGCAACATAACTGCTGTGTCACAAAGTTGCCATAGCCAAACCAGGGACATCAAAGCTCCATCCCCATGAACACCCTTGAGCTTCCTGTAGGTCTTGTAGGGATCCTGAAGTCTGTGACCATCTTTGTCCAGAGTCAGTGTCAAGCTTTGCCTCTCTGTGCAATGGAAGATTTCAAAGAAGATCCTCTTCAATGGGATTGCAAAGGACATTCTGCAACATGAAAATGTTAACATTTACAGCTAGATTAAAGGTAATCTCTTTATAGTCAAATTGTATCAAATAGGTCGGCTATCAATGATATAACCAGTTGTTTTATGGTAGCAGGAGGAAACTAGATTGCCCTAAAACAGCCCCACCTCACTTGCCCCAAGAATAGAGAAGTATGTGCACCCAGCTGTTAGTTTATAATAAAGTCCTTCAAGAGTACATTTGTGTATGAACACTTAACAAAAGCTTCTGCTTTCTACAGTGGATAGAAATTCATACTTTTATTCACACTTTTTCTTAATGACCTTCTGCCTTAAGAGCAATTTGCTTAGTCCACTCCAGGTGATTTTGCATGATTTGCAAATCTAATTTTTATCTCCATGTCTCACATTTGAAAATCTTTTGCCACCATATTAATTTAACATTTTTATCTTTTACCTACCCAGACAGCTCATTGTGACCTTTAAATTCACTTACAAAGGATAACCCATTGGTTAATCTAGACCAATTGGCCTCAGTTACACACTTGGTGACAAACCATTATTTCTACCCCAGTTCTTTAATTGGCCAGAATGCTCTTTTTTATCAGATATATTAGCTGTCAGAAGTGTCTGCTAGCCTTTGCATACTTCCTGGATAGTGTCCAGGTCATTAAAGCAACATCTTCTGTTCAAGTCTGGAATATTTATCCTGTGCCAAAATCCTAACTTTCTCCCTGCTTTTAATTAATTAAAGCCTGAAGAATGTTGCATGGGTCATTCTACAGGCAAGCCTTTTGAAATGGGAAAACTGATATGAAATGTTTCATGCTCCTTTTTCTTTTACTCATTCAGCAGTTTTGCTTCACAAATCACGATTTTATACTATTTAAATTTCATCTGGTTAAAGTATTTTACTTTTATTTCTGCTGAATTACTTTGCATTACAATAAGGCAGGCACAGTTTCCTGGGCAAAGAGGGAACAGCAGGAGCCAAAGGGGATGTAACCCCCCACATATGAAGGGAGAGTAGCATACCTCTCTATGGTCATTCCCCCCATCTCTAAAGGGATGAAGTCCTATGAGGAATAAATCCTCTGAGAATCAGAACCAGCTTTCGAGAAAAAAATAACAGCCCACAACTCTGGCCAGAATCCCCACAAACCTCTACACACTTTCCTGCAGGGAACATCCAGGCAGCTGAATCCCACCCAATCTGCTGTGGTGGAACAACTGATACATCTCTTCAAGGTGCTCAGGCACTAGTTGTACAAGAGGCGTATATGACCCACATACCTTTCTGTATTTAATGTCTAGCAGAGATGCTGGTAACTTTAATAGTCCTTCATCCCTTGCACTCGCAGAACAGTAACATCAAGATTTTGACTGCCTTATTGCCATAAATATTCTACGTGCCAGCCAAGAAGACCTGGTTAAAATAACCCTTTACAATGAAAATTTATTTATTATTTTATACCACTGTGTTTATTGCCATTTATACTCTGTGTTCTTTGTCAGTGACTCACAACAGAACAAAGGATTTCTTGAAAGGAGATGTGCTAAGTGTGGTGATTTCTCCATATCTATGTAGTAAAATATTACTCATTAAAGGCATATCTTGTAATATCTCTTGATATCTCCTTTATGCCAGTCTTCAACATCAAATTTCAAAGTTGTCATATGATAAGAATGGATTGACAGTCTTCAAAATGTTGTAAGTTTACTCCAGTTTTTGTCAGTATAATGGGAGTTTGAAAACAGACCTACCTTGGTGAAAATCTCTTTTGTTATAAATACTTCTTGCAGCTTCATGTTCTTCTAGCTGTAATATTAACAAGTGTAAGACTAATGTCTAAAGGTGTGCCAAATGGAGTTATTATTTGAATGGCAAATGATGAAAAATTAATGTAATACTTCTATTCTTGCTTTGTTTTATTGGCTTATGAAGCAAAATCAGCGCATTTTAAAAGTAAATATTTTTCCCTTTTTTCGATTCTCTGTTTCCTATGCATGATCCTTTTCATACTTATTTCATATTTAGATTTGGATGATCTTTGAATAGCTGAAGAACATTTCTGGGAGAACAATGCTCCCGCTTTGCTGTTTGATCAGGGATCAAACTTCACCATTGTATGGATTTTTCCCCACAAAAGAAATGCTGTTCAGGTGAAACAACAACCCTTAAGCAAAGTCACGGGGGCCACACGTCCTGAATGAGGCGTGCTCTCTACTGAAACCTGCAGTGTCACCTATCAGCAAGCCGCCCTTCAATCTCCAGCCCACAGTGTGTTTAAATGCTGTGTAAATACAGCTTTCGCACTTCCATTTATCTTTGTCTCGCTTCTGCCGTGGCGCTGCCAAACAATGCTGGGAGCAACGGGGTGGGGGCGAGCAATGCAGGCTTGTACGGGGGCACATCTGCCAGCGGGATGATTGAAACGTTCAGGAGGTGAACACTGGCTGCGCTGATGAAAAGCAAGTCCTGCGGTTCACAGTCTCTGTCTCAGACGGACTGGGATAGGCTGCTCAGATTTTTAAGCCTACTGTATTTTTTTCTAAGCTGAGGTCTCGTGTTTGCAAAGGGTCAGAAGATGCAGTTGCATAGATCCCATTCAGCAGGAGACCCTTTACACGAGTTCATTCTTAAGGAACGATTCTGCAGTACCTCAAAACAAACTGTAGCTTGGTCATATTTTTTATTTTTTCCCTGTATGTTGTGGTAAATGTAAGTCTCTCAGGACTGCCTTTCATTTTGCCATCTAAACCTGGTATGGACATTTTTTCTGAGGACTTGAATTTTAGGCCTCTTCTGTTCTCTGATTTTGTTAATGTGCAAGCAGTCTTCTTAATGAGAGTATTTCAAAGGCAGGAAGATCAGACTCTAATAGATAAGTGTTGCAAAAATTAAGTCTGTGTTTGGAATACAAAGATACACCCATGAGGAGCAAGCATCTTGCAAGCCAGGAGAAAGTTAGAAAATTTGTCTTTGGACCAGACCATGAACAACATTTAGAAAATACAACAACATACAGAAAATAAAGAATGCCAGACAAGGGAAAAGAAATGTAACTGCACATAGTTACTAAGATAATTGGTCTTCTTCACCTAATTTGTTATGCACATTGGGTGGACAAGGGGAAATTAAACTATAGCCTCAATTTTGAATTCATAGCTTAATAGTCCTTTGTATATCCCCTTTGCAAGTAAAATATATATAACATGAATGCTTTAGCTCAGTGGTACCCAAAATCCAAATAGAGAATGAATAAAAAAGAAAATTAAGAAGTCACAAGGAAATGCCCATGTCAACATGCTTAACAGTTCAATTTCATAAATCCAGACTTGTATATTAGAGGGTATGTATTAATTACAGCTTTTAAAAGATTTTGAATGAGAATATTCAGAATAACTGCAAAAAGCAAATCTTGTGTAGAGAAGTCACACATCCTGCCAAATTTGAAGGCACCACTCCAGAGCATTTGCATTAGAGAGTTCCTCAAATAAATGTGGGTGGTTGTTTGTTTTTTTTTAACATAGGGAGACAGTCATTCTACTAACCTGTCCTCAGAATCAGCTGAGTCATTTTTAATTGAATTCTTTCAGCTCAGCCATCCTGAAATAAGCCACTGCATGAAAAATTTCCACTCACATGGTTGCAGCTTGTCAGCCGACAACAGAATCTGCCTGTAGAACGGATCAACGTACCCTAAGCATAGCAGGGGCTTATACTGTTACGTTCCTGCAGGTGGTGAGCATGCAGATCAGATCCACCTGGCTCCTGGGACACAACCCCATTCAGCCATCATCTCCAGCATCTTGCAGAAGCTGAAGAACAGTACTTTCAATGGCAACACCTTTGCTTTCCATGATGCTGAATGCGGTGCTGCATTTCTGAAACGAGAGAGGGGGAGGACTATGACTCAAAATGACCATGTTAGCCCCAAATACAGAATTCAAGTTTTGGCTCAAACGGAGTTATTCATTACTTTCACTACACAAGCTGATCAGAAGTTGAATTGATGAGACTCTCATAGGCAATTATAAACTATCTTCTGAATTATCTTTGTGCAAAGAAGGGGAATAAATCTCCTTCAGTGAAAGCAAGATAAAACTAGGGTTAATTTCATGCCATCTGCGTCCACAATAGTTTACTCTTCTGCTTGTCAGCTGAACTGCTATGTTATTTGTAATGTATTAGTTCTGCAGCCTCTCAGGATATGTAGGTGCAATGTGCTGGTATTCCAGCACTGTGTTTAATATAAAACCATCTCTGGATAAAACCAGCACTAAAGGTAGAAATGACAGCAGTGTTTGTCAGTGCCAAGCTCAGTGTTTACAGCTTCCTCAACATTGCTGGCTGTTGAGCTCTTGGCTTGTTCGGCTGCTTTTAAAATATGTTCAGCCTATGAACTCTTCTGGATGTCAAATTGCAGCCGATGATCTGCCGCTTGGAACCGGAAACATTTGGTGGGATTTTACAGGGACCTGATGTAAATAAAGTACCATGGAAATCAGGTGCAAACCACTGACTTTGCCAAGAAAACAGCTTTAAAGCCCATTGTAAGGCTGAAGCAGGGGATGTAATCCAGGGGCAATCTTTGTCCATTTCTCTGTTTGTCATTTCTGATCTGTATTAATATTCATCCTAACCCGACCCCGGTGGGAAATTACTATGCATTTGTTCTAAATCGGTCAAAACTCCTGAACCAGCCATATGGTGTGAATCCCTGTTTGTCTGGTAGCGCAGAGTCTATCTTTCACAGCCCTGATGCACATACAAAACTGTCTGCTTTCACTGCTTCATAGCAGTGTTGTAAATATAACTGAACTTGTGAAAGAAACAAGGTGTTAATTGATGGTGTACATATTCGCCCTCATAAACGTCTGCTCCCAAACTACTTTTCACAGTTTCTAAGGAAACCTTTATTCTTTAAAACAGCCAAGGTTCTCGCTCATAATACAGTTTAAATTCTTAATCATCTAAAGCACTTTTTGCTGCGAGGGGAAAGGTGTAGATATGGCCCATCTGTATATTCAACAGTTACTTTGAACTTGGAGGAAGGGAAGATTTTTTGTCAGCGCTGACTGTACAAAACCATCAATTTGCACATTATGGGAAATGTGATACTGTATTTTCAACTTGACCTCCTGACTTTCTTAATTAAGACTGTGCTAGACATGCCAGAAAAAAGGCTCTGTATGTCTGATCATGTGCAGGCAGTCAAAGACAGTTGTTTGTGGTTGCTTCGTTGTACCTGTTCATTCTATCTGGCTATACCAAGATGCATTGGCATCACATAAAGGAAAGGCTACTGCCAATAACCACAGTGCCTTCCTTTGTGTCGCACCTTGCCTTGCTTTGCTTCCCCACTGCATCCCACCAGCCAAGTTGAAGCACAGATATCAAACCCGTGGGACTGAACCTGGAGACCAGCTGCCTGTTGATGCATTCCTGGGCAGTGGATCCTCCTGGGTTTTTTCCCCAGCCTAAAGCAAACTAATCTAATAAACTCCCTAGGGTCACGTTCTTTTTCTACAAGAGCAACTGCTGTGTTGGTCAAAACAAGATTAAGGTTTACAAATCGTAATATGTGTCTATTATGGTATGCTTGATTTACATTTAAAATGTAAATGGGAACCTCTGTAACTCAGAGAATGCTACTGCTGTAGTAAAAGCCACATAAAAAAAATAAATAAAAGCAAATCAGAAAAACAGATCTGAACAGACCTGGTAGGACACCTGAGCTGATGAGTATGTGAGTCATGTGCCAGCTGACTTACACACTGCAGTGCAGCTCTCTGCCCCCATGAAACACTTCATTTTCTTCCAACTACTTGGACATGTGCTGATCCCCTCCCTTAACAGAGGCAAAATGAATGGATGCTCAGAAAAGCTACTGAGGGTTTTTGCTGTCCAACAGTGACCGTTCCTGTCATATCAATCCTTCTCCACACAAAATTGCATGGCATAGTTTAAGAATCATCTCTTTATTATTGCAAGCAAAGCTTCAGAAAAAGAATATGACTATTTCCAAATCATAACTAAAAAACCAGACCTGTGGGTCTGCCAAATTCTTGCCTCTGCTAATATCCTAAAGCTTCCCAGGGGTGTAATGAATGAGCAACGTTCCCTGGTCCTCACAGTTTCAAGGAATAAAACAAGGTGCCCTGTGTTTTTGAGACACAGAATCCAACTGGTTATATTATTCCCATGAACTGCTACTACTTCCCAATTAATTTTTAGATTAAAAAATAAATAGCTAGCCAGTTATTTTTTGCTGGGATTATGTTTTCCCCCAGAATGAAAAGGGAATTTTCCAGACTGTATTGTAATGTCTGAGTGACTGCCGAGAAGGTTACAAAACCATGTGGATAAACCTGCCCAGTTGCAGGTGGACAACTTGTTGTCAAATAACTCTCCATCAGTCCTGTCTTTCAGCCACTCAACAGCTGCCTTGGTAGAAATTACTGAACACATTTTCACTGCCATAAAAATTGGCCAGGGCTATATTTCTGGATTCCAAGAAAGCTTCTGACAGCCAACCATGATACTTTATGTAATAAGTTGTCAGCACACTGTGTATCACCTAACGCTGTCACTTGGCTTAGGTCAAAGCTGTCAAATTGCCAACAAAATATTGTTACTAGAAGCACTAAATCTTCTTTTCAGCCTAGTCCTGTTGGGGTCCATCAGACATAGTCCTTGGCCTGTTATTGTTTATGCTGTGTTTAAATGACCTACCACATGAATATGCATGAAAAACAAAGCTTACATATATGTAGACAACATTGCCAGCAGATGCTGCAGTCACATTTCAAAGAGATCTGTGAAGCAGTAGGGGAGGACCGCTTATGGTCTTCTTATGGTTTTAAAAGCACACATATAAAATATTTCACATCATCATCATCATCAAAACTCAGACTTTGAGCTTCTCAGTTATACTTGCCACTTACATTTATGTTGTACATTAAATTCATATCTGAGTGAATTAGATTTGACCCTTTGACTTTAAAATAAAGATGAATTTTTGAAAACTCATGCAGCCCTGGGGTGAGAGGCCAAGAGATGAGAGAGATACCTGAGAGGGGTATTTGGGAGCTTCCCTGCCTGGGATGCAGCTGTGAAGGGCCCCAATGCAGCTGACCCTAAAGATGGGGAAAGGATGGAATGAGAAGAAAGAGTCCATAATCAGGACAAGATCTCAGTTGAAAATGTGATACCATAAAGCCTGAACTGTGGGTGCGATGCTCACACTGCAGGGATGGCTTTGGTGAACAAATACAGTTTTGTGTCTGTTATGTAAAAAGAAGACTTGAAGGGAGCAAAGCAGAGCATTGTTTTCTGTTTTCTCAAATATCTTTAGTCACCCTTTTAAAAATACAGCCTTCCTAAAGCACTCCATGCAAACGAGTAGACTCAAAAGCACGGAGGTGTTTTAAGGATGTGCACATGTCCATCATAGCCAATACACCCTGCAAAGAGTGCAAAATATTATTGCCCTGTCTTGACGCCAGTTTGGCAGCAATAGAGGGAGGTGAGTACCAGTGTCAGTGGGATTTCCTCTTGACCCCTGAAACTCCATCTGTCTGCTTCTAATTTCATGTGCATTGGTGCTGAAACTGTACATGAATGAAACCCATCTAGCATTAGTGGGAGTAATTCTCCTATATTGGAATGAGCAAGAACTGAATCAGGCCTTTGGATAAAGTATAGCAGTGAGACACTCTTACATATAATAAGGTATCATGAAAAAGGAGAGGGGAGGGGAGGGGAGGAGCAGAAGTGAGGCACTTGAAAAGGTTGTCCAGAGAAATTGTTGATGCCTCATCTCTGGAAGTGTTCAAGGCTGCATGGGGCTTTGAACGACCTGATCTAGTGGGTAGCATCCCTGCCAGTGCTGGTGGGGAGTTGAAACTAGATGAACTTTAAGGTCCCTTCCAATTCATGCAATTCTATGATTCATCGAGCCAGAGATTCAGACCAGGAATTTCAAAAGTAACCTATGACTTGAGGCACCTCAGTTTCTAGATGCCTGCTGTAAGGGTCTGGAAAAGGTGTTAGTTTCCACAGTGCTGAGAATCAACAGTGTCTAAAAATTAAGTTCCTTTAAGAAGTCAACATTCCTTACTGAAAAGCTGCTAGCTTAAAAAAATGTAAAGCTCAGACACCTTTGCAAGTGGTATGAGAAGGCTCAGTGCACCACCACACACTTCATGTGCCCTTGCAGAAGCACCTCCACCTGAGATGTTTGCACTCCTAGTCACAGCGGCTGTATCTGTACTGCTAAACTAAATGGGTCCAGGAGCTGTTCTCTAGCTCTGTGGCTCAGAAAGGCACAGCCTCACCAGCTGCATATGACTAGGCTCTGGCTCCCCCTTGGGCCCTGCAGGATGCTCCCACAGGCCTGGGATATAAATGTGACATTCTGTATTTGTCATTGCCGTATTTGGCACTGAATCATAAGGGTTGCAGACCATGACGGTGATGTTTTTCTAGCAGGAACCCCAGGCACTGCATTGCAACTGCATAGGATGAGACTTTGCAGAGAGGATCCTGGATGCCTGCAGGACAGAGGTAGCAAAACCTGGTGTGCCCTCCCTGATTGTGCCAGCTGCATCCCGGTGCTCCCTGAGGGAGAGAAGTCGGCACATATCAAGACCATGCTGATATGTGAGCTAACAGCTAATAGCTAAGTAGCCTAGATGGCCAGCAGTCAGGCTTGCTCCCTAGCCCTGTGTTATTTAGCAGCACGGATGCAGCCTGTGACAACTTGATCTTTGCTTTGAGAGCAAACGCCAGTCTCATGGAAATGTCCATGGGGTGTAACACGTGACTGTGGCTCCTGGATCACTCTGCCAGTGCAATCCAGGCGTGACACGGCCTGCAGTTCCCTACACAGCTGCCCGTTACTTTCCAGGAGCCCAGGCTGACACTTGTGGTAATTTGTGTCTAATCCTGGGGTTGCTCGAGAAATGAACAAAAGGATGAAATCATCTTTTTTGGCAGCTTCGTATAAAACTCGGAGGAAAAAAACCCAAACGCAAGTCCCTTTTTCTGTTTAATATGAAGCAACTATTAGGACTATTTACAGATCCATGCATTTAGGTTCTTATTGCTTTGGTTAATGATTTGATTTAAATGGCAGCAAAGGTTCTAGCAACTCTGCACTATTGATTATGTGATCAATAACTGGATATAATTATTGCACCAAAATGCATTCTTATATTAATGCTGATGTGAAGGCATTTCAAAATATAAAGTGGCAGTGGATATGTTGTGATTCCGAGCAGAGAATCAAAGTCACAGCATGGGATGGCAATAAAGAAAAGAACACAGTAATGAGAAGAAAAGTCTAAGAGAGAAAAAGAGGCAGCATTTGACAGACTCTTTGCAAGTTAGAAAACAAGCAGTTCTGAGAGCTGCATCGTTAATGAAGCCTAGTTTACTATGAAACTGTGTCCTATATTCCTGTTCCACTCCTCCCCACCAACCATCCCAAACCCTCACTATGTTCCCTATGTACTCATTACCCTCCCACAGCATCCTCCCCTCGTACCCTTGTCCTCGTCCAGCACTGCCATCTCTCTGCCATTCCCTATGCCACCTCAGCAACAGCATGTGCCCCAGCCAGTCCCAGGGGATGAGGGTGCCGGCTGTCCCTGGCTGTCTGGCCAGTGAGCACCTCCTGCTTGGCAAACAAACCCCGCACATAACTTCTAGGCTCAGGCTCCTGCCACTGAGCTCCTCCACGAGGAAAGTTCCAGCTCAGCATTGCCTTGGATCCTTCTTCCCTTTGCAGATGCTGCTTTTCAGAGTTTCTAATAGGCTCACATGTCTGTGAGCTGCAGTCAGTAAAACTTGTTTACATCAATCATCAGTGGATTAAAGACATTATGAGCAACTGAGACACAGAAGTTTTAAGTCCTTTTCTTTTCTTGCAAAACTGGAAAACTGTATCAGAATTCCTGTCCTGTATCTACTTTTCCAGATGAGAGCTACAACAAACAGCTCTGATCAAAATTCTCAGTTACAGCGTCTTTCAAAAGCTCATTTTCCCTTTAAAGAAATAGTCAGACTAGCTGCATTCTGGCATAACATAAAATCCATAGAAATAAAGGCCAACAATTAAAACAGCCTTGGTTTCCCTCAGCCATCCATATGCCATAGACAAGTAATGCTGCCCTCTAAAAAAACTGCAGCTGCATGTATAGTTCAGTCCAAACCTTGGCTTGTAGCCATAGTCCTCATTTTAACTGTGACTTTGGAGTCATGAGGCTCCCACTCCTTCCTCTCACAGTGTTTGTGGATAACCGAGGCAGATACGATGCGAGAAATAATCAGGAGGTTTCAGCATTCACAGCAAACTGGGATTCTGCACAGAACTGCTTGATGGCATAATTGAAAGTTGAAGTCAGAGACCAGAATTAAAGTTCAGCTGCCACTGTTACCCTTTTCCCCTGTCTTTGGAACTTTAATTTTACTATGTTAATAACCTTCTAAGAGAATTCCTGTGGATGTTTTTTTATTTCCTTTAAATGACAGTAATAGACCTACTCTGCCACATACATAGATTTGTTAGCACCAGAAGGTAAAACCTGAGATCAAACTTTCTGCCTCATTTAATGTAAAATTTCCTGAGTTTTATGGATAAATTTCCTGAGCTGTATGGATAAAACCTGGACACTGGCATTGACAAGCATCTCTCTGGCAGCTTATCGGAAAGATTTCCATTCAGCTCCAATAGCCACTGAGAAAAGCAGGGTGTGATTTATATACTCCTACACTAGGCATTCCCACAGAACCACTAGACTGTGATCACAGCACATTATTAAATGCAAAGAGCATGACAAAAAAAGGACATTTTAAAAAAAACCTTAACATTTTTTCAAGTCACAGCTAATTTCCATCAGCTGACAGGAAGCACATTTTGCTCTCCTACACATCCTCTGTCTCAAAAATGTCCAGTTTATGTTTGTTTTGACAAACTTAGCCTCCTTTTAAAAAGCGCTAGGTTTTTATAAGGTTTTAAAAATGACTAAGCTAACTAACTTTCCACATAAATGCATAAATAAATAAATGCAGAACTGAGAAAATGCTGACAGCTGCAAAGGAGGAGGTAAATAGAAGCAGGTGAGAAGGTGAAAATGTCTATATGGTCCTAACTGCAGGCATTGCACATAGTTTTGTTTATGAACATGTTCAACATCCATACGTATCACACATTTAGGACAATGACAGCCATATGGCACAGCGTGGAACTGCGAGGAATGACAATATGACTAAATCATGTCTGTGTATTTGACCAGCTCATTGGCTCCCTGACCATCCATCCATCTCTGCTGATGCTCTTGAGATGTTCCAAACTTCCAAACAGATAAAGGCTTTTCTTCTAAACTAATTTACTAGATAATTTCTTTTGTAATTCCTGCTCAAGGATCAGGACAGATGCTTTATATCACTGGAAAGGAAACCTCTCCTTCCCAAAGATATAGAGGTTACCAGAGTCACAGAGGAGGTTGAGGCTCCCTGTCAGCCTGGGAGGAATGCGAGTGAATGGACTTTCAACACAGTACAATTTTATGTGCTAAAAATCTATCGTAGGCCATTTTAAGCAGCTTTTATGGCTTCCTCTGGGTTGTGGATCCATATTACTTCCTTCCTGGCAAAAATATGGTTCACGGTTATGGATCCACATTGAAGTTTAATAGTTACTTCAACATCAGAAATATTTGTTTGACTTGTATCTCCCAATGTCATAGAAGTTCAAACACTGCCGCAGTAATATTTTAAGGGAGAAAACTGACCTAAAAATTTGAGGCCAACAGGTCAAATATTCTATCATTAAAAGAAAAAGAAAAAAAAAAACAAAGGAAGGAAGTTGAGCATCTATTTCTTAAAAGATATTCAGAAGACCACCAGATCTTATGCAGAAATTTGCTCTTTAGAAGATGTGTGTTTTAAAAATGCAAAAGAAGAATCTTAATCAAAGAAAGGTCAGTTCATTCCCTTTCCCCCATTTTGAAAGAAAATAAAATACGAAAATTTGAATTGAAGAGTGTGTCTGTGAGACACTGGAAGATGCTACCCAAGGGTGTTCACTGTAGAGAGGAGGATAGCTGTATTAAAATGAATAATTTTGTGGGGAAAGGATAGAGAGTTGTTGCTGTAAGAAAAAAATCTTTTTGATTGACATGAGAAATTGCTGCCACATGAAACAGTTCATCTTCTTTGAAGGGCTCTTTTGTCAGTGAGGTCAGGTCAAAGAGGTTTGAAAGGTCCTCATCAAAGGAAGTTGCCCTTCTAGGCCCAGTGCATTCCCTTGCTGGAGTAGTCTTGGCTTCAGGAACTGTATGGAGATGCGGGAAGTCAGGGGATGGCAGCTGCATAGCTAAGCAACCAGGGCTGGCTGAGCCATGAATCAACAGTGTCACCTGCTGTGGGCAAGATAATCTCCTTGCCCAGGCTGATGGATAACTGCTGCACTCAGGCCAGTGTTCCACAGTGGCTGTCCCTCCATTGCACGGTCCTGCTCGGTCTGTGCATGTAAGTACAGAGCAGGAGGGAGTCCCTGTACTCCTTGTCCTGTGCCCCACAGCCAGAATTTGGGTTTGCAGCTCAAATAGGAATGTAAACCACACAGCGTGTCTGCAAAAAACAGAATTCCCTCTTCGCATCTTTCCTGTCTGGGAGTGGGAGAGTCCAGATTTTCCCTCTCAGTGAAGGAACACTGCCCCCAGGGAGGTCATGACACCTCTTTGCAGTGTGAAGGAGCAACAAGTGTTAAATTCTAGCCCTACCTGTCTAATCCGACTCATCTGTGCCCCGATGCCACTAGGCACTGGTCACTAGTTTCATAGGTGTGCCCACTGCCCCACTTGACGATGGAGATGCTGAACTAACCAAACTGAGGAGCGAGGGCCTCAGTGTCTCACCCAACTGGTCAGCCAGGCACCATACTGCACTGGGCTGAGCTGAACCAAGCTGGTCCTGCTGCAGCCTGTGTGTCCCATTCCCCACTTACACCCTGCTCCCACAGCCTCCCGTTCCAGCAGGACCTGGTGCGCCTCTGCAGAAAGAGAGTATGGGAATCAGCATCTCATTGAGATGAGAGATGCAGCTCACACCTCTGCCAGTGACGTGCAGAGCCCAGCCCTGGTAAAGGTCAGTTCTTTTTTTTTGCAGAGTAATTTTTAGGAAGACTAAAAAATTTGGGGGCTTTTGTTTAAACTCTGAAATAAAGAGCTGCCCTTCTGATATAATCATGCAGCTCCAGGCTCTGCTTCCTTGAGCAGGAATTTCAGATGCCTGAAAGCCTCACTCAGCTGATTGCAGGCAGTTTTCACCACTGCTCATTCAGCCACATCTCAAGTTATGTGAAAAATCACCTCTGCTGATTAGGACAGGGCTTTCCTTCCTGATTGCATTGCCCTGTTTACTGTCATTGAATTCTTGAATCAGCAGGACGTTTTATTTGTTTCTCAAATTTTAATTGCTGTATGACTTTCCTCTTCTTTGCTAACCTGCTTTTACGTTTTAGCAAACATTCCAAAGGTAATTGCTGAATTCATATATTCATGGAAACCCAGTAGATATGTACGATAATAGCACAATTTGATATTTATGAAGTGCCACTTTTCTATAAAAGTAGAATTTCAGTTAATTATCACCAGGCTGTTTATTAACACTTGAAAATGAAAAAATAATGAATGGGCACATCGTTTATTCATTAAAATGCTGAAGATGAGTTGCCCCATTCATAAATTAGGCTTGCATTTCCCTTCAGCAAAGCACTGCCTGTGCTGGTGGATTTTGAAGGTCAATTGTACTTTAACCCACGACTTCCTGCGAAGGGGGAACATGCTGCCTTGGACTGTGATCACAGTGAGTCTTGTCAACCAAACAGAGTCATTCTGTGAGCAGTTGGGCTGGCAGGGTGTGTAGGCAAAGAGAGAGAGCTGCAGCAAGCACCGCTGTTCAGGAGATAATTCTCTTTCACTCAGAAGCAGTGCATCCATATCTATCAGACAGTGAGGATTGATGCACTGGGCTGGGAGAGCACTCCTGTGGACATCCTGATACATCTTCTGAAATCAATGCCCTTCCCTCCCACAGCCAAACCCAAACTGTTCTTGGGGAAAGTGCTGCTTTACTGCTGTCCCTCTGATGAGAAGTCGTACCCCCCTGACTGGCAGAGTACATGGGCAGGGCATTTTAATATAGGCACAGGTAACAGAGAAATTCAGAGCAAGTATCTGACTATTTTGAACACCTATTGCCCTTTTTCCATGGGAGACCCCTTTCCCATTCCTAGGAGGACTGCGTCATGGCAAGCAGAGCCCTGTGAGGGGGGAGGGACAGCAGGGGTAGAGCTGGTAGGACAGGCTGGGCAGAGGACACCTCCTCACAGCTCTTTGCTATTCAGGGCAGCATTGAGAAGATGCTACACTAAAATGAGGTCTAAGAGAGAGACTTTTTTCTGAATTGTTACAGTAATTAAAATTATCGAGAATTTCTTCCCAGGATAATGTTAGCCCTGGGGTCAATATAAAAATTGCATATTCCGTTCTGCCCATCCACAGCACAGGCTGGATGCTGCCTGGTACAGGTGAGGAACCACTGATAACTGCTGCCCTGAGGGCAGGTGGACACTTTCCACAAGGTTCGCTGGATGCCCTGGTGCAGGGTTGCCATTGAAATGTCAGCTGTTACGAGGGCAACAATTTTGCCAGATATGTTAAACACGACTAAGATGAGAAAGTAGGTGCTGAAATATTCTGTGATGGTTAAATGGAGAAAATGTCTGTGAAGCCATCTTGAGCTGATGCCCATTTCCAATAGGTTTGAAGTAATCCACAAAACAACTGGAGCTTGAGAGAGACCTGAGATGTGAAACGACACAATGAATAGCTAATAATGGCTGTTTCTTAGAGAAAATACATGTCGATATCACGAGCGAAGCAAGCACTCCTGGCTGTGGGCTCTGCTAGTGGCTGTAAACAGCTCTCTCTTCTGAGAAAAAAAAAACAACAAACCTGTATCACTAAGAGAAGTTTAGCACTGTAGCTCCAGGTCTGAAGATGAGCCTCCCTCTCTCATGTCTGGGTCAAGCTCTGCTAGCAGCCCCAAGCATACACCCAGTTCCCCTGAGCATGGTCAGCAGTGACATTAGCTCAGTGCTCCTGTGAGTACATCAGCCACTAAAGCATTTTTAGAGAATGCTCTTCCTTTCTGATAGCGTAATCACTGCTTGCTCAGATAAGGAGGAGTAAGAGACTTGTTTTAGGAATGGCAGCAAAGAAAAAGAATGAACCCAAAGGGGCACAGAAGGACAGATGTGGTTATCTAAAGATAAAACTACCTATAAGCAAGGTGGGTTTTCTGAAAAACAGGTCTACAGTGACCTTGAATGGGACCAATATCTCTCAAGGGTTCATACTGCACAGAACTGTTCAGAGATAAGTCCTGGCTGCTAATGTTAGTTAGTAAGACTGTATATTGGCTCATTTTTCCAGTGGCATGTTTGAAAACAAGAATGCAAGAATCAAATTCAGGGTGAGTTTTTTTTAGCTGCCTTTAAAAATGCATAAAGTTTTGCTTCAAGTGTCACTGTTGGAGTTTTACTATTATGCTAACAAGCCAGGCTACCCGCTGAATCCAATGGGCTACAGGCTCCATTTGGGGATTTTGCCTACTGTGAGCATTTTTTCATTTCTTTTAAAATAAAATACCATCCTCAAATGCCCACCTTTCAGAGTTCGTTTCATATTTTTTTAAATAAAAAGATGTTTAGAGAAATTATCTCTGCTTTCATACGTGTTGCTTATAAAGTCAAAGGAAAGTATTTTCGCACTGTTTTTTTCCTTATCAGCTACAACTAAAATGCAAAACCCACCAAACTTTTACTCAGGTTAAGGTACACTACATTCTTTTAAGCACTGTGATCCTTCATGAAGTAACCAACTGAATTTTAAAATACATGTCAAATAAAATGACTAGCAAGGACAAACTAAAGTTAACATTTAACTTTTTCTTTTGAAGTACAACTAATTTTCTTGCAGAAGTACAGCATCAGTTCCTGCAAAGCACTTCTTTTGTTATTGATTGGAGAGATATAATATATAAAGCTGCTGCCTGTACCACTCTACAATAATTAAAAGTACTTAATCATGCAGCTTGGAGATTTATTTTAAATGCACAAAATATGTTCCTTATTGTGATTCACAAGAATTTACTGGTCTAATTTCTTTAGAGACCAGCAGGAATATATATTGACTCTGGTTTATTTATAAACTAGCTATTTAAATTACCAAGTTATTTACACTGTTATTGTCTCCATCATTTAGTCACCATTTGCAAAGATTTCACATTGCTCTTAATTTGGCACTCCCTAGTGCTAATAGTACTTATGGGAGAAGGTTATTTAGAAGGTAGTCAAGCAAGCCATCTTGGTACTGGATGATCACCTTCTTGCCCCAGACAGGCTTGTTGTCTTGGTGACCTCCTTTGAGAGGAGACAACATGCAGAACTGAGCCCTGGAGTATGTTGCACCTGCTTATCATCACGGTACCAGAAGAAAATAAGGCACATTGCAAGGAAATGTAGATCCAGGAGGTTCAGTTGCCCTCAAGGTCTGGATTAAAGAACACCTGGCCAGATGTTTATAACATTACCCAGCTGTAAATTATTGGGAAGAACAGGGACCACCAGGGGAGGAACATGGTTGGACTGAAGTCCCCCAAGATCCTGACTTGTTGCTGAGATTACATGAAGGAAGGAACAGTCTTTGGGTGGACTTGACTGACTCTGTTCTGTTTTATTCCACCAGCAGCAAATATAAAACATCAAGACCACAAGGCTCTGAAATTCCTGTAAGAGTAGCTGAGGAAACCAGTTATTAAAGGAATATTTCATTCCTGAGGGTAAGGACATTACCTACTCTTTTATTTTCTTTTCTAGCAGCATTTTTTTGGTTACAGTCTTAAGCGCACAGAGCACTACTTATTTTCACAGCACTCGCTCTCCCTTTCTTCTTTTCTTTTCTGCCTTAAACTCTGTGTGTAGAGGATTGAGTATAACAGCTATTATTTAACATGTGGCTTTTATCCCATGGTTGGTTCCTGTGCTGAAGGGCCTCCCTGAGTATCTCCAGTCAAGAGACAACTGTCAAGCAGATCGTGATGAAGAGCAACCCCCACGACCCCTGTGGGGAGGAAGGCGGCAGGTGCCCCAACCGTGGGGACACCACGCTTTCAGAGGCTGAGGGGGGAGAGGGGTGAAGTGCCCTGGCGAGCCAGCCAGCCCCTGCACGACAACAGACCTGCCAGGCACTGGCGGGACCGGGAGATGCCATCTGACATTGCACCAAAAGCCTTTCAGTGCGGGTGAAAGGGATTGCAGCACAAGTGTTCGCACTGAGCTCTGTTTTCGGTCGGCTTTAGGATGATTGTCCCCAGGGTAAGCCTGAAGAGGCAACTTGTGTTTTAGCTTGGGTTGACCTCAGCACTGCAGGTACTGGGAGCTGTGTATAATTATTCAATTCAATTTTCATTTTCAACAGCAAAAATTGAATGGATTCAAAACACCCAAAGGGGAGAAAAAACAAACCACAGAAGTTTGTGAGCCCTAAGGTTTATTTCCTTCTAGATGCTTCAAGAAGTACTCTCAGAAAGAGGGATGAGCATCATGAATGCCACATCAACCAAATGTGAGGGCAGCATGGGAGGTGCCTGTGGCTTCAGGACAGAGTTGTCCAAACCTCGCTCTAAAAGCAAGGCTTGGTGTGATGCGGAGCCAAGGTGCCCACCAGATGTGGTGGTACCTTGCCCCCCCATGATTTGTTGTGACTTGCTGTGATGAAACACCCAACAAGGACAAACAAACTCTCTGAAGGAATGTGGTCTCTTCTACAAGGAGACGATTGCCTCTTTCTTAATGAGGAAATTACTGAAATGCATGCTGCTTTGTTGCCTTGTATTTCTATATAGCCCATTCCACATAAGGGATTAATCCCTTCCCTTACACAATGCAGGCAAATTCAAAGCACATTTTGGAATAAGGAGAATTTTTTTTTTCAGTGGTCTTTGGATCATAGCATTGGCATTGTTACATTCAGAACAGTTTTAAGAGAACTCAAAAAAGTTTCAGAGGTATGGGTCCATTCCCAAGCCAAGAGATGCTGATCCAGAAATTTTACAACACTGTACTTTCGTTCAAGATATCCAAAACGCCATGAATTATGTATCCAACCTTGAAATGTTGTTAAAAATATAATAGAAAGTCGCACATTGTGCATATTTGAGGGTTTTTTTCAATACTCATACTTCAGAGTTTTGAGCCAGATTTCTTCTCCTCACTGACATTTGTCCACACCGAGAACTGAGTCCAAAATATGCTTAAAGGCAATTGAAAGTTGTTTGGAGGGTTTTTTTTTATTCAAAGCATTTACTTACTGTGCAAGCTGCCAAAAATCCAAACAGTTTAAAAACACTGGGCACCTCATTTTCAGTTTTTCTCAGCAGTCATCCCATTTATTTCTTTGGAGCTTTAGTATTATTACAGATTTTATTTCATTTTCACATCATGCATTTCAAGTTCATTTTTGTGGAGTGCTTTTAATAGATATTGTTTTAATTCCCAGAATACAGATCTTCATCGTTATTTATTGTTAATGTTTTGTCTTGGACTAAACCCAAGAAACTGAAGAACTTGGCTCCAGAATATGGCAGGCACATAGAGGGAATGCTCTGACAAGTGAATTTGGGATTTAATTGGCTTGTATCACTAGGTGCTGGGTTTGAAATATATTGACAGAAAAGGACTGAAAGACAAGTCTTGAACAGTACAAGCATTATTATGCTGGTAAAATGGAGAGCAAAATGAGTAGTGACATTCCTTTTTTCTGGTTGTTATCAGCCACTCAGCCTCCCCAAAACCAGCAGAGAAGATGTTCTTCTGTAAATCTTTAGCTGGTGTAAAGCAACTTCTTTCTCAAGTCAGTGCAGGTATGCCATTTTATACCACCTATCCATATTTGCTGCCACCTTTGCAGAGGAAAAGCAATAGTAATATAGGTAATTTGTTGCATCTGGCAACAAAAGTGAGTCTCCAAACCCTAATGACTGATCTGAAAAAGAAGTATAAAGCAGCTTCCTTTCAACCCCCATGGACAGAAGATACAGTAGTCATTCACTTACAAGTAGGATAGGGGATAATGTCTCCCCATTCTCTGAACTCTGTGGAAAGATAACAAAGGTTAAGAAAAACCCCAAAACCCAAAAAAAAAAAAAAAAAGCCTCGGATATGTTAGGGGAAATTCCAGAAAAATCTGTGCTTAGAGTACCAGTTGCCATCAAGGATTCCGGTATTCATCCATCTTCCCTCTAAAAACCTTTTGTTATCAATAATAAAGATAATTCAAATATGGATAGATTCTATTTTACACCGAGAAGAGCTAACTATGGTCAAGGGCAAGACATGAAAAAATCTATTCTGAATTTTCAAATTGTGAGAAAAAGAGACCTTTTATCACACTAAAAAAACCCCTTCATTCGCATAGGTATTGAAATCCTAACCTTTCCTGCTCTGAACCATATTACTCAGATGGGAGGATGGAGGGAGAGAGAAAGGGGCAGAAGATGAGAGGAGCAGATTGCCTTCTGTCATCAATTTGTGCATTGTAGATGAAATTAGAATACATACTTTTATGACACTAAGTGCTAATTCGTCACATCTTAATTGATGGAGTGGGGTGGGGTGGGGTGGCGGGGTTTACTTGATTAAAGACAGTAAAACCCAAACCAGCAGAGATTTCTGCTTAAAAGGAATATGCATGTTATGGTCTGTAAAGGAACCTGAGAAGAGGAAAATTAAACACAGTACTATATTTCTTAGAGGAGATAAGCTTATTCCTACTCAGAATGTATTTAATTATTACCAAACCCAAACCTTTCACAGTGAAACAACACCTACTTGAAAGAATCCTAATGTAATGTGTGTTCTGGTGCAGCAAAAGGAAGTGCTCTCAGATTTAGCAAATGACTTTATTGTTCCCCCCCTTCTAAGTCAAATTGACGTGCAGCATTTCTGAGAAAGACATTTCATGTACCTGGATTAGTATAGGTGTACCCAGCAGATTGCCTTTGTCAAATATGAGATAGCTGAAAAAGCAGCTTTTACCTCTGATATAGAGCGTATTTACCAGTCTGCTTCACAAAGCATGTTAATTCACGTACGTGTGTTGCTGGAAGCACCCAGATCACCTGCCACTGCTGTGTATTACTGATTTATTTCTTCTTAGCCTTTCTTCTGGCTCTCCGCATAGATCATACAGGATGTACTTGTATGACTATATATGCAATTCAGTTGTGATTTCACAACATAATGGGCTAAAATTTTGCAGATATGGAGATGCTTGGTGCCTAGTGAGGCGAGTGAGGAGGGTACTGGCTTTGCATTGCTTCTTCATCCTGCAGGCATTGGCCAGTGCAGCAGGTGGATCAGGCCTTAAGGAGAGACACTTCTGATAAATCCTAGTGCTGATATAGGTGCCAGTAGGGAATGCTGAACTCCTGCTCTGCTTAGACTTTAGGATTATATTAGAGAGAAACATAATAATTTTTTCATCTGTCTGAAATTTCATATCCATTACTCAATATGTGAGTGCAAAAAATGAAAATCTGCTCCTGCAAAACCCTTCCCATTGTCTTTAATATATGTGCAATTTTTTCAGAAACCTGAGTCCATAAAAGCATGTACTGTTCCACTTAATACCTGCCCATTGTATCACAGATAAGTTCCTGACAGTCCCATAGGCCAAAGTAAAGGTGCAAGTGCACGAGGATGGTGTAAGTCTCCCTCCACTTCCTGCACCAATAAATCTCATTTCACAGCCCTTGGAAGGGGCTGTTTGTGCCATTTGCTGCTCTGTTGAGTCAACAAGCAGCAGGGCTGGTCCAGGCTTCAGCCTCTGTAATGAAGATGCTTTCCCCTGAAAACAAGAGTATATTTATTTCAAGCAGAATTCTAAATAGTCTTTAGCTTATAAAGTCATGTCATGCCAGGACAGATATGAACCGGTAACCTACCTAGAAAAAGGCTTTATATCATGTGTTTTTTCCCCTAGCGATAAGTCACCTACAGCCCAAACATTGGTCTGTGGATTTAAAAATGCTTCACTGCATATTCATAATCTGCTTTTTGTATATTTATGCCTCTAATATTTGTAAATTCTTATTATGCATCCCTCTCCCACTCTTAATCATCACCTACCAAAGATAACTAGTTATCTTTCCCCTTGTAAATGAATTCACTCTATGCCCCTAATTATTTTTGTAGGTCTCGTTTCTCCTGTAAGACAGAATCTTATGATTAAGGAAGTACCTCAGATGAATTCATTTTTCTTGAATTATGTGTGCAACAAAATCCTTCAGAAAGGGTCTGAGACTTTCTTTTTACTTCAAGTGCTGCTCTACTGTATATTCAGTTTCAGATTCTAGAGACCTTTTTATTCTCAGTTTCATAGCTAAGTTGCCTTTTGCCATTCCCGATAGTTCTGTTTCATTACCATTTCTTCCTACTTTTTCTGCTTTTCGGAATATCTGTGTTATCGATTGGTTTTCATTAGTAACTTTTTTCCAAGTTAAATATATGTCACAATTAGGGAAATATGTCTCAGTGTAGCTTACAAATTTTTGTATTGAGAGTCTTTGAACAACCCGGTCTAGTAAAAGGTGTCCCTGCCCATGGCATGGGGTTAGAACCAAATGATCTTTAAAGTCCTTTCCAACCCAAACTGTTCTAGAATTCTTTGTATATCTGTGTCAGGCAGATAAAACCCTCTGTCTAGAAGGAGGAGTTTGTTTGCCTTCTCTGCTGTCTTTTGCATCTAGATGTGTTAAAACTTACGTAAGTGACAAGAATCAGTCTTGTACCTCAACTTTGGCCTCTCTTATGTCTGAAGTTTTGGAAAGCATGTTTTCGTGCTTCTTCAGAGTCAGAACAAGCCCCAGGTCTCTTGTAAGAGAACGTAGTGCCTGGAAACATGATATTTGGCTCACCGGATAAGTGGCATATATAACAAAAATGACTCCCCAGAACTATGATGTTCCCACGACAAAACAGACTTTGAACACAGGACTTTTCAGAAAGCTGAGTGTTGCTTTCTGTCACTTCTCATAATTTTTAGGTGACTGCATATACTAGAATATAAGAAACAAGTGGTGACAGAAAATCCTGTCACTAGCCAAAACACTTTAATACTCAGTCTATCTCTGAAACAGTTTTTCTGGGCATACTGCAAATCCCTATAGTATTGTAATATTTGAAAGGCTTAAGTAAAAAAAAGAAAAATCCCATATTTCTTTACCAAAATGAGAAAGAAATAAGTTGTGGTTAGTTCTGATGGCTTACAAAAATAAAATGCAAGAAGGCACAGGATATTTCCATGAGGAAGTAAGTTTAAAAATGAAGGACTCTGCTGGGGAACTGACACACTTTTGGCATATGCTTCCTGCCCTCTGCAGGTTGTCAGCATGATCCTTCTTGGGCTAGTACAGTCACAGCCCTTCTCATGCATGTGTTCTCATGCACAGCCCACAGAGGTGTGTTCCGAACAAGGAACTTGAAATAATCTTGAAGGAGAGCTCAGCTGCCCCTTATCACACCACCACCTTAAGATTTTGCTGTCCCAGGCAGACAAAATACTATCTTCCCAGAAACACAGGTGTCACTTTGCCACTCATTGCTATTCGTCCCAGCCTTCTTCCATGAAGCAACATGACATGTTTTCCAACTAGTTTATAGATCCAGTAGCTACAGTCCCATTTCCATGTGTTGCACTCCATTTGTTGCTTTAATGAAAGGCCCTACGGGGACCAGAGGCCTGAGGAACGACTGGCATTCAAAACAACGCATGTTTAGATAAAGATTGAAGGAAAAGTGATGAAGAAAACACAGACAGTTGTAGGCAAGAATAAAAGATTAGGATGAGTGAGAAGCATAGATATGGCACCTGATTTCATGATTTAAATTTATTTTAAAGCTTTTCAGTTGTGGTTTACGTGGATAATTACTGGCAACTACACAAGAAATATTTACAAGAATTTTGATGCTCAACTGTTACAGTAATATGAAAGAACATTGATCCAAACCTGCTATCTTGCTTCAATAGATTCGATCCAAACCTTCTACATCACAGCAGCCAGGAAATTTAAATTGTGATAGAGTCAATTATATTCATCAAATCTTGCTTTGGCTTCTGAGAGGGACTTGGGGTTTATGAACCTAGATGAAAGGCAACAGCAGTCCTACAGTACCTTCTTTGTATGTTTGTTCAAAGTCATTTTTATTCCACTCTGTTTTGTGCTGCTACATTCAGGCCTGTATTACTTTTTTTCTTGTAAAAGCATAAAGAGAGATTATGACTTCGTCAAATCATTTACCTTTTCAAACATTTATACGATTGATTTCCTCCTTGGTAGAGTATTTTCCGGAAAAGGCAAACAGAATCCCATCAACATTTTTAGATAGGTAAAAGTGAAAACATTTTAAGCTTTTAGAAGGCTTATGGTAACTCTGCCTGTTCTTTGGTGACTCGGTAACAGCAAAAAGTACTAACATCTGAACTGCAAATGACATGCTCCTTAATGCTTACCAAGCAGCATGTTCTTTCATACACTTAAAAATAGACTATTCGGTGAATTTAACCCATTTGAATACATGCCATATTGATTCTTCCAAAAGCAAAGTGTGTATATGTCTGAAACAAGTTAAAAAGTTAACTGAAAGACATACTTATTATTTAAATTTGCTCATTGCTACAGACCAGAGAGGAAAGTAAGAAGTAAGAGGGGAACCATTAACACTTGTGTAATCTTCAACTTTAAAAAAATATATTTATAAATTTAAAATTGTTACATATTTAAATTTTTACAAGTTTTTCATCCAGCATGGGAGTAGGATGCATCCTCAGCTACAGGATGTGTACAGTGTAAACAGGTAAAAGAAAAATCACCAAGTCTAGAGCAAGGAAGATTATATACAGAAAACATTTTAATTAGCCAGACTTTTAATGGGATGGAGAAGAGAATCAAAAATTCATAATGAGGGAGGTATTAAACTGTATTAGCGACAAACCCTTGATCCCCAAGGTGAGAAAACACAAGAAGAAGAGAGAGATTAGGCTGAGTGGTGAACAGAAAGAAACTATGAGGAAAACGAGGCAATTACGATTATTGAATTTACTCAAAATACTTGCTAACTTGCAGTTGAGACCTACTCTGCATTTGCTATGGTTAGATGAGCTGAGATACATTTTTCATCTTGGATAGCTACCTGCCACACACCAGAACTAAAACAAGCATTTTCCAGAGAGCCTGATATTCCCCACACTCAATTTATGTGGATTAGATGAAATTTCCTCTTTCTTTTCAGCAATTTTGGCAGACCACTGTACATTACCAAGGGCTGCCATTATCTTCCTCTGATCACCAGCAAAATGGTTTGTAATTTTATCTCAGTATTACCAAAGAAAACTGTAATCTCTAGCTACATTATTTTGAATAATGCAGCTCAGCAATCACATCAACAAGCAGAATCTTCATGAATTAGGAAGTTTTTATCTGAAAGAAAACAACAATATTTTTTTGCTATCACTTGCCTTCAAAATAAAATCACATGGGCAACTTAAGAGTGTAAATAACAAGTATAAACTCTGTTCTTTTCTCCTTTTTTTCTACAGAGGGAATGCACTGGATAGATACAACAAGCTCTGTATTAAAAGTAATGCATTTTGGTAGAATTGGTGTAACTGGGTCTGTGTTCAGCACACGCAATATGCTGTAATCTGTCATTACCCACTGGACTGCTGTCAAAATGGTTTCTGATAACTGGACATCTAGATAGATATTTGCTAGATTTAATCTTCTTCACTAGTAGAGGTTAGGAATGCAACAAATTTGGTCGACATTTCTAAACACGGCTATTGACTGATATTAGTTTCGGCAGAAAATCATGCAATGTAGATATTTTTTCTGTGAAGGTATACTTTTACCAAAAAAGGTTTCTGGTTTCCATTGCAAAACAGTACTGTAATTTGAATTAACATGTTCTGATCACCTCCTGAGGGATTTTTCCAGGATCCCAAATAGGCAAAGGATCAAAATGCGAAACAGAGTAGGAATTTATGGGAAGATCAGTGTATTAGATAGCAGTCCCTCAGTATTTGATACTCAACTTCTTAAAAAACAGTAAGTTAAAAAATTATTAGAAGAAGGCTTTATCAAGTGTGAACATTTCAACGTCAACAGAAAAAACCAACACTTTAGTGGTTACAATAATAAACTGAAAATAGAACTGAACTGTTATCTCATGATACGACATAATGAGCTCTGTGAACTAATGAATCCTAAATCAGTTCAGGACCAGTCTTATTTTCACTGACACAGAGAATTCCTGCCTTTGTGTGTGTATGTGTGCCCATGTCATTATAAATTGTGCTTATTATTTCTGCTCACCACCTTAATGATGGGGCCATTTCAGCACTTCAATACAGTCAGCAAGAACACTCACTCAGGAAACCGGAGGGAGTTTTTTTATGGGCATTCATATTTCTCTTGCCAGAATTATACCTGTACAAATATATATTTCACTGACCTTTCCATTACTTAACATTAATGTGATGTTTCAGTTTCCACAGATGACCTGCAGGGACTGGGGATTATTTTTCCTTTCCTCAACACACAGTTTGGCTTCTGGCAGGCTTTTTTCCACTTTACTCTGAAAATCCTTAGACGAGCTATGGCTGGATGAAACACTCTGCTGGATGTATCCATTACCTTAGCGTTTTGGTGCACCACATCAGACTGGCAGGGACTAGAGAAAATCAGGGAGCCAACTTATCTATGGCATGTAAGAGTGATCCACATGTTAGAGTTGCTGAGAAGCTTCTGTGTAATTCCCTCACTGTTGTGGGACTTCAGATACAGACTGTGCCTTTCAGTGTCACAGCTCTCTTATGGTACTTTGCAGCTTTCTTGAATATGGTATTAAATTCTCTGAAAGGATTTTGTGGAGAGCAGCTCTTGGAGCACAGGAATTAGGTGTTCTGTTCACCCACCCTCCTGGACCCAAATCTGTCACCTGGCTGCTTTACATTGGGCATGAGACTTGTTTGCAAATTCAAGATGATTTTACTGAAAGCATCTCAAATCTAGGCATTTGCAAACTCTCAAGCATTTTCTTCATAAGATGCTTTGAGACAGAAAACCCTGTAGAAGTATGAGGTCTTGTTAGTACACTTTCTTTACCATTCTTTTCTGGGTAGGAGCATAGATAACGTGAGTTGGCTAATGATATCCAAGGAATGCAGCTGTACTAATAACAAGATATATACACTTGGGCTGGGATCCTTCTTGGTTCCTGTGATTGCTCCCCTCTACCCAAGGCATTTTATAAAATATGGTAATTAACGCAACACCTTCAGACAGTCTAAATTTATTGCAATTTATATGTTCAGGAGTGTTGGTAAAAGGCCAATGCTGGCATTTCTTTAACTAATAATTATTGTGTTTTATTGTTGTTGTTCTCTAACACATTAACGAGCAAAGACCCAGCTTTATTAGAATTCACTTGGCCCCACTGTTCCATGCATATTTATTATGTGAGAGAATAGGATTCTCTTCCTCTAGCCTTCACTAATTTAAAAGAAGATATCCTCAATGAAATGTATTCAAATATTTTGACATTTTGCTTCACCTCACTTACAGAGCAGAAATTGTTTCTGACAGTTATTATACAGTACGGGAATCCTGCTGTTTCACTCTGCTGAAGCGCAGGTTGAAAAGACACAGCAATTGCATTTTGTTCAAAGAGTGATTCTCTGGCCTAGAAATAGCAACACTGTCAGCTGTGATTCACTGGAAGTTTAGATAATATCCACTCTGTACCTCTCCACCAAGAGCATGGAACATTTTTTTCTCCTCTTCTACTTCTTAAAACAGAGGAAAAATGAATGAAAGTGCTGTGTCGGAAAGGAAATTTAGTGCCTCCAACGTTGGGATCTGAAGTAGAGGAATGTGTAGATTTTGAGATGTAAGTGGAAGCTGGGAGAAATGGAAGTGAGGGAAGTTGAGTGGGAATTTCTTCCTTCTTTCAGATGCTTTCACTTCTGTGTTGTAAACAGATCTATTTACAAGAGAAATTAGAAGAGGTAACAAATATAAATACCTGGGTATTTTCAAAGATTTAAAATTACTGAAATAATTATAGGCAACACCTGCCTGACTATTCTTTTGTTTCATGCTTCCAGTCACGCTACATTTGTGGTAACACCTTTTTTAGCACAATAGCTAAATATAAATATATATACAAATTTAAATACAATTTTTATATAAATATAAAAATATATAAAGCAAGATGGCCAATTTCTCAGCTACTGCTCCCAAAATTTACTTGTAATGTGAAAGCCTCAGCCTTTTTTCTTCCCATTTTTAGAATGCATTTTGGTGCATATATATATTGAATGTATATAAGTTGAAAAAGAAATTTTACCTTTAGATCTATACGATCAAATCTGAACAAAGTTAAGAAGGGTTGTAGTAGTATATTTAACACTTTAAGTTAGCCCAGAGTTTCACAAGCGTTGTTTATTAGGTGCCAGGTAGAAGAACACTTTGAGAATCTAAAGCAGGAAAGGAGGACGGAAGAATATAACAAAAAACCTGTGACAGGCTCTCTCGGATGCTTTGCTGCTCTCTTTACTGTTCATGTTATGTAGATCCTGTATCAGAACCAAGAATTCTTTTTTCAGAATAAGAAAGAGAAAGCCAAATGCACAATGAAAATGCACAATAGTGGTATTTAATACAGTTCTTTAAGATTTCAAAAACTGAGTTTCTGTCAAAACCACAGAATATCGCAGAAGGGAGTAGGACACGGTGGTAATAGGGCTTGTTCTTGTAAAAAGGGGATTTTTCAGCTGTAATCTCTGTTCATGCTGCTGTCATATCATGGGAGACTCTAACCATTACATTGATGAGAAAATAATGAATATAATATCTGAGAAAATCACATGGCTTGAGGTGTTTCCTAACTTCTCCATGAAAAAAAGCGCCTCCCATACAGACAGACATTATTAACTGGAGTGAAATAATGAGAGTGGCTGCAGGATGTGGCTCTCCTAGTCCTGGAGGTGCAAGTCTGGACTGTCAGATGCGATGAGCAGCATGGCGTGCGAGCTCCTATCACACCCTGGTCTATTAAGGCAAGTGAACGGAAGCTGCAAATCAGATTTCAGTTTCTGCCACTTTGTCAGGGGGCTGGAGGAAATAGGACGCGTGTGAAAGGTTCCCCAGAAGGCTTTGAAGAGAGGGACATGCTGCGACTCTTTTCTGCTAGGCACTGAGGCATGAGGCACGCTCAGCCTTGCAGAGAGCCCAGACATGGGAAGGGCACAGCAGACCCTGCCAGAGCAGTTGCCCATTAAGGAACCACCCCAGTTTCAAAGAGGGGTATTGCTGACTGTCCAGAGTGTCTGTTCTCCCCTCATCAGAGCTGCACCCAGTGCTCCTCCAGATACAGAAGGTTTCTCAGCCTCCCCAGCCCATGTTAAAGTTCTTCCTCACAATACATGAGCCTGTGCACGTTCCTGACCACATTGAGCTCCTGGCCCTCGCTGTCCCTCAAGAAGTGATCTTCTTGAACACCTCGTCCCACAGAAATACTCATCACACACATAGACATGACAGGGTGTTAAAGTCTGGGGTAAATGGCTTGATCTTAATTGCACAGCCTGCTTTTGAGACTTCTGATTCCACATTATATTCACAACTTATACATGGCAAAATCTTTCAGGGAGCAGCTGCTGGCAGAAAAGTGTCTTTCTGGAAACATGACTTTCCTAATTTTATAGTCAAAAAAAAATTGTATTGCCTTTGATCGCCCTATTTATGTGAAATGTCAGCTGATATTTATGTAACTATATGTGCCAGCTTGTGCAGTGATTACAGCATTTGAATGGATGATATAAGGGCCATTGACCGTGAGGGCTTATAGAAAGATACAGTACATCTGTACAGTGTCTGGCATCATGCAGATATGTAATTAAGCAACTATATGTACTGTCTGGAATCAGCCCTCAAAATGGGATATGGAAGTTCCTTATTTTTCACAGTGCCTGAAAGTGTCCCTCTCTACTCCTTCGTTGTCCCTCAACTCTCCTGTCCTACGCTCTCACTAAGCTTAGGACTGACACAAGCAGCAAGGTAAATTGCTTGCAGACAGGGTTTTAACACTACAGTTTTAACACTGTAGTTCTCCATAGGTCACAAAAATAAGCAATGTTTTAATTAAGATTCGTTCAATACCAGCACAATGCCGGTATTATAGCGAAGATTGATTATCCAAAACAAAAATTCAATTCTGATAAATGCAAGCTAATAGAATGAAAGTGTATGGAAGCATAAGAAAAAAAACCAAAAGAACTGGGGTGCATTAATAAATATGCTTTTTGAAGCCCAAATAAACGCTACACACAGAGAGTCGCAGCAGCCGATGCAGTCTGTGCTCCACAGCATTAGCTGCCACAGAGGCAGCATGTGCAGGCATCTTGGAACAAATCACAAGCAGTGTTAACTGGGGCTGCTCTGCTCACCTGAGACATTGCTGCCAAGAGAAGGTGTGTGCAGTGACTGAGCTGAGATCCCAGGGGCTCGAGCTGCTCCGGTCCTGGTCCCATAGGCAGAAAAGAGGTGCCACAAGATTTCAGGATGCCTCAGCACAGCAAGCACATCTGGTCACTTGACTCAGTGACTCAGTGACAGCATAGAGCTTAGGAGAGTAGAAAAGGAGCAATGCAGGCTGTGATCACAAGTCATAATATTTGTACCTTCTGTTCTGCTGATTTTAAAATTATATTAATTTCTAATATCCACTGCAATAAGATTTCTAGCCAGTTTCTCCTGACCATCTGTTTTCTCAGCTGACCTTTAGAGACAGGAACACTAGTGGGCTATGTAATTCTTCCCTAAATCTTGAACAAATTCTGCAGCACATATTTCAGCACTGATTTCTTCATAAATGACAGTGCTAATGATCTCACAGTTCCAGGCTTGTGACTATTTGCGTGCAACCTTTTCCATTCACATAAATTGGCACTGGGTTTATTTAAACCCACTGTGAGAGGTCTCCCAGATTACTCTTATTTTGTAAACCATTGGGTAGTAAAAGCAACAGAATGTATCAAAGAATTCTACGACCTAATTACAAATTCTGCAGATTTTCTCATTTAAGCAGAATAAAATCCAATACAGTTCAGTTTTACTTAGTAAGTTAGAACTATGGACTTTTCTTATTTTAATTGCTCAGAGGGCAATTAAATCCCTCCCAGTACCTTTACCAGCTGTTTCCCTAAGAGATCTGTCTGGGTATTTATACAATCCCAATCATCACAGTCTTTCTGCTAATCCCAAGGACTATATTCATAGATTTCTTTTGCAAAATCCCAGTGGGATGGGATAGCACCATTATCTCCACTGTACAAACAAGGAACAGACACACAAAGAGATGAGGGGTTCCCAGCTGGGAGAGAAGGACTAGATTCCCTTGGGATTAGTGCAGTGGAAGGCTTGGTACCCTCCAAACACAAAATTCTGCAGTGTTGGTGCTCTGCCCATGTGCAAAGGAAGACTAGAAAAATCTAGTAACCGAAAAGTAGGGACCTGTCTCAAGGACCTGGGGGCTGAGAGAGGTATCCTTGGCCCAGTGGGCCAGGCTCCCACAGTACATAACAAAAGTGATCAGCAATTACAAAAAATGTGCTGTTTTTCTTTGCCTATAAAACCAGATGGGATAGATCTTTCTTTCTGTGAGACAGAGATTTCTTGCATAGACCAGAAACTGTTGCTTAGGTGAGCCATGGCAAACCGAGACCTACTTCAACGGGGGTTAATGTACCCATTTACGGATTTGATCCTGTGATTATTCAGGGTCACATATGAAATCTGTGAGGCTGGCAAGGCACCAAATTCAGATCTCCTAATCGATGTGCAGTTTCCTAATTGCTGAGCAGTCTATGTTTTCAAGCTTCCAGACTCCATATTAACATAAAGTCATAGCATCAGCTGCAGCTCTTCTTAATGGAATAGCACTTAGAGCAAAATTGATGCCTCTTTAAGAGCAAGTCAGCCCTAAAGCGACACGTTTCTGCCAGATCTTGGGCATGTTCTTGGAAAGTCGTGCACTTACTGGGTGTCAAAACCAGAGGGCTGTCAAAGTCATTGCAACAAATGCTGGTTTAGTCACTATTTTTTCTCTGAAGCACTCCAGAATGGGGTTTCACCTGTGTAAGGGGATGAGGATTTGGCCCAAAAATAATAAAGATGAAAACCAAATTCCCTATATGCCTCACTTTCAAATGCTAAAAAGCATTTTTTCCCCACATTATTAAAAGAAGCCTCACAATTTACCAAAAATTTCATATTCTCCTTTTAGCTAACAGGAAATTGGCAGCACACAAGTTGAGCTTTCTGCCCAGGTCATGGAAGAGAAGTCAGCAGCAGTCTTTGGGCTGAATGGTAACTACTTGAATAAAAGCACAGTGTTAATAAGATAAGACTGCAGCAAGGCAGTCAATGAGTGCATTAAAACCCAGGATATGAAAAGCAGCTCCCTGGGCTTCTTCACTGAAAGTTTCAAGTACATTTTGGTTGTGCCTATATTAGTCACCAATGCAAACCAGGGTGAAAACCTAGAGGCGGTAGAGAGGAACAGGTGGTTCAGAGAATGTGATGTCAATCCCATGCAAGTTTTTAATGCCCATTTGGGGCTGAGGTGCTTTCCTAATACATATACACTCTCAGTGTCCATTTTAAGACTGGTTGTAAACTGTTGCTATTTTTTCTCAATTTGTCTAAAGAAAGAAACTGTTTCTAGGTGGAAGGTGTCTCTTGGTACATAATTGTGCCATAGTTGCTTTGTCTTAGAAGTTTAGGACCGTGCTGTCCTAGTGATTAGTGAGACCAGAAGTCTTGCAGTACTACATGTCTCAGACATTTAAAAAACCTTCTTCTCAGTCTTGTAGAGCATTAATTCTGTATGGCACATAGCTCTGCATCAATTTCAACTTTGATCTTGAGAAACCATTCAAAGCAGACATTAGAATTTAAATCTAATGCCCTTATTAGTTCACTCTTGTTCATCTTTCAAATGGAATATCTTGTAGACTTTCATACCAAATGTTAGGATGCCAGTGGTGTGGATACGGACTGATGTGCACGATCATCCATAGGTAACAGAAAACACAACGACCTTGATTTGCACACAGGCACCTTGGGTGACAGACCTATGCTAAAGGGCAGTCAGATCTCACATTGTCATTTCAAAGTGTGTATTCAGTGTAACTTTTTAGAAAACAAGATGAAATATAATTCTTTAGCTTCAAAGGAGTCTTTTTGAAAGTTGTGATATTTCAACAAAAGATGACAACGTGCCACCACAGAATAACTTGTGAATGCAAATACGGCTCACCTCATTGTTCCTGGCTTTCTTCAGAAGCTGTACATCTTACTTTTCTAAAAAATGTAGGCTGGAGAACTAACAGAATTTAAAAGAACTACCTTTCAGTGTGAAGAGTTGTAAGAGTGTTAGTTCTACAAGTCTTTAAGGAAATCCAATTATAAGTTTCTTTATATTCATGCACCTTACCAAAAGAGGAACTTTTTTCTCCATTGGTGTCATATGCTCAGTGGGGACTCCACTGTGACATCGGTGCTGATTTTCGGTGCCTTTCTCATTAGGAGAAAACTGCCATCAATTCCCAAGAGACTGGGGTGGGACCCAGCCATGCTGCCCTAGCCAGCAGCATGTTGTAAAAGGGGCTTAATGTTCACAAGCTGGGCACAAAGGTTCTCTAAGGCCACTGGCTTAAATTTTTTAAATTTTTACTCTGCAGAGAAAGGCAAAGTCTAAAAATAATTGTTCCCATATTGCACTGTGAACCTCTGATCAAAATGCTTTCACTTCCCCTTCATTTACAGCAGTATGTAATCACAGGTGGTTACTATCTTCATTATTATTATCATCATTATTATTTTATCCTAGAGTTTAAAACAAGTGTCTGTTTGCAAGACTTTTAATGAAATAATAATATCACACTGATAATTTCTGATGTAATGCTTACAGTTTTAAAGGCAACAGTGAATTTGGGGCAACCTGAAGTTATGAAAGATCAAGAGATTAACAGAAGGAGTATTCATTCAATCTAATGCATGTCAGTCTTACAAAAGACTCTAACACTGACAAGTAATCACAACATTTTCAAATTAAAAACCTCCTATGTCCTTTGCCAATTGCATTTGCTACAATGGTAACAATTCTGGTAACAATCCCTTATTGATAGGCCCTGGTACTGTGAAGTCAAATTTCACTTCTCTTTATCAGTAAGGGTTTAGACATTTATGTTTCCAGAAGACATGATGAAGGCACATGAAGCCCTAGCCAGCCTTTGCGCCATTGCTCTGACATCCCAGGGCAAAGGCTCCTCTGGATCTTGGGGGATGCTGACCAGGAGAATGTACAAACATCATAGATGAGAGGACACTTGTACCACCAATTTGACATAAGATGGATGAGTCCATATCATCTTGTCCATTCAGATCCAGAGGGTGGTATCACCGTGAGATGCCCCGCTGCGCTCACTCACAGAGCACTGGCTTCTACAGGAGGTGCACTAGATGAACACACTTCTCCAGTGCTGTGGGCATTTGCTCCATGGCATTAGACATGATAATGCCCTCCAAATATATATATAGGGTGAATAGAAGGGTTTGGCACCAACTGAGTCACGTTACCTACCTGCTTCTACCATGCTGTGCTGCCTACTGATGCAGACACAGCCAAGGAGGGTGAACTGGGGTGAAATTTGTGACTGCTGCTATCAGTCATCAGCTCCACAAGCATTACATTCTCTTTAAACCTCAGAAATGTGCAAAATGTTTCCTCTGTGGCTGTTCCATCCAAACGGTCTGGACGACACAGAGGTGTTCCATCAGATGACTTTCATGGTCTTCATGGATCCACCAAGCCAATATTCTACTTCAATGCATTTGAAAAATCTATCATGTTGTCACTGCTCACTTTAGCCACAGACAGCATGATATTATTATTAGATATCTCCTTTTAAATAATTAAGGACATTTCCTGTGGCTTCTTTAAGATCTACAGTTGATAGCACCAAAGTTTAAGGTTTTTATATCAATATATCAGACACACATTGCATGTGGCTGAGACAGAAGAGACAACATGACACTTAAAGGACAGGAAGGAAGTGAGAGACTCTAAGGCACTCGTCTGGATCAGCTGGGGCTGTGGATAGCTTTGCTCCTATCCCTCCACCAGCTCCTTGAAGCAGCTGGCAGTAGCAGTGTCAGACAGGAGCTGGCCGAGCATCCTGCCTGGATGCTCTGCCACCTCCAAAGTTGTCCCACTAGCAAATGAACACTTTAAAACCATGCTTTTTGGCTCTTACATTTCCCAAGAGCATCTTGTGGTAAAGCGTTTTAGGTAATTGCTCAGGGGTTTCAGAATCTAAGTCTTTGTTGTTAAATTATCTAATAAAAATTTCTGTGCTTGGGCAATAGAGAATCGTAGGAAGGCCCAAGTCCCATTTACCCACTCTCTTGTGGGTACAGTTTTATTACAATTGTCAAAATATTCAGTCAGGTATCAGTGACCACTGTATTGGAAACAGCCATCTTGGTCTTGGTAGTTCACAGAAACAGAACCTCTCTTTGGAGAACCTCAGCACACGTGTCCAGTATCCATCTCTTCGTTGCAGGCCCATAGGAAATGTGTGGGGCTGGGGTCTCACTGCTGGGAGCTGATCAAGGCCACTGATGGCAGCTTTAGATCTGGCTCATAACTTAAAGGCTGGAATAGAAAAGCGTTATTCTTAAAAACGAAGTAAATGCTGCAAGTTCAGGTAAAGAAACAGATAGACACTCGCTAAAGATCTGCTACTATATTTTAAATTTCATAGCATATACACTAATTAGGATGGGAAGAGAGAGTACAGAGAAAACGTCTCTGAATCAGAACTAGACATTTTCAAAGCATTAGTGAAGTTGTATGCTTAGCAAGCACCTTGTAGCTTTTCTTCACAAGAGACCTAAACTGTGATGGCAATGAGTGTCATCTTCAGCAGCAATCCTTTCAGTGAGAAGCATTTACAGCTGCATCTCTATCGCCTTTGTGAGAAACCTCATAAAGCTGGCGCAACCATTCTGGAAGCTGAGAGGTGGGACCCAGAGCCAGAGAAGCAGCCATGGAGCAGCAGGTCCTGTCAGCAGCCATTTCTCAGCCAGGCCCCAAATCAGCCACAATTTTTGCAGTCAGACTGTCCCAAACTGGACAAGCCACTCGTGGTGCTCCCTGCCACTGGCAAACCTGTCCGCATGGGAACGACCGGTCCCTGCCCAGCACTGACATAACAGGTATGTAAAAACAGGCAAATAGAGATGGAGAAAGTAATGTGAACATCTGCTTCACTTTGGGAGCCAGCTGAAGTGTAGCCAACAAGACATTTTCACTTCTGAATGTGAGACCCCTTGTTGAAGCATATGTGTGGACAGGTACAGCAGTCAGTATTCAGCACTAGAGGAAACTGTACTGATGATGCTGAAATGTTTCCTGTACCATCTACCTTTGTTCAAAGAAGTAAGACACATACTTGCTTTCAAAGTGTTTTGTCTGCCTGGTTCCAGCTTTTCTGGATTGCTGTTTTAGTGGAAACCTTCGGTCTCGCACCACAGAAATATAAGACAAACTGAAGAGTGTGAGCAATCCTAACAAGGTGCATGTTGCCCTCAAGAAGGAGGGCGAGTTGCTCTGGGACGAAGAGCGGAGACTCCACATGCCAAGGAAAAGCACTAAGTTTGGCGTGCACCACCTGAGCGTGGAAGCCTGTGCATTCATTGCCTGTGCAAATTATAGCCTCTAAATGTTACAGAGATGAGACAGATGCATTTCATACATAGGGAGTGAGAGCTTCTCTTCTGGTGCAGACCACATGACCTTGGTCTCTCTGTACTCTCTCAGTGCCCAGGATTAGGGCCTAGCAAGAAGAGTAAGAAAAGAACCAACCAATGCCCTGCCCCAGTGATTTCCCATTTTTGCCACCCCATTTTCCACATCCTTCACTTTTCTCCAAAGAGGAGAAAGTCACAGCATCACATTTTTTGACAATGTCAGTTATTCCAGCTGTTGCAATATCCATGTGTAACAGAGGGATTATAATGAGAGCTGTTTCTGGAGAACGATAGCTAGGCACAGTTCCTACTGCATAGCAGTGTAATTTATTTCTCTGCCTCAGTTAAGCTGGTGACCAGCATTGTGTTTGATGAGTGATCATTACTGTATTACACTAAATTCAGAAACATGTTGAAAAAAGCATTGGCCTAGTAAAAACTTGGTCTATCCCTTCCTCCGTCCTGCACATACCATAGAACATTCTGAACAATCATTAAATATTAACAAGATTGATTTTGATGCTTTTAACTATTATGTGTGGCTTTCCTTACCATGCACTTATTTTGTGGGGGGAACAGGTTCCAGGCACATGTACCTTCCCTTAACTTGGAATGACCTCCCATTGTTTTCCACCTACATAATGAGTAAAAAAATCTTAACACCTGAATACTTAGTACCAATGTTTCTGCTTTGTTTAAAGTTTGGTACAATTTCAAATGTTCTTTTCCCTATGAATGCTGTGGCCAAATTTGGCTCACTGGTGTAAGCCTTGATTATTCTCACTACCTGGGAGCAGAGCCCTGCCTATAGTATTTTCAGCAAGTAGCAGTCTTGCTGTACTATTTTATATGGTAGGCTTTGTGGCATAATCTGAACAGATCAGCGCTAGGGTTAACAAATTAAAGGAAACCATGTCAACACCTAGCCGTAGGCATGCTGCCTTCTTGGGAATATGGCTAACTGTCAATGAAATGGCAAAGAAAACACTAAACCCAAATGATCCTGATTCTTTTATTTAAAGAAACACTCGGAACAGCCTTCCCTTTGGAAGCCCGGAAATAAGACATGAGTGTGCAGACTGTCCTGGGAACAATGTCCATGACAGCTCTGATGCTGCTCATGCAGCTCAGCAAAACCTTCAGCCCACTGAGCTGAAATGTCCCCATTCCTGTTGTCCCCTCTGCAGCACAAAACACTGCTCATTTCCAGGGAGAATGGAGACCAGACATGGTGTTCTTCATCTGAATGCGGCAGGATCTCCAGACAGTGAGAGTGCTGTGTGATGCTGGCAGGTAGTGCCAGTATAAACACCCATACCCTGGGTAGAAGGAGGGGATTCGGCTCCGCTCCAGCATGAGAGGCGAGGCTGAAGTCAATGCAAGTTCAATCTCTCTGTTCTCCCAGAGGACAAGAGTGAAATTTGCCTCATCAAGACAGGAGACCCCCCTACTCACACAGGATGGGAGGGGAGTGGAGCAACAGCTGCTGCCCTGGCTGCCCCACAGCATCTTGCCACCATGCCAGGCACTCTTCCTCTCAGTATGACCACTGAAATGTCATCACAAAATCAGCTTGGTGTCAGCAGCCTCTGCCCTACAGTGTACTAACTAAGGTAGAAACCCAACTGAGTTTGAAAGCCCTCAAAATTTACGCTAGGTTGTAACTGTACAGAGACCAGTTCCAGTTCTACATTGATTTGTACTCACGTACATCCAATCTGCTAATGAGAGCTGGGCAGGTCAGATCCACGGGGTTGGTTTCTCTCAACACATTCTGGCAAAACCTTCTTTGACGGCATGTGAGAACAGGTCAGCCCAAGGTCTCTAGTGCATATGTTTTATGCTCTCTTAAAGACCATGTGGGTTGGGCTTTTTATGGTCCTATGCCATTTTCCATATGTTTAAAGATAATTTCCACTTGGCAGCAAAGGTAACCTCAGTTCTGGTTGTTGGCATTCACTGCATGTGTTCATCAACTCTGAGGATGTCAAGTTAATGCAAGCACTGCAGTGGGTTACAGTTTTCCCTGATACATCAAGCTGTAAAACTGGTCAAGAAAATACAGTTTAGTAACACTGAGTTTCAATTGTACCCCCAACTGCTATTTGTGAGCAGGAGGGTTTGTTGCTTTATTATTATTATTATTATTATTATTATTATTATTACTATTATTGATATAAGTAATGCTTGCCCAGTAGCCAAGCATTCTTAATACGTGCAAACTCTGTTCACCTCGGTTTATTTTGAGAGACTTAGTTTTCTCTATAAATCATCACCATTAAAATTACAATACTTAGTACATTTTCCATGAAATAATGGAAGTTATTTCCTTGGCTTTCCTCTAGGAATGTTCCTTTAAAGTATATAGGGCACCAGGACATCAGTATCAGGAAGGGTCAAAGTCAGACTGGAGCATTAGCTACAGGAAGGCCTTGGATAGTTCTGGCCTTCAGCAAATCATCCTCACACAGCCAGTCCATTCATAAAGCCTCTCACTGCAGCGGTGTGAGTACTGAAGCTGAACCCTTTTCCCTTCCAACATCTACAAAACAGATATTTCAACTCCATAACTTGGTGTCTGAATCCAAGGGCAGGAGCATATGGGGAAGTCAGAGCAAGAGGAGACCTGCACTGCTATGTGTATTACTCCCTGTGTTTTGCTCAGAGCCCAATATGAGTGTCTCTTTTGCCCAGTTGAGTTTATGTCTGCAGAATGTACACACTAAAAACACCTTAGTGCAGGAAGACTAATTCTGATAGAAAAGTGCAGCTACAGCAGTCTGATTATACTGGCAGTACTGGGAAAAGCTCCCATGTAGATAAGCCCATGGAAAAAATATAAATAGAAACTACCAGTAATCAAAAAATAAATCTATTTTCCTTGCCAAAATTAAGGCAAATATTATGAGTTGCTGGCTTTTCTATGTCATGCAATTGTAAGGGTCATCTTTCTACTTCTTATTTCATAGTTATTGTCCTAAAAAGACATTTTGTACTTTTGACTTTCTGATTTTCTTCCTCTCAAGTGCTCCTATCTAGCACTTGTTCATGTTTTTAGTTACTTCTATTTGCCTATTATCTTTGCATTAGTACTATGAGCAGCAGATCTGCACAGTGGATGATAAAGCCCTCAGTGCTATGCGTGGTGCTTTCATCCACCTGCAACACCAGTAGTACGAGGAGTACTTTGGAAAAGGCTGGGGAAGGATGCTACTTAGGGAAGAATACATTTCAGCTCTGCAAATGCCTTTGTCTTTGAAAAACTGTTGTGGGAAAACTGTGGTTGAGTCAACAAATGGGGAAAAAGAACAAGTGATACAAAGGGTTTAAGAAGAAATTGCCTGAATACTGTTTCCTGCTTGTTATCGTGCAAGAAAAGAATATGAGGAGCAATTATTACCTGAGAAACAGAAAACAATACAAACAGAAGTGACAAAATGTCCTGTTTCTAATGGTCAAGTTTAACTTTCCGCTATAATTAGGACAGCACTGACAAGTGTGTTGTCAATCCTGTTTCTACAAAAATAGAGTATTTCCACCCCAAAATCCCTTAAAAACCCCTGTATGGGAACAGGAAATCAAAAAAGCTGCCTAGAATGCTTTCTGAACAGAGCCATTGCCTTAATCCTTAAATCACAGCCCTTCATTGAGACACTTTCCTCAGAGAGAAAGAAGTTGCAACCAAAAAGACAAACCTCTGGTGAACGGCTGAGCTTTTAATAACTGAGGAGAACCAGGAACAGAGACTCTGGATTAAATTATGAACACAGTTTTGATGTCTATAGCACAAAACCAAGGATGGATTTAAAAGACAACACTTGTGAGGGTTCTTGGAAAACACAAAAGATTTTTAAATATAAACTTCAGTCAGGTTGAATCAAGCCTAGATTTATCAGACAGGCCTAATATCTACTAAAAACTGATAATAAAAGGAGAAAGATTAAGCACACTATTCTTGCTATGACAAACTCACAAATTCTTAAATTAAAAAAGAAAGCTAAGTACTGTAATGGCTTTGCGTGGCCAGGTTTTGGTAGCAATGTGGCTACTGGGGTGGCTTCTCTGAGAATCTGACAGAAGCTTCCTTGATGACTGACAGATCCAATGCCAGCCAGCTCCAAGAGGGACCTGCCACTGGCCAAGTCTGAGCCCATCAACAGTGGTGGTAGCACCTCTGGGATAAGAAATTTAAGAGGCAGGGAAAAGCTATGGTTCAACAGCAATTGCAACCAGAGAGGAGTGAGAACACATGAAAGAAACAGCCCTGCAGACAGCAAGATCAGTGGACAAGGAGGGATAAGCGGTGCTAGAGGCACCCGAACAGAGGTGAAGACCATGGTGAGGCAGACTGCTCCCTGGCAGCCCATGGAGGTCCATGGTGGAGCAGATTTCCACTTGCAGCCCATGGAGGACCACATGCAGGTGGATTCTCAAAGGAATCTGTGACCCTGTGGGAAGCCTGTGCTGGAGAAGGTTCTTGTCAGGACCTCTGGACCCATGGAGAGAGAAGCCCACACTGGAGCAGGCTCCTGGAAGAGCTTGTGACCCCATGGGTGACCCACACTGGAGTAATCTGTTCCTGAAGAACTGCACCCCATGGGAGGGACCCACTCTGATGCAGTTTGTGAAGAATTACAGCCAGTGGGAAGGACTCACATTGAAGAAGTCTGTGGAGGGCTGTTTCTCATGGGAGGGACCCCACGCTGGAGCGGAGGATTCCTCCTCCTGAGGAAGAAGAAGCAGCACAGACAACCTGTGATAAACTGACCACGGTCCCCATTGCTGTTGAGGGGGAGGAGATAGAGAATTTGGCATTAAAGTTGAGCCCAGGAAGAAGACACAGGTGAGGAGAAGGTGTTTAAGATTTAGTTTTATTTTCTCATTTTCCTGCTCTGAATTGTTTGTTAATAAATTAAACCAATTTTCCCAATTCAGCTCTGTTCTGCTTGTGACAGTAACTGGCAAGTGATCTCTTCCTATCCTTATCCCAATTCACAAGCCATCACTGTGTTCTCTCTTTGCTGTCTGGCTGCAGAAGGGAGTGATAGAGCAGCTTGGGTGTGCACCTGGTGCCCAGCCAGGGTCAAACCACCACAGTTACAGAAAACAGTTTGAAGTAAAACTTTTTTTTGACCTGCAAAGAGTAATATCGGGTCAAGCATTGCTTTCCTACTGCCTCTTCCTACTTGCACTGCATTTCTATGGCCATGGCGAGGCTGGGATTTCTCCCATGGTCCTGAAGCAGAATGTTTTCTTACTCATCTTGCCCTGTTTCCTAGTATTTTATGAAGTAGTAGATGTAAGATTTATTGCTATAAGGAAGAGCAGCACTGTCTTACCCATGGCCTCCCTCTGAGAAACAGCAGAAAAGTTCCCCAGGTAACAGATACTCCAGGGAGGTGAGGCATCAAGTATGTCCTTCTGAGGTTCAACCCTTCATGCAGGATAAACTCCAGCCAGAAACACACTTGGGGCAAAATCCTGCTCTCAGACTCCCGTGGCAACAGCATGAGAACATTTCAGACTTGTTGGGAAATGTTTTCAGTTTGTTTTTTATGGCTTCTTTCAGCATCTTATGCTGCTGTAGAGGAGCAGTTTTGAGAAACAACCCATGTATGCAGTGTTTTTCTTGATCCTTTTTTCCTATCAGCCCTCATGTTTGACAAACACTACTCATTTATGTGTGCTAATTTACCTTTCCTTTGTGTATTCACATTTACTGCACCAGAGCAATCTAAATCCAGGCTCAGCATCCTCACCAGAAACCTGGGGCAATATTTTCTCCCCCACAGACTCCAGCCAGAAAAGTAGTGAGAGGACACTTTTGAATATCAGGCAATGAAGTACAGGCCAGGGAGCATCTCTCAAATATGCTATGCTGCCTTATGTAAAGATGCACGGAAGTAAGAGTGAGCAGTAGGTAAATGGTCAGGCAGCCTCAAAGCAAAAGCTGGAATCTGTCTTTTCTTTTTTTCCTTTTGTGGCTTTTGTGTGTGTGTGTATGTTTGGTTCACTGGGGTTTGGGGTGGGTTTTTTTCGGTTGATTGGTTGTTTTTTCTGTTTGGATGGTTTGGTTTGGTTTGGCTTGGTTTGGTTCAGTTTGGTTTGGTTTGGTTGGTTTTTTTTATGAAGGAGAACTACAGTCCTTGCCTGCGTGGAACTGGAAACGGGAAAGCAGGGATAGAGAGAAGTAAGGGCTATTCCCTGTCAGGGAGTGAGGGAACACAGGCAGAGACTACCTTTGGTGTTGTCTGCAATTAGACAAGGAATGTCTCCATTTTAAACGTGTTTTTCTGGCTCAATTGTTTTTATTTGCAAGGCTCCCCAAGTATTTATTTTCCTTTTTTCTTTTCTTTTCATTTCTTTTAGAGTAACTCGCAATCTTGTAACAAAGGCAAAAGGTAAATATAACCAATCTTCAATACCACCAGTGCTCGAGAGCCACAATTATCCCTCTCTAGGGGCGATACAACTCATCACTAGACTCCCATTCTCTTGCCCCATCCCCTGGATCCCTGCTCCCACTCAGCAGGGCCTAGGCACCGTGACGACAAGTGAATGGTGTAGGCAAAGGGTTAAAAATGACCTATCAGATCTTAAGTTGTTTACCAGCTTCTCTTGAATCTCAAGGATCTTTCTGGTGGCTGAGGCACAGGTGGAACAAAAATCCTTGCTTTAGGGGCAAACTCGAGAGGTGAGACACAATTGTTACAAACCCACCAGAGGACCCTGCCCACCTTTCCTGCCTCCTCCACCACTTCCCTTGCCACGTGAGGAAGGAGCTAACCGCTGTTTCCCTGACCCTCACCTTGCCTGCCCAAGGAAGGGAGCAGCACTTGTGTTGCCCTTTCCCACCTATTCTGCAGAAATAGGGTTGGGAGCACTGATGTGATTTACATCACCCCCAGAAAGGTCTCAGCAGAACCCCACTGCTGGCAAGGTGTCAAGTTGTGTCTGAGAGTGAAGGAGAGGGATATGTTTGCATTAAGTTTTACACTTCAGTTTACAGAGGACTGTCAGCAGCACCATCTTGTGCTGCTCCTCATCAACATCCTTTCCTGACTGACAGCAGCACGCTCGCTGCTGAACAAGATACAAAATGAAGACCCCCGTTTCTAGCCCATGATAAAAAGGAGGTCACACCAGAAAGAATATACCTTGGAAGACAGCTACATTTATATTTATTAAAGTGATGCCAGCAGAAAAAAGTCTGGGTGTGGTCACTTTATCTGCTGCTAGCCTTCCCCACAGCCTGTAAGAAAGAGATTGGGGGGGCGATGGAGGGATGTATTGTGTTCACCTTACCTGGTCTGTACCTTTGAGAGCATGCAAGGCTGAGGATGGACCTGCACATAACTGTTCATCTGGGGGCCTGATTAGAAATGATAATGGATACCCAGGCATTGGGCTATCCCAAGGGTAGGTTTCACCCAAAATGTTGTCAAAATAAGACAACTACAAATACAAGGTCTCTAGTTTTGCTTTCTCCTCTGTGGCTTCATGAGTACATTTGTGTTACTCCTTTCTTGCTGCTGTGTGCCTGCATGTAGACCCAGCAAGTTCCAAACTTATCTCTTACTGCTCCCAATGGGGCAGTGACAACAGCCCAGGAAGACCTGGGTAGGGAGTTCATCAGTGAGATGAACCCTGCTGCACTATCAGGTAAATGGGCACTGTCAGGTAAGGGAGGACCAGTGCTGGAAACCACTCACGCCGAGCAGTTCCTACACTGCTGATGGAGGCAACCCAGCTCCTGAGGATGGTTTCTCACAGCAGCAATCTTTCCTCCCTGAGACAAGCTGCACCTGTGAGTAATGGTGTGTGAATGCAGCAAGAAAAACCTTCTCTGCCAGGCAAGGCAGCAGCTCTATTGCACTGCTCAGCAGCAATGACAGTGACAAAATCTGGTACTAAATTATCTGTATTGAACAGTGAACCCGTAGTGGTAGCAGCCAGAGTCGAAACTGTAACTGCAGCATCTCTACCGCTTGGCTTTATTTTTATCACTGAGACCTGAATCCTGGAAAAAAGTGTTTACCCCAGGACCTGAGTGCATTTGTCTTTGGCCTCAGTGCATAAGATAGTGTTTACACACCTGTCGTTTCTTCACAACTTCTGATCCCATTGGCCAGAGCAGAGAGATTTTGTAAAGATATGGTATTCCAACAAGCTTTGTGAAAATCTGTGGCTCAGTAAAGAGAGACAGAAATTGCTGCCACACAGTGTGGGCTCTGCAGTCAGATGTTGTGTGGCCTCAGTTGCCCAATGGGTAGGCACATGCCCACCACTGCCCAGGGGCACTATGGCTGGCCCCAAATCCCAGCAGATGGCACTGAAGGGGCTGGAGGATACAAGGAGGAGCAGTGGTAACACCACTCAGTGAGAGCATGAGAGATGTGAGAGAGTTGCCACTGCACCAGAGGTGGCAGAGGCAAGCAAGACATTCGCAGCAAATCCACCTTTGCTAGGGATAACTGCCTTTCTAGAGTCCATAGTTACGGAAAGAAGCTGGAAACATGATGCCAGAGTACCTTAAACTGCAAAATATTTGAAACTAAGTCCCTTAAATGTGATTTTTTAAAATCTCAATATTCTGAAGCCAGCTTCATTATACTGGGCACACAAACTGTAATTTCTGGGTACTTTACACTAAGCCAGGCTTTTACACGAATGTCAGTGCACGTGACACAGCTTTCAGATACCTCCCTTGGATGGCAGCTTGAGCATTGCACCCTGGAAGTTCCTCCTCTTCTTCATCAGCTCAGCCTGGAGTGTCTGGCTTGGACACAGACATCTGAGGATATCTAAAGCCAGGCTATATCCCTTCTCTCAGGGTTTTCCAAAGCCCCTCAGCTATTAACATCTGTTTGGACACAGCCAAATTTCCCACCTATTGGCCATGTTGCAACAGTGTCCCCTCAGTTTATCTGGGTCCTGTGCTGGAATGGGTTCCCAAGGGTTAGTGCCCTGAAAGTTCAGTGGAGCAGATGACAGTTTGTAGGACTGTAATTTTTGGGCTCAAAGATACCTTCTGGCTTCACTGGAGGTGTAGGATCTCAGGGGTGAAGTCTGTGGGGGACCACAACCATTCAGAAGTTCATCACTGTATGCCAAGATTATCCTTTGCTTGGCTTTATTTCCTGAGTCTTCAAGCACTCCAGTGAGCACACACCAAAGAGGGAAGTGCCAGCGTGGAACCCTGTTTTACACCAAAACCTCTGCTTTACTCTTTATACAGATTATAAGGCAAGAAACCCTTGCCTCTGATCAAATTGGAATACATTTCATACACCACATATGTCTATCCACCATTCCCACCAGGCACAATTTTCATAGCGCTGCCATAAGCTATTGAGGGTCTTTTTACCTTCCTGTAATCATTCCTGACACCTTTTTCAACAACATAAAGACTGTGAAGATAGCTAGGAGTGGGTGGTATTCCTGTTTTTAAGCTGAACAGAGGAAGGAGTTTGTTTATTCTAAATTTCCAGTCTCAAGTGGCACCGGTTGTTTTATTGTATTGTTCTTTTTCTGACAAGTTATTTTGAATAAACAGAGTTGCTGTTGCTGCTGTTTAGGGTGGCACTTGCTACATCCTCAGCTTACAGACTCCTTAGGCTTCTTTGATGTCCCTCGTGGTTGTTTCTCAGTTCCTCCTTCCTTTTGAGATACCTCTGGGTCCTTGTTTCATTATGTTGAGTCACGCATAAGACAGACCGATGTGCTTGTGGTGCAATGATGAGGCTGGTACAGAGACTGCACTGTCTGTAGTAGTTTATTATTGCTGCTGGTGAAAAAGAAATCTAAACCTGGCAGCTCAGCCTGCTGTGAATCAATATTTTACAGGTAGTGTACTTTGAAGAGATGACACAAAGACACACTTGAAGGAGGAGAGGCGGGGGGAGGAAAGCAAGGAAGAGAAGAATTTACCTTGACATCCGTTAACATACTTTTCCACCAAAAGTGAGGGAAAATAAGTATCAGGCACTAGTGCTGAGGTTCTCTCACATAACAGGACTCTGCAGCCTTCACAGGAACAGTTATTCCCTGCTTGTCTTCCCAGCTATTGCTCTGACGCAAACTGGAGAAAACTCCTCAGCAATCAACTTAGCAGAGACAGAAACTGCACTTTGGGATGAGTACAGAGCCAGAGAACAGAGAGATACCCCCCTGGGGGGATTCTCAGAGACATAGCCCCTGCACAACAGAGGACCTGGGAGGAAGGGGACCTTCAGTGATGCATCAGCCTGTGCCTTTTCTTACTTTGGTCTTAAGGTTCTAGGCAAGACTTGATTAATTTTTTAATTTTTTTTTTCTCCTTTTTAGGCTGATTTGATTAAGCAATTTTTAGTTCTTTCTCTCTGTACAATGAAGGAGCTTTCTAAGGTACCATATGGTAATAAAGCCTTTCATTACTTTATGCTGGTCACCCATTTTCTACCCGGTGAAAATCAAGATATCAGTTACAATCTGCTAAGGCCTAAATGGCCTGACTCCAGATTATCTGAGAAATGATCTCTCTCTACTCGCCTCATTTTTACATCTGCTTTTAAATAGGACACTTTGGATGTTTAACTCACAGGTAAAGCTGGCAAAAGCTAGACTCGAAGCTCCTCAGACCCTGCAATTCTCTGCCCCCGGATAAAAGCTTGAATCCTTCTTTAAAGTGCACCATAATAGCTTCTCTTGTTTGCCCTATGCTGTTGTAATATGCATAAGGCTTAAATATCCTCTTGGCTGACCCATGACACACAGAATTCAGCAGTCTGACCAGCTGTGGGCTTCAGCCTCCAGGGTCTGATCATCCACTATCGGAGGGCTGCAAAATCCCAGGGGGGAACTCCAGAGTGGAAGCCTTATCAAAAATATGTGAGGTATAACATCACAGTGACAGATGCATCTCCTAAACACATACAAGGATGTCAGTCTTGCATTAAAATTAATATAGTGGTTAAAATTACAAAATAGATTGTATTTTACAGGGTTTGGATCAACATGTGAATGGAAGGAGGAGTAAAAAGTCTACACCTTTATATTCATTAGCACAAGGCCAATAAATTATGAAATTTTGACTACCACACCAACAGTTACTATGTTTTATGTTGAAATCTGAATAAAGTAAAGCTTTCTAGAAGAAACTAGAATCATATTTCTCCACCTGTGCAGAATGATGTCCCAAATGAGAAACATAGCTGTGAGATTTACTGCAGCAAGAAATCCCTAGGGACAGAGACATAACTTTATAAAGATTAAAAAGTTTGCCCACAGTTTTACCAAAAAAATAGAGCTAAAGCTTAAGTTCACACTTTGCCAGAGTAATTTAGAAATTCTGCATTCTTACATTGAGACAATATGTATCAAAATTAGAAAGATAATGGTCAAAACCCAGCTGATCTGGTTTTTAAAGTTGGTTATTATCCTTATCAAGAGAAGCTGGTAATATTAAGTCAGACCAAGTGGATGTCTGCAGCAAAAGGAGGAGGCTGGGGTCGTGAAGGTACCACGACCTCTTTCTTGACATGAAGGCTAACTTGCAGTTTACAAGAGATTCCGATTCTGGACAGCTGCTTGTGTCCACCTTACAAGTCAGCTGAAAAGTACCTGTGTTTCAGGAAATCCATCAAAAAAAGACATCAGGTCTCTAGTTCTAACACCCTCATCATAAAAATGTGTATAACATAATGCCTAATGGTTCAAAGACACACTGTGATGATAATTATTAGCAATAGCACATGAACCCTACAAAGCAATTTTGGTCAGGTATAAAAGGATTATTTGATCTGATCATAGAGAGTTACAAACCAAATTACTTCTGATACAAGAGATGTTATTAGTGATCTCCATGGCCTCCCCAACCCATCTAAAAATTATTTTACAAATTTGAATAATGGAAAGTGAAACAATATAAATTTCCACTCTGCTTTCCCAAACTGTATAGATGAAAAGACCCTTAATCCACGTGTGTGTACCTAGAATAATGACTGATCCAGGCTTACTTTTAAGTCTGGTTACTCCCTGATGAGGTTGATAATGAGCTGACATGAATTAAAGTATATAAAACTCATGAGACCTGTAACCTGGAACTTCTATGTCTTGGAATTGAGGTCTTGATAGTTGCTTAACATACAACACCATATCATTTTAAAGGCTGAATTACAAACAATTTGAGAGAATGCTATGATGTGCCCATGACATAACAGATGTGAAGTCTTACATGCAGAAACGAATACATCCCTGCTGCAGGTTAGTTTGACTCAATTCTTCAAACAATCCGAGCACACATTCCAAATGAAATGCATGACTAGCATTATAAAGCCTTCACTTCTGCTCTTACAGCAACCTTTGTGCTCACAGACAAGCGAGTTGTCCCACATGCACCAAGCATCTGCTGATGGAGGCTCCCTGCTCCCACCCTCCGGCCCCCCTCAGCCCTGCAAATGGCCAGAGAGAAGACAAGGCTTTGGCCTCAGACACCTGATGCTGGAAAACAAACTGAGTTCACCAGTGTGTCAGTGACCCACAAGCGAAGCAGAGGCAGCTTCCTTTCAGTCCTTCGGGGTCATCATTAATAACAGATGGAATAAATCCAGTGCTGATGCGGTGCTGCTCACCAGCAGATCCCAGGGTGCTGTGCAGTATTACCGGCCCTAGGCTGCAGGCAGGGAGGCTTCTGCCTGATGTGCCCAGGCTTGCTCAGGGAGCTGATGGTGGGGCTGAGAAGAGCAGCTGGGCTCTTAAATGTGGTCTGTTTTTTGGTGCAGTGCCCTCTTCTTATGCTCCTGGCCAACTGGATAAAATTTTGAATGGGAAGAGAGGTATTTAAAGGGCTGGAGAAAAACAGAGGAGGAAAAATAATAAAATAAAGTTTATGTATGTAAACCTAGTTCTTGTCCCACACCAAGGCTTTACACAGGCAGACTTTTTACCCAGTGGTTGGCCACAGCATGTTGCACATTGTTACCCTTGCCTATGGTGCAGACATGCCCAAAGCATTTTCTTTCATGCCCAAAATTTTCTGAGATGGGGCTCTCAAATCGACTTTCCCACCCTGTTTAACATACAAACCATCATCCACCCTATTTCTTAGTCTTTCAGTAGCATCATAACATCTCCCACATCAACATTCTTTATCTTTTTCTCAGCCCTTCTATGGTCTCCTTATTTATGGGCTTCTAGTTCCATCTCAGCAAACCTTGCGACCTTCTGGCTACTCATAAGACATAGCAGCTATTTTCTAACCCGAAAAATCTCTCAGGTTTTGATACTGAAGCCCATCCTTTTACAGGTGCTCTTAGCTGACCATTAATCAGTTGTGTTTCCATTATGGTTATTTGTTTACCTAGTGTGAAAACCTAGTATCTCAGGGCAATTCCCTGGCATACACTGGATACTTAATATGTCCTGTTCATAAATTATTGAGGAGAAAGTCTTTCCCTTCAGCCTGTCCTACTGAAATGACAGCTGCTTTTAGAGGTTATCGTTGAAACTGTGGTAGTTTTATAATTAAATCTCAATTTGGGGGAGTCAAAAGTTATATACCAAATTATGAAAAACACATCAAAAGGTTAATTTGTAAGGTAATAAGAGACACCTATTCCTCAGCTGAAGTTTCTACTTTTTGTTAATATCGTACTATTTTTTCCTTATATTTAATTAAATATACTGTAATTAAATGCCACTTTGCAGGTGTTTTGGGTACAATATTTTGGGCCCAAAGAGTTAAAACTCTGCTGCATTTTTTATGCCAGCATAGAAAAAAAAATCCAGAACACTTTTTGTTTCCCTGTTTATTTTCACAAACTCACTTCTTCAGTTACTTTGACTGCAGCTTCCCTATGAGAGAGGGGTGGACATGAGGGCCCTCACAAAGCCTTCCAGGTCTCAACAGCCAAGTTGAGACATCCAGTGCCAGCAGAACAGACAAGGGGCAGAGCGCACACTGCATCCCTCTGAAAGCAGCCACGCATGAGCAGCCCTCCATCACACTTTGGCTTCCAATAAGACAGGACACTTTAAATACTTTAAGCCAAGAGTCATGATCATCAAGAGAAACCTCACTGAAACACCTTGAGTGAAGAATAAAGGTGAGGATAAAGCCCTAGACCTACAATCATAACTTATTTTAAATGCTATTGCATAGTACTGCTGCACCAAAACGAATGACAGCTTTGGTGCACAGAGAAAATTAGATGTACCAGAAAGCTCTAAAACCATGCAAATCCTCACCTCACATATCTATGTGAAACAAGAGGAAAAGGTGTTCCCTTTAGTCTCACTCGCCTGGGTTGGCTTATTGAAGGGCATTTTCGGCTCTTGATTTCTGCAGTCCTTGCAGAATTTAGAAAAGTTTTGTTTACATGTTATTTCTCCTTTAAAATCAAAGCAAACTTGCTGGGAAGAGAAAATTTGTATCTTTATGAATAACATTGTTGTGGTAAGTGATTTAGCTTTCACACTGAGAAAAACAACTATTTAAAAACAAGAGCTGAAATAATTGCATTTCACAAGGGTAACATTATATTACACTGAGCTCTGAAGCTCACGTCACTGTTACACTTAACTCTACCCTTCACGGTAGTTGTAAACACATCAATGTATCTGCTCGGCTGTAAGATGCTGAATAGGAAGAGTGCTTTGGAATTTGAAAGGAACCAACATTTAAATAGCTAGGACAATTTTATAACTCTTTCCTTGCCTCCAAGAAGAGGACATAAGCTGTTCTTATTCCTATGCCCGTATTCTCCAAATGTGAACAGGCAGTTTCTTTTCAATAGACTGATGACCACATGCTAGGTTGGAATCTTTTGGGCGCAAAACAGGAAACACATCTGCAGTCTTGCTGTCAAATACAGGAAAGGCAGCTGTCAGAATGGCACTTTTCCTGCTTTAAAGCCAAGGACCAGTTGCAAGGCTTACAAATATTGCAAGAGAGCAATTTACCCAATTGCTGCTTACAAACCCAACAAACTCAACAAAAAAAAGATGTCCAGGCACTCTGCCAATGCATCCGAATGAGAGTCCTGGCTTCAGTGAAGCACTGTGATATAACAGTAGCACAGTCATTATGGACCAAGCATCAGCTATTTTTCAACCCTTCTGAAATCATCAGACTTCCATCAGACAAAAATTGAAAATCTGATACATACAGATGTGTAAGAAAATCCTTCCCTTCCCCCATACAAGCAGATTGCCCTGGATTTTGCTTCAGAAGCAAGACTGGGTGCATGGATGGGTGTTACTTTATATATTCCTTACACTGTATTTATTGTGTTTATAGCAGCAAGGGTAGTAGACAGCCAATGAATTAACATAACATCTTGCAAAGCTGGTGTGAAATATGATTTTATATACAAAAATCTATCTGAGATCAAAGATACAACATCAATCCCTACGAGGCTGCTGGTTGGAAACTCAGTTGATAAAGGGCATAAGAAACAGCTAGCAATACTGCATTTAAAGAGAAACTCAGCCTCCAAGTGAGCCAAGCAGGTATAAACTCCCTTGCTGAGAACTGTAGATCTAATATAATCTTCCCACCCATTTATAGGATGCTACACTTGCAGCATTTAAGCACCTTACAAAGATAATCACACACATAAAATAGGCACATGCATGTGGTCTCCTAATCCACACAGTCCCCATTTCCTTTCATTCCAGTATCAAAATACCTGCAATAATATACATACGCCATCAGGACACAAGGCTATATGCAGGCATGTTGGAAAAGAGGCTGTTTTTCTCCTATGATGAAAGTGAGAAATATCTCCATTAATTTTGTGTTTATGTCTGCTCCTGCCCTGCAGTTTGCTACCTGGTTTCAAAGTGCTGGCTCTTACTGGAGTTTGCCACACACTACAGGAAAGCACTCAATGACTTTAGAGAGCTCAGTGGCTGATATTCCCCCGAAAACCCCCATATTAAATTTGGTCCTGATCAAACTGGGCACAACCACTCCTATCTCAAAGCAGGTTTGTGTCCCTTTAGTTGGACCTCAGAAAAATGACGAAGCAGGGAGGGACATGGTATTAATAAAAGTAATCCCAGCTCCTAGAAATGGATTGTCAGTGATAAATCAGGATAGTTCACATCACAAGGGAAATGGCAGGCTGCAAGCCAAGCATGGGCAATATATGTTGTTTCCTTTAACAGTGGCTGCTACATATAAAATAAATAATGCTGTGGTGTGATGATGCTGATTTGAATCACTACACCTCATTCTGGGCACTCTGCTGTGGGGGAGCAAACACAACAAACCTCACGAAGCAGCACGTTTGCAAAGAGGAATGGGGGCCAACCAGCCAACCAACCAAGCTGTGGTGGGGGTCCTGGGTCTTTGAGGGAGGATGCAGGCTGCTTCAGAGAGCAGAAGCAAAGCACTCACAAGAGGGGGATAGAGGTTCAGGGTGCAACTCACTCTCCAGCAGTGATCCCTTTCTTGTCACCCATTCAGTTCCTACATCTCATTACCTTAGCATCGGTGCAAGACTGTTCATTCTCTTCTAAAAACAGATGGCAACTCTTCTGCACTAGAAAGATATACAACTACATCTTTGCAGGATGCAAAGGCTATGAAAATGCGAGCTGTGTCTCCAATAGAGTATTCTGATCTGGAAGTTACCAATCCCTAGAAAAGAAGAAACCAAACCCTGTAAAGGAATATTGGAGGAAAGCAATTGGCCAGTGCTCAGCTGGCTATCCTGCTTCACCTGCCAATATGTAGGCTGTCAGGAGTCAAATAATTTTCCTATTAAATTTAATGATAAAAACTACACAAACTGCAGTGTGCTCACCCTGACCACACAAGCCTCCCATAAGAATCTAAAAATTACGTTCCCTCACAATTTAGAATCCAGAAGTTAACACTTTCCTCCCCAGTCTGTTCTAAGGCCCCTCAGATTTATTTTGCCTATCCTCCCCTGCACTGCTGCCTGTTCAACAGCACATCCTTTTCTCCCTTGCATGCCTCATAGTTCACAGGGGATCTCAGTGAAACCAGCAACATCAGCCTGTAGTAAAGCAGTTTAAAAAGAACATTTAAATCACTTGTACAAATGCAAGTACATAAGATACAGGTAAGATACATGGCTATGGTACCCCAGATATCTGTTTTCCATAGCACTGTTTGTTCCTCATTAGTAAACATTTTCTTTAAATTATCTTGGATACTCATTAAATATTATCAGCTACTTAGAACCAAAGGATAATTATGAGTTTAATGAAGCGTGTACCAGCTTGCTGAAGTCTAACGTTTGTTTCTCTGCTGGGACTCCATTTTACTTTGCACTTATCCTTCAGCAAAGCTCCTCTACAAAGTCACTTTGGCAATAAGAAGTATTTAATTAGATTAATGAATTTTTATCACCTCTCCTAGGGATTAGGCTTGTTAAATCCTGGCGACTAAAGAACAACAGATTTTTTATTACTAAATGTTTAGGGATGCACTGGTTGTGTTGCTGTGGCAGTCCTCATAAGTCAGGCTGCTTTGGGCAGTTCTACCTTGTATATCCCTCGGTAGGCAAGGGATATTTGGCAGCGACAACCTGTGCCTTCAGTTAAATCACAGAAATCAAAATGCAAATTAGGGTGTGCAGACTCCAGACGGTGTTTCCAGCAGCTGACTTTATTTCAAAGTTTTCTAGCTATCTCTATGGGAGGATTAATGAAACCACTCATCACAGGGTCCTCTCAAACAAACACCAACCAAAAAAAAAAAAAAAGAAAAAAAAGAAGGAGGGCTGACAATCTGTATTTAGCTTTGCTCACTAGGTAGAAAGCACAGCTACTGCCTGAGCTCTTTTGATCGCTTTTGTCTCAGTCCTAGTTACAGCTTGGAAAACTGGTTTTAGATGCTACACTGAGACACTAGAAGAGCATTGCCCCTCCATCCCAAGGAGTTTCCTGATAAAGAATTCACTGTGTCACATCACACAGGATGACATGAAGCACATTTCTTACATGACAGCACCCAGCAATGAGCCAGTGGGCTTTTGAGATGCAGCCCAGAAAAAAAAATTGGGTCCCCCTCACCAGTGCAATGCATGCACTTAATATCCTGGTCATCATCCTCATCATTTGTACTTTCAAAGCACAGTTGCACTTTCGTAGAGGTACACTGAAGTACCGTCACAGCGTAAGTAGCCAAGCTCTTAGATGTGGATAGCTGAGTCCCCCTCAAGGCTGATGAATGTTTGAAGTTAGTTATGAGACTTCACAGTGGGTGCCTCTAGTCACAAACACAATGTGGGGAGAATTTGTGTGATTCACGTGACTCCAGCCTTGTACCTGCTGCACACAAGTGACACTATTGCTCAAGTAAGACACCAGCTAAGAAGGTCATTTGAAAAATTCCACAAATTTTAAATTGTGGCCAATTTGCAATGCCACCTCCCAGACAGGCAGCTTCAGAGACTTTGCACAAAGGAGAGAAACTAGTGGCAGCATAAGAGCCAGCAATAACATCAGTTTTGAAAGGCTGTCGCAAAACACGATGTTGATGCAAACAAATGACTTTTTTAAAAAGTCATGTCTCTGTGATTGCACCTTTGCCCAGGTCTGATGCACACGGCCAAGCATAGGGGCTGTGCAGGATTCCATGTGCACACTCAAATGACATCATAGTCCCCCAGCTAAAGGCATCAGAACAACACAGGGTCACCAGTGCTCTGCACTCCTTTGGCAGGCTCAGGCATTTCCCAGGTGTCTGCATATGACCATGCAGCAGTTGGCCCTCCCATCCACAGAATGGCTGCATCCAACCTTACCCGCTAATGTATGCACACTTCTGTGCCCATCTGTCTTCAATAATCTGTCCCACGGGGCCAGGAGAAAGAAGGAACAATTAAGCTGTTCCATTAAGGAAAGAGGATGTTTTTGACCAGAGAAAGTAACTTATCTGTTTAGCTCATCTCACAGACTGAGTAAAACATGCACTCGCTGACCACTGATGCTGCAAGTATGTAGTGATTTGAACTTGTTAATGAAGATAACTCTCTGTGCTGGGAGTACTAGAAGAGGACAGAGTGTTAGAGGGGAGCATTGAAGTTTATCTGTATTCTGCAGAGTGTATCTGAGTAATAAAAGTCACCTTCCTCAGAAACCTCTGGCCAAGAGTGAACTCAATTCCTCACAGCATGTTTAAAAGAGTCCCGTAAGACACCTGCATGAATAATACCGAGTAGGGCATGCTCACTGAACTTCCTGGGATGCTGGATTCAAAGGGCAAAGAAAAGATGGTGAGAAGCAGAAAGAACAGGCAGAAAGAGAAAGGGGGGGGAGAAAAGCAGGATATGAGTGTAAAATTGAAGCTGTAAACAAAGCTAACTGATGATTTACCCGGGGGACAATGAAAAAGACAAAACCAAGATACAAGAAATTAATGGCATTATCTCGTATATTTGTTACTGAAAATACAATGGTCTCTTTCTCTGAAAAAATCTGCCCTGAAATACATTGAGAGAAGCATGTTTCAATTACCAGCACATTAAACTCCAAACTCCATGGTGTCACAGCAAACAGAGATGGGGGAATGACGCTGAGGGGAAATGAGTGATTAGGACTCCATCCACATCCCAGCTGCGACAGGATGTGTTTTCACAACACATCAACTGTTTAAATCATTTGATCTTCTTATTGTCTGACAGAGCAAATTAAATATGCAATCTGCTTTCATGAGGCTTCCTGGTTCAAACCCTGCAACTTTCCTTTTTTTTTTTTTTTTTTTTTTTTTTTTTAAATCCCCTTTTTAAGTTAAGTAGAGCTCAGCTTACAAATCCCATAGCAGTGATCCATGGGCGATCCTGGGTGAAAACCTACCAACTTGTGGAGTAAAAGGCTTTTCATAGCCATCTCTGCTGAGGAGGCTGAGGGCACAGAGCAGACTATGGCTGCCAGCAGGCTCTGGGGCTTTGCTGTGACCCAGTCATTCCGTTGTGCTCGCAGGCAAGGGAAAACACGTGCTTGCTGACTGCAGGGCTGCCTTCCCTGTGCTGCCTGTCTCAGGAGGGGAAGAGCTCTGTGGAGGTGGATGAAGCAGGGCAGGGATTTGGGAAGGGGGGTGAAAATCACACAAGGGATTAAGAGCGAAAAGGGGAAAAACAGGGAGTAAAGTCTTTAGCAGGCTGGGATACTGGCCAGCTGACACCACCGAGGCTCTGGCAGAAACCAAGCATTCAAACACCAAACATTGCCCAGGAGGAGCAAAGGCAGGAGGACTCGCAGGTGTGCTAGCACAGACTTTGAACATAAGGTGCAGTTTGCAAAATTCAAACGTCAGAAGTCAGCACATTTTTCTAGGGAAGTGGCAGTGAGGGACACAACTCTCCTTGAAGGCAATGGCCAGAGAGGTGTATGGCACTAAGAGCATCCAACAGGCCCAAGCTGCCTTTTACAGAAGGAGAAGCAATTTGGACCTGGAGGTAGTCTTGATTTCCCAGTGAAACACTGGAGAGCAAAGGTTGGTGTCTGGAGCCATTGGTTTGTGTTGGAAATGAGAGGCCAGGAATTCACACCTTGGGCAAGCAAAAGCTGTATGACCCAACTTTTACCCCAGGGTCTTTTGACCCACCACAGCATTCTGCTGTAGCTACCAGGAGATGAACAGGACAAAGGTAAAATAATTCAGGCAAAGCCCACTGTGATACTGTATACAGTATGTTACAGTATGTAAAAAATATATCTATGTTATTTATATATATGAATGAGAGAGATCATTTGACATATGGGGAGGAGCATGATTTTATTCAGTGTTTGTAAAGTGATTAGCATAAGGGGATCTGCATTTTTTTGCTGCATCTTAGATACTGCAATTTAAACAACAATAATTAATGGGCTATAACATAACAGTTCTTTTAGTGAAGGGGCTTCAAATAGGTGACATTTGTTTACATTTAATACAAGACCAGTTTGGCACAGAGTATTTAAAGTTTCCAGCAATATTTTCTGTTCCTATTAGCATAAATGTGGCAATTTTCATACCAAAGAAAGTGTCCTAGCCATTGTTACAAGGGACCTAAAAATTATATGTAATTGTCACTTTAACTACGCTGCCATGATTATACAAGGATATTTAGCTCTTCCTAGCAGAGTGCAGTTTTCAGAATAATTACTTTACAATAATTAAATGGAATTCGGTAAGCGATCCTCAAGAATGCTACATGGCAGTACTGCTGAGCCTGTATGCTGGCTAAAACTATGCAATCGGAGTGTGAGGCAGCTGAGTAGATGACACAATGATTTTGCTTTATACCTTAAAGCAGGATCCACTGTGTTATGCTGTGTAACATGTTTCACTCCAGAACGTGGCAGGAGGTACAAGAGACTGCACTGTGCAGACCTTACTGCTTTCAAAAAGCTTTTGAAAAATATGGGCAGATTAATTCAATATTGCCAGCCTCTGGTACTGGCAGGAACTGGTATGGTTCCTGCCTTATAAATCTCTCTGTTTATCTGCAAGTGCAGAGATAGAGAGGCATGATGGATACATCTTAATACTATCTTTGTTGTTGCATATAGGTTTTAATTTAATTTTACATTATATGGTATTTACTTTATCTTCTCCGATTAAACTAATTCTTCAAGGAGCACAGGGAAGGTGACTGAAGGTGATACCAGCAGTCTCCTGTGGTCTGGTTCTACACAGGCAGCCCCTTCTAGCCAGCCACAACTGGAGCCACCAGAGAATGTGATTAGAGGGAGAGCAGCGTCTTTGATGCTGGGCATTGGGAGAGATTTAAAAACTAAGAGAAAGTGAAGGTAAAACTATAATCTAATTTTGAAAAATGAGGATTAAGGGTTCCATTACTCATGCTGTTTCCACTGTACACATGGAGGTAACAATATGTGATTTTGCTGGATAAAAATATTGGCCCCATGCAGCTAGTGTGGTGCAAGTAAATCCCTACTGTGTTTGTAATGAGGGAAGGTTAGGATCATGCAGATGTGTGACTGTAAGCTGGTTTAGTATTTGAGCAGGCATAATAGGAAGAGATTGTTCCTTGACTTACTGGCAAGCCTGGATATTCTCCACCATGTTGCGACAACAACAACAAAACCACCAGGAGACCGGCATGGCTCCGCACCACATCTCCCCGCTTATCACCCTCTAATGCACAAATTGAGTGTCAGTGGGGGGGCTCCCCACCTGGGGTGCTCCAGGCTTTCTTTCCCGTGAGGCTGCTTTAATTTCATATATTTGGTAAACATCTATTTTTACAGGGCTAGCACAATGTCTGGAAGCATGGAGGAAAATGCTGTTGCTGATAATTTCTCAGTAGTCGCAGAGTTGTGCCAGAGTACTCCAGGGACACCCCAGAGGCAAGGCTGCCTGTCAAGGTGGGATTGCAATTTAGACTGAGAATAACACCACCAGGGACACTGGTGTGTGAAGGTGAGTGTAAAGGAGGACTTCCCTGCTGGACAAGCAGATCACTTCACACATTTATCCAGTGTTCATGTAGGTTAGTGCAAAAGGAGTAGATGAAGGTAGCAGGAGAGAGCTATCACAATTAGGGATGCTTTGGAGAAATGAGAGGAAAAGCTGCTTGAGGTTACCTGATGCATGGGGACATCACTTATTCTGCACCACTGCAGAGGGCTGGCATTTTTGGCTAATGTAAGTGGAGTCATAGAGAGGTGTGAGAGATATTAGAGATGGATCAGTAGCTGCAAAAGGTACAGAAGAGAAGGAAGCTGGTAAGAAAAGAGAGCAGAGTGGGTGGTCATGCAGGGGAAGCAGAAAGTCAGAATCATGGATGGAGTGATGGGGGAAATGAGTATCTTTGCTATGAGGCTCTGTGTACTGAGGAGAGATGGCAGAACCTGACTCTGAGCTCTGTGGAAGGTGAGGAGCTACATGCCGGTGTGTGCGGCTGGAGGCATTTGCAGAGGCAAAAGAAATTATATATCACTCTAATCTGAGTCATATTCATTGTTGTCTGGGAATATATATGTCAGCTGGGGACATACCTATGGATGTTACTGAAATTAATTCCTTCCCTTTCTCCCTCATCTCCCACAGATGCACACACACAAATTTCTGTATGTATAAAGGTAACACCAAAGTTTAGTTATTGTTAGCAGCATCACTTGTCTGAAGCCATCGCATTCCTATATGAACATTTTTCTATTCCATACCTCGCTCAGTTCCTTGGGCAGATAAAGAATTCGTAATTTCCCAGGAAAAACAAGCAAACAAACAAACAAAAATTCACAAAAAAAGCACAGCCTGGTTTTTCAAGAAGTTTTCTAAATTTGTCTATATATTGGATCACCAAGAATTTCCTGAGACATTTTATGTGGATCCAGATGGCTGAGGTTTAAAATTTAAGTTTCTTCATCACTGCTTTACTGCTGTTAAAATTTTTCTCACCTTTACATCACAGTAGATTCATTGTGCCTGGGAGATAACTAAGCAGGAACACGTTCCTGAGGCTGAACAAATAGACAGAGAAGGGCTGATGGACAAGGGCCCAAGAAGATAAATCAAAAGATCCAGTGTCCAACACACGTGTAGGCCCCAGATGTTTGGGTCAACTGGGTCCAAAGTAGTGTTTTTATTGCCCTATAACAAGCAATTCATCATGGGGAAGAAAAAAACCAAACAAGTCGTATTGATAATGTAACGTTAACCTGAGAAAGTGTACATGAAACAAGGAGATGTATTCCTGTGAATGAGCCTGTTCTTTATTGAACATATTAGCATATTGAATGATGCATTAAAAGACACAATACTTGCTGTCCAGAATTTATAATTTAAATTATAAATATATTACAATATCAGAAAGGGTATCAAAATCAACTCATGCTATGACTAACTGTGTTAGCTGTCAGCACACTGAACCACAATGCTGCTGCCATGCTGGCTTTTGCTGCAGGTGAAGGGAAAGCATCAAGGGAATTCTGGGTCCCAGTGCACTCACTGCAGCAGACACAGGATTTCATTTGGAAGCTGTTGCAAAGCTCCTACCTCGTTCATGCATGTTCTGCACATCTGTTTCATCTTCCACTCTAGAAAGGCATTTTCCTCATTTTCTTATAACAGTAGCCAGCACAGATAAGGTTTTATTCAAAATAGAAATGTTGCTGTGTTGGAATAAATGACCATACCGTATTGGGCTGAAAAATTATGTCTACACAGATGTGTGTGTGTGACTACATAAATGTCATCGAACAAGGGAATGCTTTGCTTTCCAGGTCTACCAGCTGAGAAGCTGGGATGTGCACTTGTTCTCCATCACCCTCCTCAACCTCCTTGTCCCTGTGGGCAGGAACCCTGGTGGGTTGGCTGGCAGGGGGACACACTGCACCCAAAGACACCTGGGTTCGCTACAGGGCAGCCCAGGGTCTATATTTAGTCATGGTGCCGGGGACTTGAATGACAGTACCCACTTGTACAGTGCCATCCTTCATATACCAAGGTATTCTGGAGGGTTTCCTCCCTCTAAGTGGAGACATGAATTGTGAATGACTAAAGTTGTGGATGTTAATGGATGTTAAAGAATGCTGAGTTTGCCGACATTTTGAATATTGAAATATGGCAACTATGTCAGTATGATGGATATTAAAAAAAGGAATACTTTGGTGAACAAGGACTTTTGGCTTCCCTTTTTTTAGCCTCTCTTGAGGTTACAATGTTCAGGATTCTTACTTTCCATTTTTCTTGAAAGATACAAGATCTGAAAAACTTTTCTATTGGCCATTTTCCTTTTGTTTGTTTTTAATTAATAAAAGCTGAGACATCTGCATTATTGTAGCACAAACACTTGGATCCAAAGAAGAAATTTACATTTTTTGACATTGATGGACAATATTAAGAAATCAACACCAATTTAAAGTTGTATGTAATAACAAATACATAGTTTGCATTATTTGACAAATAAGATTATTTTTATGCTGTTACCTGAAATGATAAGGGACTAAATGATAAGGATACAAAGTTATCCTAGGGGTCCTTTCAATAATCATTGTAAAATTAGTCAGCAATTTAGGTATCGTCTTCATTTTCATAAAATATTTAACTTAATGGTTTAAATTCTGGCCAGATAAGAGAGTGATCAAAGAATGAACAGGACTGTCCTGTGCTGTCAGTCTTCTCAACCAGGAGAAGACCAGGCAGTGACTGACCTTTGTGACAAAGAAAAGCAAGTCACGTGTAGGAGATGGGTACTGCAACCACCAGATCCATCCCATTCCTATTGTTCCTCCTGGCTCTGCCACCTTGGGACAGACCATGGTCACTGCCAGCCCTCGCAGTGTGGCCTTTCATCCTGGTCTGGTTCCAGCCTTGTGGAGCAATGTGCAGACTGTATTGCTGTGGACAAAATCAAAATTGGTTTAGTGGTTTAGTACCTGTTCTATCAAGATACAAAAGATATCTATCTCCCAGCCTATCAACGTGGTAAGCAGCGTGAACAGTAAATTCAGAAAATGTTGCATTTTGAACAACCAGTTTTGGTATTTTCATCCAGTTCTCAAGTGAAAAGGTCTAATATTTTCTAAAGACTGATTTTTTTATTAATTAATAACCTAATGTGTCAGGACAGTGAAGTCTTAGAGTCATACATGTTTACTGCATATACTTTGAAACGTGAAGTTTTATACAATGATCAACTGCTTTAGCATCCTGAATCATTCCAGAGATGGATTCCAGAGGAGATTTGAGGGAACGCAAAATGTAAATAAGAAAGTGGAAGTCCTCTAACAAGTAAAAATCCTCAAAGTAGGAGATGATCTCCAATATTCAAAGGCGTTTAAAAGAAAAGCTGGCAGTTTTCCATAAAAAGACATACTGACAATGCAGGAAAAGTCAGACAAAATGTAGCTGCTGAATAAAACATGTCCCAACAAACCTCTGACGCAAGGGAGGACCCAGATCACAGGAGAGAACCCTTTACCCTCATGCTTCTTCTTACCAGTGCATGGGCAGCAGGGCCCCTAAGAGGACAGAGGAACAATTCTGCCTTCAGTGCTTCTCACATGGGTTTGCCTCCTCCTTCCAACACAACCCCCCCCAAGGTCAGACCTCCTTGAGGACATGGGGACCAGTGGTAGATGTGACAGAAGTGCCACTACGTCCAAAGACCCCCAGAGGGAGTGTGGTAAGCAGGGACACAAACAAAATGACAACTCTTCAGTTTTAAGAGCAGCAGCAGTGCCCTGTGCACTCCTTAAGACCAGGTTTGAAGGCAGCACCTTATTTTATCAGTAGCAGAGCAGTGTCCCGCTCTGCCCTAGGCCCTGTGCTCTGTAAGGAGCACATGTACAGGGGAGAAACAGACTTGTTTATGCCACCTGCTATAAGTGCTCTGGCAGCAAGGTGCTGCAGCCTTGGTGTTTCAAAGATACCTGTTTCTCGGTAGAATTTAGTAGTTTGAATTAGCTGGCTCCAAGAAGCTGGAGAAGAGTCTAAAAATATTACTTAAACATGCAGCTTTTCAAGAAGGAAGAAAAGAATGTTCAAGAGTCACCTTCAGGTGAATTGAAGCAAGCGGAAAAAGTTCATTGCAGATAGAACAAGCCACGAATCCCTGTCCACAACAGGTAGCCTGCAACATCTTCCATGGCAGCTTGAATCTGTACATCTTCATTTACCCATGGGAAACTAGTGCAGAGCATTTCCAAATGGCAGCATGCACACTCCCACCCCCTGCATAGGGCTGAGCCTTTGGGGAGGCATCTCAGACCTGCCTGAGCTGGCAGCTGTGGAGAAGCATGCCTGCAATAGGAGTCTCAGAGTGGGCCAAGTAACCATGCCTCATGCAGGCATCAAAAGTATATATAGTAGGACCTTGGAACAGTTAAGAAGCAGACCTTTCAACTCACATGGATTTTATGTCCTCTCGAATTTGGCCGTTTGAAACTATAAGAGTCTCTAAGTCAAGCACTCAAGAGACAGGAAAGTATAATCTACTAAAAATATGTCTCACAGAATCCTGCCAGGAATCCTGGCTCAAGAAGACCACTCTCCACTTTACCCTGTGCCTTTCCCAGATAGCAGCTGTATCTCCTACCTTTTGTGTAAGGTAAATGTAAGCAGTGAAACTAGTTTGTACCAGCTTCCCTGGCCCCAAAAGTTGACCCACTGTCTTTACTTTCAAAAGCAGAATTTATAAAGCCTGTGTTGCAGTTCAGCCTTGAGTTTGGACTGACATTTGTCTCCTTCCCCAAATGAGTTGCCTGGTTACATTTTAAGCAGACTTCTGAAAGTATACAAATGTAGTTCTAAAACTGATAATCATCTTGCAGGGGAAGGCTTATATCCTGTTTTTTCTGATGAGAAGGGCCCCAGGCACCCTGATTTAAAAAATGATCTGACAAGAAGCAAAGACTCAAATGCTCCTTGACACATATACCTCTGACACTTCAGATAATCAGCATAGTTTCATGGAATTAGCTGAAACTCCATCCTCATCCCCCACCCCCAGCTTGTCATCTCACAGCAGAAAACATGCTGAATAACAGTGCATCACACCAGGCCCCAGCTTTTATTATATTTTCAATCCAGGGGGAAAAAAAAGATTCTTTTTTTTTCACTGTTCCTTTTCCATCAGCAGAGCTATTCTTTCCTTGATGCCATATCAAATGTTTAAAAATTTTCCACAGTTCAGTTTTAAAAGCAGTACATGAAGCCAAGGAAGGAAAAAGGGAAAAAGACAAGACCAAATGGAGCTGTTTGAGCTTGGCTTTCAAACAAAGGAGCCTGACAAGGACCTCCGTATTCCAGAGCTCAAAGCCCCAGCCTGCCTTCAGACAAATGCCTTCACTTCTTCCTGATTTCAGTGACATCTGCACTGTGTGGTCATGGGCCCATCTTGCTTCAAAAACTATCTGTCTGTGCAGGATTTTGTTCATAAAAGAGAACTTACAGGATGTGTAAGTCATGTGAAAGCACATGGATTTGGAAAAGGACTACTTCACAGTGTAGAGGAGTACAAGAAAGCCTTGCTCCCTGCTTTACCTGAAGTATTTTTGCAACAGATATATTTACAAGATTCCTTCTTTATTCTCATCCTCTTTGATCTACCCAGTTCCTTTGATGCATGCAAGCGATCAATCCCCATGTCTTTCCTCTCTAGACTTTCAGACAGTCTATGCCCTGCACTCATGACTATAGTCAGTATCTACCAAATCTGCTGGCTCCTCTTCCTCCTACTCCATCCTCCTACTGCTTCTTCCACTGGGCAAATTTCCCCAAGTTTTTGCGCATAGCTATCTCCTTATTCCTTGGCATCACTATGCTTAGTTGTCCTCACAATTGACATTGATAGACAAATGACCTGTAATCCTCTCTCAGTTCTGCCCCGACCTACTTAGTTTCTGAGGATGGTGGTGCAAGAGATAACAGGGGATCTCTTCATGGTTAGCCACCTAGGGGTTTGTTTTCATTCTTTCATCTCCACTTCAAATGCAGCATGACAAAACCTGATTTCCTTCACTTTTCTTGGCACTTTTGTTCCTCTTGATGACCATTATTGCTGGTCCTGCAGTCCTACGTCTACCTGTACCTATGTGTTTCCTGATCCTTTTTCTGTATGTCAGAATCCAGAATAGGAACTCTCTTCTTCACGGCCTCAGTAGTCTCTGGAGCCACAATGTGGCTGGACCTGTGCCTGGACCTCCCAGGAACTTGGGACAGGCCATATTACTGATGCAAAACTGTAGATGAAGGTTTTGGATTTCTAGACATATTTTCCTTTCCGTGTTATTTTTCAGCAGTGGGCTGTTAGTAAAGCTTAAAGAATGAAATCTTTACCCAGGCTCTGGTTATCTTGCATCTTGCTGGAGGTAGTTTTTCTGCCAGCCTTCCAAGTTCTCACCTAAACTGAATCAAACACAGTTTCCTTCTCAGACTTTGCTTTAGCTCAGAGAGATTAGAACAGGGGGGAAAAGTTAGCATCCCCATAATAAGACTAGAAAAATTACAGCCCACATTATGTTTTGGCTGCTTACCTGAGGTCTCTGACTAGCTACCATGGTTTCCATCAGCTTCAAGTAGGCCATTAAGTTCAATACACCTCCTTTTAAAAACTGATATAAAACCGTTCTCTTTAGAAACCCACAGCACTTTTAGCTTCTAAAAGGCAAGGTGTACTTAAAAGGATGGTCTTTGCCACCATACTTCAGAGGTGCAGGTGCCAACAAACACCAAAAGATGCAGGTAGCTGGGACATGGAAGACACTGGAGTATTGATTCTTTTACAAGTTTGTCGAGGAAAGCAAAAAAAACACCACACCAGAAGGACAGAAAATATACAGTGAGTAGATAAGATAGCTCACCAGCCTTACAGCATTCATAGATAAAGAGTTTGCAATCTAGCCTTATCGTATTCATGTGGGGAGTATTCTGTAAAAGCACTGGCATGCAGCTATACACATTACTGCACAGGTGTTACTATTAACAGGGTTAAGGCAATAAATGTATTACACTGGACAAAGATAGGAACTGTGATAATTGAGACTGCAAATACTGCCCACTTTAACTCTTTTTATAATCACTTCAATTTTTCAGGCGTCGCTTTCCATTCTCATCTCAATACTTGGTTCCATGACCATAATGGACCCAAAAAAAAGTGTTTTGATCAGTCCATTACAGTAAACATTAAGTATAAGAGTGTTAATTTCAATAATCAGATATAAAATACATCTGCAAATAATGCAGCTGTCTTTATTCCACTATATACTCAAACACACAATTCTACATGTAATTCTGTGTGTTAGCATGTAATTGTGCCTCTACTTTAAGGACTGTCCTGGGCTTTCTGCTGTTACAAAGTGTCTCTAGTTTGTGACATTTGGAATCACCTGGCATTTTGCAGTGAAGAAAAGGTAAGGACATAGGTACCTTATATAAGAAAAAAATTGCAGCTGTAGCCCCTGCATTAAGGTTCAATGTATCCTCTTGCAGGTAAGAGAGACCATCCGTTGACAAAATTTGCTTCTCTGTCCAGGGCAATTCTATGTCAAACAGAGGGCACGGCCACAGTGCGAGCAGTGTGTGTTGCACGGGGCAGGAGCATGCTCAGCCTTCTGAGATTTACATGGTGATCAAGGGCTTCAGCATCCTGAATTACTCTGGAGATGGTTTGTTAGGAAGGGGCCTTAGGGAGCAAGAAATAAAAGCAGAGAGTAGATTCACAGTTAAAGGAAGAACTGGTGCAAAGCAATTTATATGTGAAAATTCAGATCCCCTTCTGAATTTCCTAAAAGTTTGAGGTGTTTGAGTCAAGGGCTTTGCTCTGGGCCCTTCTCTAGAACTGATGCACAAGTAAATCAGGCTCCTGTATGAAATCTCCCTTAAATGTGTAAGGCACCATCAATCAAAAGGTGTAATCAGCTTTCCTCTGCTCAGTCCCTGCAGAGCTATTCTTGGCATGCTGTTGGAAAAAAGCAAAGGCAGAGAGATGCTCTTTTTTTCCCTCTGAACGTGGTCCCAGTGAGACGGCTGCCCTGCATAACGAATGCAGCCTGTATTCCCTGTCTGTAAGTCGAGTTTCACAGTGTGTCATCGCCTCCTCTGCCAAGGTGATCGATTCCCAGTGTCTAGGGCTGTCAGGTTGGTGTCTGGTCCGCACTTATCCACAGATATTTCCACCTCATTTGGCTGCCAAAATTTCCTTCTCATTTCGGGAACGTCTGTGTTACCCAGACATGCCCTAAAATTTCATGAGGAAACTACAGACCAGATCCTGCCTCCCCTTTCATGTACGTTCAGCTCCTCAGTGCCTCAGAACAACCTGAAAGCAGAGCGAAGAGCGTCACATCCCCTTATATTTATGACTGGGAAGCAGGACTTAAGAACCACTACGCAGGACTTTTGGATGCCCTCACAATTAGCAGCCCCAATTAGCATGGTTTCCTCACAAACCAAAAAAAAACAACCCAGGAAAACAAAAACTCCTTGCTGCTAGGTTGGGTGCTGAAGGGTGTCCCACAACTCACGAATCTCCAACAGCCCAGTAGCTTTTCCTTATTTCTCACTCTGAAATAGGAATTTTACACTGGGCATCAGGGAGCCTTCCTTATACGTACACACATACACACAGACATTTCGATTATAGGACTGGGCTTTGAAATTATTTAAAGGATGTTTGCAGAACCAGGAGGAAATATAAAGGCTGTAGCGCCTCACAGGAAAGAGGGGAGGAAGGAGTGCTGGGAATTATCTACCTGGAGCTGCTGCACTAGATCCAACCATTCACTCCTCCTCGGCACATTGCAGGATTTTATGTCATGGTTTCCCACACTGACGTTAACCCTCAGTCCACACATCAATGGTTGTGTTCCTGCTGGGGTGGTTCAGAAGATACGCTGGCAAATGAAGCCTTTCAGCAAACACCGCAGCAGTGAGATCAAGTTGACCTCTGAAATTTTCTTTTTCTTCTTTTTTTTTTTTTGTTATACAAAAGTCTTGCATAAGGGTAACTGCATACTTTGCAATGCCAAGATGCATATCATTCATATATAGAGGTTACACAAGTATCACTGGGAGAATGTATCCCTTCAAGAATTGTTCTAATTAGTGACTTGAGCTTTCATTTAATTACACTCTTTAATATACATCTTGGAATTACAGAGGTGGGTGTAATTTAATTAGCAAAAAAAAAAAAAAAAGAAGAAGACACGTTTATATTCCCTTAAAATATAGGGAATACACTTAAGACATGATGAGGATGACACAGATTTTTCCCAGGAACGGAGCCTGTACGCCTTCACCTTGAGGTATGTTCAGATGCAGCCTTGGGCATGGGAGCATGAGCATGGCTGGAGGCTGACAGCTGCTCATTACGGTCTGCCGGAGGTCTCAGCCTGGCTCCTGGAGGACAGGTGGCCACATGACAAATGAAACCCCTCACAATTAGCACTAATTGACACTCTCGTGGCTGGTCTCCAACAAGAGGTCAGGGAGTGGGTGAGCTTGGAGGCTGAGCATCCCATCCTGGCAGTGAGGGTCTGAGGAAGGGCGCCCTGCCACCACCACTGCTGCCACCACCACATTGCTGCGCACAAGCACAAGACTCAGCGCCAACGTTTTGACAGCCCTGGTGTTCACCAGGGCCTCCTGTGGCCACTGACTAAAACTATCCTGGTTTTCGCTCTGCTGTGAATGCCTCATTCTGGCCTCTTACCCACACTGGCTCTGAGAAGTTGCCCCATCCTCTCTGTCCTTCATCCCCTTCCCATGGAGGCACTGCTTTTCTAGAGAGCAGATGCAAGAGTCTGAGTTTGCTACCACCTCCCACATTTCTTTTTTTTTTTTTTCATTTAGAAACATTTCCACATTAAAAATGTGCAGTAAACTGACCAGCTGCCACCCCTTGATGCTTAATCCTCTCTAATCTGGTCTGGGAACACTGAAATGTACAACTTTTGCTTATTATGCAGCTTCCAAAAATAATTGAATGGAGCTAGTAGAAAGGGTAGCAAGTGAGGAAAGAAGGAAACGAACCCCTCAGCTATTTATTTATCATTTTCTAAGGGCCTGCATGGCACACTTGCACCACTGTGAGCAATGCTCATCTCCTTAGAGAGCACATACAAGTACTTCAGCCATGGACTGAAAAATGCCCCTTGTCCAACACGGTCTCTCTTCATCCAGGAAAGAGATAGCCCATGCCCCATAGACCTTGCAATCTAACAGCAAACAACATGGTCCTCAGGGATGGAATTAATTGGAGTTTGGCTTTTATACTGGTTGGCTTGATTGACTTCATCTGAGGCCTCACAAAAGCAGTAAGTCTTTCAGAGGGGCTCCCTATAAATTTATGGCTCACAAGGCAGGAAAAAAATCTCATGTAAATTATACCCTTTGAAAATGATCATGAGATATCTAGATGGCCCAGGGGACTGGGGAGGAAGCCTGAATTTTCATCTCTGGCTCATTTAGCATAGGTAAGTAGCAATAACTCATTGTTATTCTCTCAAAGTAATGCAAAAGCTTAGGAAAAACAAGGTAGTTTATCAGTTTACTTATATCATGCCCGGTACCCAAACGCACTGCTGTCTACACCAGGTATCTACAAGGTTTTCACCATGAAAACCAGCAGGTCTCAGGATGAAATGGTGAGTAGCCACAGAGACAGACCAGTGATCTCCTTTCTTTGTGTATGGCCTTTTCTCCTTTTTGCTGAGAAGTCACAGTCATACTCAGATATTTCTGTAAAATGATGATGCCACATGGGGACTGGATGAAAGTGCATCTGACATAACCACTGCCATGTTGTTCCACATTGCTCCACGCTGATCCTAGTTTATCTGGAGCCCCACAGTTTTGTCTTCAACAACTTCCATAGCTTCAGTCATGATTTCTAAACCAAATGTCTAACACAACCCTTTCTTATGGTGGCAACAGCTTTTTCCTCAGCTTCCTGACAGAAACATAAAGCCTTATCACAGAATCATAGAATATCTCAAGTTGGAAGGGATCCATAAATATTATTGAGTCCAACTCCCTTCTCCTCACAGGACTACCTAAAACTAAATCATGTTACTAGGAGTGTCATCCAGATGCTCCTTGAACTCTGGCAGGATTGATGCCATGGCCGCTTCCCTGAGGAGCCTGTTCCAGTGATGGATGACCATCTTGATGAACAACCTTATCCTAATATACAATGTGAACTTTCCCTGACCAAATTAATTTCTTTTTCTCAATTCTTTGAAGAAAGGACTTCTCTGACTTGTATACAAGAGTCCATGGCTAAGGCATCTACAGAAAGTGAATTATTCAGTATAATTCAGGTTTTAAAAAATATTTTCCAATTTAGCTCTATACCCCTTATCCCAGCTCTGAGAAATACTGAGTCTTTGCTTTTACTTGTCCTGGGAAAAATCTTTAAAAAAGCAATATAGAAAGCTCTGGAGGTCAGGGTCTTCCTCTCGATCATTTGCAAATCATCTAACAAAGTCATCAGTTCTTCACAAAGTGCAATATTAAGAGCATATTGTTTCACACATGCTGCTTATCATTTTCTGCTTTGAAACAAGCAGCTACAAGCTCTTCTAGAGGAGCATTTTATTTGTAGCAAAGACAATCAACTTGGAAAAAGTGAGTGATTGCTACAGAGCTAGTTTGCATTGCATGTCACCTTGCTTTCAAGTTCTCATTAATTACATTACATTAATTAATTAATCCTGATAGCACACCTGTTGTTAAGAATTATCCATACTTTATAGTTAGAGACACCAAAAGATAGCTATTAGAAGGCTTGCTTAGGGTCTATATTAAAACTGAAGACTTTAGTCCAGTTTTATACGGGACCCAGGTTATATCTGTGTAAATATATGGTCTCCCGCTATTGTTTCCAATTGTACTCAAGACTTCCTAACTTCTAAAACTAGAGGCAGAGTCAAAGGGGTCATGCTCTTCTTTTCCAGTATGCAGGAGAAAGTTTGGCTCATTTGTGTGTGCAAGAAAATTATTGCAAAAAGATGACTATTGCAAAAACTGCTCTGTTTGCAAGCCTTTTTTTGTTCACTCCAGCTGGGGCAGGCTGCTGGAGCTGGACCCTGTCTTTTATCTGGGGTTAAGGAAGGGACAGTGCAGGTGGCTGAGCGCCCATTTAAGGGTTTAGTGGGTGATGGGTGCAGCTGGACCAGCCCCAGACACCAGTGGAAAGGGCAGCAGGTGGATGCTGCAAGTGGCCAAATCCTCACCTGGCCTTTCCTTTCTGCAGTGCTGGGGGGTGCACGGAGTCAGGTTGGGCTCTCCTATCCGTGGCTACCACGCCTGTGGTGGTCAAGGACACAGAAGACCAGCTTCTCCACCCGTTCACCCAGCACAGCTCATCCTTGCCTATGCCCTGGGAAGCCCCGCTGTGGGATAGAGCACTTTGTGCTGTACAAGAATGTCATTTCCTTCCCAGATTGGGCGTGATGGCACAGCCAAGCAAGGGGATGGGAACACAGACCACCGTATCCCAGTCCCTGCATGAGGGGATGTATTAAAGATTTCCTAGTAATTCTCTCCAGGGAGAAATGGTTTGCCAGCAGTATCCAGATGAGTCCAAAAGTGCTGTATGCTATGGCCCACCTCAATCTCAGGGTCTGTGTCCTCAAACAAGGGCCACACAGCCCTTTGCATGGCTTCCTTACAAAACGAAAAAAACAAACCAGGAAAACAGACTCCTTGCTGCTAGGTTGGGTGCTGAAGAGTGTCCTCACAGCTCATGAGTTTCCAACAGCCCAGTTGCATCCTTTTGCTTATTTATCATTCCATCTCCTTCTGTCATACATGAGGAGGGATTGGGTCACCTCAGGCATTCCTGTTGCCCAGGTGTCTCCTCGAAGGCAGAACAGAGGTAAGGAGAGGCTAGTGCCAGCCCTAGCAGTAGCCTGGGCACCACGTTCCCACATACTCCTTCTCTCCAGCATTGCTCTGCTCCCAGCAACCGAGTACTTCCCAGAGAGTTAATCTGTGAAAAGAAATGGTATCGATTCAAGGGGTGTGCTGCACTAGTTCTGTCTTTCAGCTTCAACTGCACAATTACACTTCATTTTCAGTCTCCAAACAATAAATAAAGATAAAATGAATACTGGCTTTAAAATCATTTAACAGGCATGAGTTCCCAAAGAACGGCATAAAAGCAGGATCCATTGCTTCTTTTCCCTTATGTGAATCAAGAGGAAATGCTGAATGAGTTAAGAAAAGCAGAGAAAAAGAAAAATAGAGATTACTGTTATAACAGGGGGCTTTCTGCACCACTTGTTCTGTATATCCATGATCCTTTTGTGTCCCTCTTTATCCTACCCTGGAATGGAATTAGCTTTCAGTCTTTCCTTTTTTTTTTTTTTTTAAATTTGATCTTATTTAAATCAGCCCCTTAGCAGGTTGGCTGGATTCTTGAAAGCCTAACACAGCCTGCAGATGTCTGTCTGTGCAGCCACATGGCAGAACCAGGCTTTGGGGGTCCCCAGAGCATCACGCGGGACCAGGAACTTCTTGGTGCTGGTTCCAAAAATCCATATCCCTTTCCAGTTCATTACAAACACCTATTGTTTGCCATATTTATCTGCCATCACTGCTGTTTGTTAGCAAATGGAAAAGAAATGCCAGGACTAAATTTCAGCCTGCCCTTAGAATAGTGGAAAGGGGCTACAGGAATTGAATGACAGATGGTCTTTGAATGATATACAGAACCTCTGCCCCTGGGCCTGCTTTGGAGGAGCTGTTTTGGATTGTTGCTCAGAAGAGTGGGAGGTTGTTGTGTGATATGTGATTATTCCATAATAATTTTAATTATTTTGCCTGTTTTCAAACAATAGTCTCAGCCTTTTTTAATTTTTACACTCACTGAGTTGTGACACGAGCATTCTTTCCTCTGTGTTAGCAGGGATTAAAATCAAACCCTGTATCCCTTCCCTTTTTTTTTTTTTTCAAATAATCCATGTTTAAATAAATTACCTCAGCCTGGAAAAGTGAGTTACAGGGCATTCTCCTGACATGTGTGGCAGAGAGAAAAGCGGAGGGCTTGGGAGCCGGGCTGGGGGGATGGGAAAGGCTTTATTGTGTTTTGCAGGATGAGATTGTCACCGTAACAAGTTTCAAGAAGAGCTGCTCTTTAACTCTTCTTCCTCGGCACGGAGAGCGCAGCTCTGGGAACCTCATTTACATGCATATGGGTATCTGATTGGATCTGTTCAAAGGTACAGTAGGAGTCAGTCAGATTGCATATGATGTGCATATAAATGAAGTTCCCAAAGTGGGGCGTGATGCTTCAGGAGAGACAGGGAAAATATGCTGTCTCTGCTTCATCCAAAGTCCAATAGAAACTTGGGGATTTTTTTTTTTTACTGTGAGATAAGCAGGAGTGCAAGTCAAAAAATATATATGTACATATATATATATGTATGTATGTATGTATGTATTTCCTCTCTGCCCATTTACTGAATTTACATTTTAGACCAAACACAGCTCATTGCCTAAACCCCACAAATCGTATTAGCTCTGCTGTTATCAGAACACATGTTGTTTGGTTTGCAGGACAACTGCACACACATCCCTCTGCACAGGGCAGAGTTGCAGGGTTCACCTCCTTGGCAGCTCACGCACCACGCTTGCTGCTGTCCCTCCACTGACAAGCAGAGACATGAGGAAAGCTGTTGAGTTTTAGATAGAAGGAAAGGTGGTGAGTTTTACTAGGTTTCTGGTCTTTCTTTCAGTAGATCCTGCCCAGCCAAAGCCACTACTCAAATTTTTCAGGGTAACCAGGGGGCATAGCAGCATGTGTCTTTGGCTGAGCTTTGTGCTTGGGTGCAGGCAGCAAGAGTGGGCAATGAAGGGGATACCTACAAAGACTGGGCAAAAACATTGCTTAGGAGGAGGTTTGGTCCACACTCAGGGGCTGGTGTGCTCCAAAAGGAGCAGGAATTCTCAGAAAAATGAAACAACATAACACGGCAAAGGACGAAAGGGAACTTTTCTCTCAGCAAAATAGTCATTAACAAAGGCTACATTTCTGGATAACACTGAATTTAAATAATACTGCAGTGCTAACCTAGGACAGGAAACAACACTGCGACTACAAACCAGGAGTCCTTTGGTTTGTGAGGCCTTCTGACCTTGCCAGTGGGTCCCAGGAGTTGGGACAGGTCCCCATGGCACGTGAGTGCACTCCAGCCTGCTGGGAGAGCTGCAGTCCCGAGATGTCCCACCCCTGCCTGCACAGCTGGGATAACAGCAGACCCTGGCTCCTCCCGTGAGCTGGCTTTGAGGAGGAGAACATGGAGATTGGGAGGTGCCCAGAGGCTGTAAGGGTGGGTGCTTCACCTGGACCTGACTCCTACCCTGAGATGTTGCACCCATGGGTCTGGGGAGAGGACTGCGAAGAAAATGCAAGCTGTAGGCAGGGGGATCTTGCATCTCATCCAGGAAGTGCTCTGCAATATCTTCAGGTTTATTTTCATCAAATCTCTGACTGTCCTGCTCAGCGGTGTCTCACTCTTGTGCCACAAGTTTCATTTAAACTCTCAGTTAAAGCCCGACTGAAACTCAGATTAGTCCCATCCCACCAACAAGGAGAGCCTGGGGAGTGTATCCCACAGGGATACGCACCGCTGGGTGAAATCTCACAGGACACTCTTGTGCCACAAACACCAAAACCAGCAAGCATATATCTAGCTATAGAGGAAAGAAAAATGCTATGTATTCCTGTCTCCTCGGTGTTTCAGGAAGACGAGAAGATATAGCCTAGACACTGATGAGGATGCTCTGGCAAACGTCAAGAATACCTTGAAGCTAGATGCTGTGGCTTCAAAACCTTAAAGCCACAATATGTATCTCTAAGAGAAATGTTTCCAAAGCAACCTGAGAAACTGAACATGAAAGCTTTGTGTTTTGGTGGGGGGTTTTTTTCTTTTTTTTTCTTTTAACCTTCCAAGACTTATATTCTGGTCAGGGTGTTTCTCATAAAACATTCAAGCCATCATTAAAAGGAATTTACTGTACAGCTTTAGGGATACTACCAGACATAAAAAGACCCAAGCAGAACACTGAGCACAGGTGAATACAACAGAGACATATTTCCATTCCTGCTGTTTAAAAAATATTTGTTTCTGTAACTTTAGGCTGCTTGCTATTTGTGGTTCAGAATCTAAACAGCTTTGCTTTGCCTTTACTTTAAAGCTGTGCTTTGAACTCCTTTAGAAAGAACTTACATCAAGCAGAGCAGATATCAGCTCTTAATAACAAGGTTTAAAAGCCAGTGTTTTTGGAGAAATACAAAGGATGGTCACTGCTACAAGAGAGGGCTTACAGGCAAGAGCCCATTTTCATTTTTATCAGCAACCCAGATGATAAAATGAAATCTTGTAAAACTCACCAATGACACAAAGGTTGGTGGAGTGGTAAACAAGGAGAGCAGCGTATTGTTACAGGCTGATAGGAGTTGCCTGGATGGATGGTTGCAAGTCAGCAACGTTCATTAAGCTAGGTGAATGCTGCGTAATTCAGGTAATATATTGGGGGTCAGAGAGCAGGCTCTGCCTGGGATCACAAGGCCTTGGAAAAGGATTGAAAACCACTGAAGACAGGAGCTCCTACAGAAGCTCTCACAGCAGTGATATTGCAGAAGGGACAGTGTGGTCTTTGGATAAGAAGAAGGGCTGAGAAAGGCTTTTCAGCTTCTCCAACAGGGACAAAACACAGATGCTGAGCAAGAAGACTCCACGTTTGCATATTAGGTGTCTGGAGCCTTTTTGAAGATAAGGAAGCATAAGTGTGTAATGTGCACAGGGAATTTGTGCAGTTTAAAAGAGTCGTTCATCATCTGTAAAGTGTCCCTCAGTCTGACTTGTGGCACCAGTAATTAAAAACTTCCAGTGGCTACTCAGCATCTGCTTAATATTTATATTGAGCCTGGAGATCTCAGTGTCAAATCAGCCACTTGCCAAATCCCTATGTCAGGTTGCTGATAGTAATCTGAGGTCATCGGCTACGAAGTATGGGCCAGAGAGCCTCACTCTTATATTTCCTTGGAGATAGGCTGCTGTCTCATATCTTTCCATGCTTCAATCAGGGGGCTGGACTCAATGATCTCCTGAGGTCCCTCTCAACTTGAATTATTCCATCTTGATACCTCATAAAAAGTGAATATCAAGTCACAGATCTCGGCTACAGGCCTTGCAGGGCTTTGCTGTCCATCACCCTTGCAAGTTCCCACCTGGACAAGAACTCTTACCAGTGAAACACTGAAATTGTCTCTATGATAAATGGAATAGCATGTAAAGAAAACATGATTTTGGCTATCTGGGATTATTTTATAACCCTTTGGAAGAAAAAAAAAGAAAGTACTTCTTCATTATTTCCACCTTCAGAAAGAGTTTTGCAAATAGTTATAACAGTGTTTATACAAAAAATTTAAACCATAAGATACATACATGACATGCATAATATCCCTTCCTCAAATTGGCTCAAATGAGCTATGAAATGAGAATATAAGTGGTTGCTTAAGTCAAAATTCATATGAAAGTTAAGGGTAGTTAATACAGTTCTTGTTCCCAGAACTAGTGTACTTATGAGATTTTTGTCAGTTCATCATACCTAAGGCTTAGATTTTAGTGATGTGTAATACTAATGTACATTGCTTAAATACCTATTGCCCTTCAAAATGTAATCCACCTGGAACTACGAGAAAACAAGAATCAGTAACCGGTGGTACTACTAATTATCCTTCACGGATTAAATGCTTTAATTGCACTGAATTAGCACCCCATTACACCCCTCCTCAGTAATTTTGCAGTATCTTCCCTTGCCCAAACAAGCTGAATCACATCCTTTTCTTTGTAGTGCTGCTAATACAGTTCAGGGCATCAACTTCACAGTGTTGTTTCTGGGAGCCAGTGATTGAGAGAGTGTGTCCTGAGGGTTTCCGCTGAAGGACTTAAATGGAATAGAAAGTCAGAGGTCCTGAGAGGTCTCCTGGTAGAGACTGTTTGCTGTGCCCTTCAGCACAGTACCAAACTGCAAGAAAAGCAGAATATTGGATTTACTTTTTTTCTGTTTGAGAAGACCAGTCCTCTTGAAGGTATTCAGACAGCTCTGATTTTGAAACAATTTGTTCTGGGTAAGATAAATGCAGATTTACGTTCTTACTTGTAATACTTTAGTTAAAATTCATTAACATTTCACTGGGAGACCAGAGAAAAAAACCAGTGTTACTCAGATCGTACCCTGGACTTGATCCTGCAGACTGAGTCATTAGGGAGGTGGACTGTGTGAGGACTCCTGGCACAGATCCTTAGTGGAATTAATCATTATTACATGTGTTACTATTTCTTGCAAGAAATTGACATGTTTCCTTGTGAATCAGTTCAGAAACCAGCTGCAATGAAAGGATGCTCCTGACTTCTCTTTACATTCTCATTCAGGACTGATGATGTGGGAACACACATATCCTGCTAGCAGAAGAGCAAGGCATTTCCCTAACACTTTCCCAGGCACATGGGGAGTCCTTCTTCTCTCCCTCCATTATACCACATCATCATCTCACCTCTTAATTTCCTTGACAAACACAAGCAGCAAGAGCTGGCACTCTGAGAAAATATATTCTTGCACTGAATGTTGAACATCTGTATTTTTTCGTGAAACCCTTTCAACAGCAGACAAGGCACGGGGAGACTATTCACTGAGTAACTAAGGGGTTAAGTAGGGTTCAAGGTTCATCCTCTGCTCCCTGCAGAACCTTTTCTCTTCAGTTTTTGCTATTTCAGCTAGACCTGCTAAAAAGAGCTATCTTTTCCTGAGTATTTGCAAAACCATAGACATATATATATAAACAGAGAGAGAAAAAAATATGCAGTCTAATTTATTATAACATATTTTCTCTTCCTTTATGAAAGTGTGTCCAGTCCATATTTTAAAAATAAGCTTATTAATCAGTATGAACATTAAAATAAAAAAGCTAAAAAGTCACTATGTAAAAATGGGCTCTTAAGCAATTCCAGGAAGCTACAAAATAAATGAAATGGTCATTTAATGTTTACCAACTACAGTATCTGTAGATTCAATCAATGCAAGAATACAAAGGATATGATTAAGATGCAGTATTTGTTGTTAAAAGATACAAAAGGCTAACTGTTGATACATATGACTCACCTCCACTAGAAGCAGAAATGGTCAGAAAATTTATTGCTCAGGAAAAGGTTGTTTTGACTGCAAAAAACTGCAGGTGAAATCACAGTCAGTTCAGTAAAATTTCTTTTTTTAAAAAAATCAGCATTTTTATGTAAGAATGTGATTTGGAATATAAAAATTTTACTTCTGTTTATTTGAATTTCATTTAAATATAAATATTTATTGTATCACATACTTATGTAGTGAGAGTATGAATGTGTGTTTTAATTATTATGTTATCTTAACGGTAAACTGACATTTTAAAATGTCACATAAAAGCACAAATTAAAGAGCCTTGTTTCATACAATAAACATGATGTGTGACTAAGAACAGGTACTTTCAATTTTTTTCTGTTAGCCTGGTAATACTTAATTAAGCTATTTTGAGAATTAATAAAACGGTTTTAAACCAGTTTATTAAAAAGCACAAAAGTAAGAGAGCTTGATCTAGCAGAAGAAATTTCAGTCCCAGCTAAGTAGCAAAAACTAATAATTTCTATTTAAACTTTACAATTTCACTCAATTCATGATTTTGTATTATACTCATTTAAATAAAGAGTATAAAGTTTATTTAAATATAAATAAAAGTTCAGGAATTCAATTCTCAGAGTGGAAGTGCCCAAAATGTGCAAAAGGCTCTTGAGATAATTCCTACTTCGTGGAGAAATTGAAGATGTTTGACATGATTACAAGGAAGTCAAGGCAGTGATGGTTTATTACCCTTAACATATTGTTGTGAATTATGAATGGAAGAAAATCACTTTGAACATCTCAGAGCCCACCACCTGATTCCTCATCATGGACCATGTCCCAGTGCTCAGCTACTCTTGTGGGCAGAATACTCCTCTTCCCCATAGCTAATACACATCTCCCTGACTTCTTCCCTGATCTCAAAAGACCACCCAGGGTGACTTGAACACCTTCCACTTATGCTTACTGTGCGTTAAAATTGACCTATGTTCCTACTTTTATTTCTTCTTCAGATGAAAGAAAGATAACCCCGAGATTTTTCCTCCAAAGGTCGTGTTTGCGGAGGCCTATTCCCGCTGCCCTTCCCTGGCCCATCTTCTCTCCTGAATATACACTGCCTAACATTGGTCTCCAGCGCCGAGCTCTATGCCATTTGAATATCTGCATCCTAACACTGAATGTGCTGCTTTAATTATTCTTATATAATGCTCTGGGTGTACATTCATCATTGCAACCTCCAACTCTTCTCTTGCCAAACTGCTCCCTTGACAGTTATTCCCTTTCTTGCATTTCTGCAGTCAATCATGCTAGTGAAGTGTAGGAGCATGCATTCATCAAAGTCTATTCCATTTTTGCAGATAAATTCCTAAAATATTCAACATAATTCTGAATTCCATCCCTGCTCACCAATGCACTTGAAGTGTTCCTCAGTTTGATATTTCTCTAAATCTCTCTGAAAGTGTCCAAACCACAGAGGAGGGACAATCAGTGCAGAGCTGTGGTCTAACAGTGAAGGGTTGCCTGCTATTCTTTAGGCAGCTTTCCAGTTAGCCATTCACCCATCTGTCCACAGGTCATTTTTTTCTTCTAAATTTGCTCAGGAACTTGTCATGACATCTAAGAATCAAGATCTATCCTGCATATAATTTTTTTCTTTCTTCATGAGGTCTGTTGCCCATAAATTGGTTACTTCGGCTTGAGTATTTAATTCTTGATGAGGCCATTACTGGCTCTTGGGCATTTATCTTTTTTTTTAAATCTAGACTGTTGATACATTAACATGTATGTAGAATAAATAAGTTAAAATTAGTCTAATTCCTGGAATGCCTCCTCCTCTTTTTAAGGGGCATCAGATCCCCAAGCTGTCATCACTCGCTCTTCTGAAGCTGTACACCCCCTTCCCAAAGTTTTGCTAATCCTCCAACTCCTTCAGGCAGCTCCCAGGCTAACCAAATTGAGCCCTGACATGCCTGGGTGTTTTGAAATGTCTTAACTTTCATGTAAATTTGTTTCTGATTTTAGCCAGAGTCCTTCGCCATCAGTTACTATTATTAATTGTCTTAGCCATCTCATTTAATCCTTCATGAAATACAAAGAAATACCTTTTGCTCTTCTTGGTTTCTTCCTTGTTAGATTTTCCTCACTGTTGAAGACTGGACTGATGCTTTTTCTGTTCTTCTTTTTTTCAGAATCTTGTATATTTTAAAATTTACCTTGCTTGCTGCACTTCCACTTAACTCAGTAAACACCTTGTAAAAATCATTTTTATTTTAAGAGGCACACACAAAAGAGAAATGCAATTGCTTTCCATAACATAATCAAATAGAGGTTTTTCAAAGTTACCATGTCATTTAAATATCCCGTATCAGTAGTGACATGGTGAATGCCAATGAAATACCACTTTCATATTATACCAGTATCATTCTGCTGGTAAATTTCCCCATGTAGACAAGTCCTTAGCAGTATTCCCCAGTGTTCTCCCATTGTGAGTGACATTTCGTAGAGCTGAGAAGAATAACATTGAAATGACCCCAAGCCGTGATGGAGCGTGGCAAAATTGTGAAAATGCTGAGGCTTTGAATACGAATGATTTTAGATTTAAAATACATCTTTCTTTCATTAATCTAGTGGAATTAGGAAGCTATTAAATACAGCAGACCAAACAAAAAGAAGCCAGGAACTGTCGCACAAAAGAATTATTCCAGTCAAAGTGAGACCACTAGGCTAACAAATCTCACTGCAAAACACCTACAAGGTTACCACTGTTTGTACACCTAGACCCTCATCTTATTATTCCATGTGGTGATAAATGATAACTGTGCATATTTTTTTCTGGGAAGTGGCCTTTAATAACTATCATAATCATATGTGTCTCTAAATACCACGTAGTTTCCCTACTCTGTCACCCTTCTAGATGATTTCTGTGTTTCCCGTGACAAGCAGTGGCTTCCCAAGCCGGGAAGGGCTCTGAGAGCATGTCCAACTTTCCCTCCTCCTCCAGAAGCAATTGTAGAAAGCCAATAAACTTGGCTGAGGAGGCAGCAAGTCAAGGTCTGGGTGTCTTTGTGTTGGGTGTCCTGCAGTATTGTCACCTCAGCTGGATTGAGGGAGATTGCATTAGCTCCCTTGCATCAGTCTCAGCAAATATTTAAGATTACAATAAAACATCCCTCTTCCTTCCCCTTGTAACTTCCAGTCACAAAACCGCTGCCTGTCATGCTCTATTCAATGAGTTGTCAGCAAATGATGCACATATAGAGAGGAAGATCTCAATCATAAATTAATCACACATCAAAGGACGTCACATCTCGTATATCTGCTTGCTGGCAAAACCTTCCAGTGCAAAAATTTCTACCCCCAAAACTGGAAACTGATCAGGGTAGGTGATAAACAAATAGCAATAAGCAGGACTACATCCAGTTGGGTTTTGAATGCCTACAAAGATGCAGACATTCATACTCCACATGCTCTCTGGGCAACGTGTCCAAGTGCCCTGTCACACTCATCATAAAAAAGCATTTCCTGATGTTCAAGACGGACCCTCCTGTGTTTCAGTTTTGTGCCCGTGGTCCTGACTGCTGAAAACAGCCTGAGTTATTTACATCCTCCCTTCTTCACACCCTCTCTCTTACTCAAGTTGAACAGTATCAGCTCTAATGCCTTTGTACAAAAAGCTCACCAACTTTAAACTGCAATCTTAAAAGTAGGCTCAACTCTGTTTGGAATGGGCCCTGTCCAAAATTCCTTTGAGCTACATCATCAGACCACTACAGAGAAGACTTGGCTATCATGGGCTCTGCAGTAGCTTTTTGGGGTTTAAATGGGAGGCTTGTAGTTGCAACACCTTCCATCCATCCTGGTTTAGAAGTGGTAAAATTCCTTTTGTTTAAGAGGTTTGTCTCTGTACTTAATCATTATCCTTGGCTGCTCTTTGATAATGCTCATTTTGTTCTCACATTTGGTTTTTTCTGCATGATTTTAAAATGGGTGGGGGGAGATATTTGACAGAAATATATATATGTATATATACACATATATATATATATATTAGCAAAGAGAGTTTCATGCAGCTATAATTCCATTTAGATCACTGTCAGTGACAGGCAGAATTTACTTAAAGGTATTTTCTGTGCTTTACGGTTACTCATTCATGCAAATAAAGATAGCCCTTGAAGCCAAGTCACCTTGCCCTCTCAATCATCCACCTTGCCCTCCAGAGCTCTGGGGGGAATGCTAAATTAAAATCTGTCTGCTCTGGCAGTGGTGGTTTTTTTGATATAAAGCCAGAATAATTATTCAGACATATGTTTACAGCTGCAAGGTTATATTTTGCTGAAGATTTTTTAAAGTGAAAATGTAACTTAGTTGCTAAAGGGTTTTCTGTTTAATCACTGCAGAGGTATGGAGGACAGGAAAAATTGTGAATTTACCCTCTTTCATCTCACTCCTTGCAACTCCTGTTTGTTTAGCTCGCCTTTTTTTTTTTTAAATAACATAAAATTTTGGAGAGTTGCAAAGATTTCCAATTCATATCACTTAAAGATTTTCATTATATTTTTGAGCATAGAAACAACGTTACAGTCCCCCTTTTTCGACCTTCTGTGATGATAACAAACACTGGTCAGACTGAAGTAAAACACTAAAGTAAAACACTACAGGAAGGTTGTGTTAGTCATGCTAAGAAGAGTTCAATGAAGGCCTTCAAAAAATATTTAAAGTTGTTTTGCAGCAGTGAAAATTAGCTTGAAGGATGACAAATGCAAATTGATAAATGCCTAGTTGGAATTTACAAACCCTCCTGTAATGAAAAGAGATCCAAACTTCAATTTTTTAACTGTAGCGATCCTTGAAGCAACAAGAACAGAAGAAACAGAAGAGGAAAATTCTCAAAAGGAAGACAACTTCGACTTTGATGTTTTAATGGCACTCACGTTGCATAACCCTTGCAGGAACAGGTAATATAATACAAAATAAATCTTCCTCAAATGAGGCAGGATTCCACTTCAGGTATTAAAATTTGAGTAGTGATACATCTAAAGAAACTGTCTGTCATAAGACTAACTTAATGAGACACATGAAATGTCTCTAGATGTTTGTCCTCACTTTTTATTTATCCCTCTTCTTGTTTAAGCTTGAGCTTTCAAATGATGTCTGTTGCAAACCAGGTCTGGATAGTTTGGCAGACTGTCCATTTCCACCTCAACAGCTGGAACACCTGTGGTGAATGAGGTACATGGTGCATCCTGACTTTCGTCTGCCTCTTTCCTTAGTGTGTTGTCTAGCTACACTTGAAAGAAAAACAACTGTAGTTGGATGAGAGGTTTTCAGACATTCACCTTCTTTCCAGTGCCCTGGAGGCAATGCCTTGTGAAGCTGCAAAGTCAGGAAGTTGGTGGTCAGGAATGCCAAGGCTCTGAGAAGATGGAAACACTAGAAAAGACTCAAGCTGTAGTAAACATTCAGAAAATCTGTCTCACAGCGAAAGATTCCAGAATCTCAGGTTTTATCTATTTATCTATTATGTAAATTATATGACTCCTATAATAAATATTATATAAATATATATTATATAAATGATACTACATATTGTTTAAACAAAAAATACTTTAAAAATTATTGACTGTTGCAAGCAGACACCTTCATGAAGAAGATATCTCTAATGGCTTTTTGATTTGGCAGAAAAAGACATCCTGGTGTTAAAAGCCAAAGACAGAGAAAAAAAGTAGAAACGTATTTTTTAAAAGGAGCTTTATTAATATCTTAGAGAATCATGGGGTGAAGTTTTGTGAATCCCTCAAAGCTTTCATTTCAGGACTGAATAAGTTTCTAAAGATGTAGGAGCTGTCTGTGCCTAAAGACCTCAGAGGAGCCTGGCTTGTGTCCTGAGGGAGGTCATGCAAGTTGGTCACTGAGTTTCCTCTGTCCCTGCTGTCTCATGGAAACAGAGACACGAGGAAAATAGTTCCAAGTTATGAAGCTTGAAGACAAGGAGAAATTACATGGAGTCTATGAATCCTTTCTTGAAGCCAAGAATCACTTCTGATAAAATCTTTGAAACTAGCCCACACTTTATGGTGTGACAATAGGCAAAAGGAGGAAAAAAAATTGCAAGTAATTCAGAGAAGGTCTGCTTGTTTATTTTCTTGATCTGCCTGTCTCAGAATACATTATACATTGTGATGTTGAAGCCTTAAGTGTAATCTAATAATCAGGAAAGTTTGAGAAAAATTTATGTACAGAAAGAAACTTTTTCTCAGTTATAATCTCTAAGCCTGGATAATGACATTACACTTTTGGAGACACTGAAATCAACATTGTAACAGCCCATTCCAAGACCTATCAGCTTTCATTAACACAGCCATTCATCCATGCTTTAATCTTTCTTCTTAAACTAATCAAACTATGAATCAAGGAAAATGTCTGTATCCATACATGCTTAAGAGTTACCAAAGTCTGGTATTTAGCTCAGGGTCTGATTCATAAAAACATCTGCCTGCCAGTCTAGATTTATACATTAATTTCCAGGTAAAACACCTCTCTTTAAAAGACCAAACTTCATACTGGAATTTAACACGGAGTATAGAAAAAAGCATACTGGCATTCAGTTCAGGGGCTTAATGAATCAAACCAGAATGATTCAGGCCTTATTAGAGGCCTTATTAGCCCTAGTTATGTGTCATTTCATCTTTTTAGCCACCCATTTAATTTAAGAATAATCTTTTGTCATGGTTATTTCTTTAACATTGAGGAATCAGGTGAACTGCAATCAAGGCCACTTTCTGATACAATTTTTTTCTTCTTTAATGAATAGCCAAAGTACTTTCTAGTCTTTCTGAAAGAAGCTCATAAAAGGCTTTTTTTTTTTAAAGGAGTAGCTTTCTGCTCTTCTCAGATCTTGCAGGGGTTTGGCCTCCTTTTTAATTGAATAGAAGCCATATTAGACAGAGAAATTCCAGCCTCAACCTGGAAGTGGGCTAACGATTGATCAGGGAAGTAGCAGTCTCCTCTCTTTGGTTTCCAAATATAGGGTTGGGTTGACCAACATTTGCCAGTAGTGTGATTTTTGAGGGTCAGCAAAGGATCACATGCTGTCTGATGCTTTCCAGATGTTTCAAATCCCCAGTGTTCTGTTTCAACTGCATTATGTTGTGAACTGGCAAGAAGTTAGGTTATCTGTAGCCACACGGAGAGATAGACACCATAGAATCATCATAGAATCATAGAATGGTTTGGGTTGGAAATGGCCTTAAAGATTACCTACTTCCAACTCCCTTGTTGTGGGCAGGGACATCTTTCGTTAGACCAGGTTGTTCAGAGCCTCATCCAACCTTGGTCCTTAACACTTCCAGGGATGGGGCAACCACAGTGTCTCTGGGCTATCTGTTCTAGTGCTTCACTTCCCTCACAGTGAAGAATTTCTTCCTAATGTCTATCACCAGACTTCCTGCATTTCAGGTCAGTGCTTGCAGTCCTGTAAACAAGCACTACTGTTGTCAAAGAAAGCTCCCTTTTGAGAAAAGTTATTTATAGCACATATAAGTCCTCAAAGTTTACTTCAATGGCATTTATCAGTAACACTCATTTACAGAGAGTCCTTGTGAGCATGTGTTCCTGAAAATAAAGGTGAAGACAGAAGAACAGGGAAGTGCAAGTCCACCAGGTTGTACAAAGAACACCAACTACATGCCTCTCTTCATGACCCATCCTGGGAATCAGCCTTCGAAGCAGTGTATGCTGTGAACAGGTGTGCCTAAGAGCCAGATCCAATCTCTTCCCTCACTGAGAGTAACTTCTTACTCCTCGAGTAGCCTTGCCATTGGAGAGGTAAGGAGGAGTGGGAAACCTTTGCCTGCATAACAACTTGAGGAGTTTGTGAGCCTCCATAGTTCGAATAACTAAGGTGGCAAGTCCATTGCAATCATTGTATCCACACATGACCTGATGTACGTGCCTATCTACATATATAATATAGACACACACATGTGGCACTTAAAGTCTTATCAAATCCCAATGAACGGATGGGAAGATAAATATCAAGCAAGAATTTTTGCAAATAGCTATCCAAATATCCTGCACCAGCAGTGAGATTAAGTAAAGAAATAAACAGAAAAAAATTATGATCTGCTACAAAATATCTCTCTTGGTCTACAGTCCTCTTAAAAAACATCACAACTCTATGCAGAGCTACAATTGCTTCTAATCCAGTGAGCCCATGCCACGTCCTCCACAAGTCACTAGCTACAACATGAAACTCTCCACTGGATTCTGACAGCCATTCAGCTCCATCCCAAGCCTGAGTCCCTCACTTGTAGTTAGATTTGCCTCCTCCTCAGAGGCCCCAGATCTCTGTGCTATCCCTCCATTCCATCACACAGCCTCTTGCCACTGATGCCCAGAGAAGATGAGAGAAGCTGGAGAACCAAGTAGCATCATGCAGTAGCCTGAGATATGACCACGAGGAGGCACGGGCTGGTGCAGGTGAAATTGATTTCCCAGGTGTGCATTGGAGAGGCAGGTTTTGGAGCTGCCTGATGCAAGGCCACTTTTCTCTTTCCCAGCACACTGCTATATGTTAGCAGCAGAGTTTTCATAGATACCTGGAGACAAAAGACTTAGGACTTTTTGCCATCTCCCTTAATACCACTGGAGGCCTTTGAGCAGGTGATACCTCCACCTCCCTCCACCGCAACTGGCATTGCAGTGCTTGACAGACTTGTAAAACCATAGGCAACTCAAGTTAATATAACCCCTAAGGATATATGGGACTTGCTTGTGACATGTGTTATTTAGCTTTTGAAGTTCCTGACATTGTCCAGAAGTTAAGACAGAAGAAATTCACACAAAATGTGTTAAAATACCTTTGGGGTTGCAAGAAGAGAAAGATACTGAAACAAGTGACATGCAGACAATGAATGCTAAAACATTGAAATTTCAACATTCAGATTATCTGGTTATGATCAAAATTTCAGTCTCAGAAGCTAACAATCAACTTTAAATGTGGACCTAGTGCAATTCATAATTTTATTCAAAAGCAGAAAAAGTATAGCTGTTAAACATCTTAAAAAATCTCCTGCAATGAGGTGAATGTGTGTGTTGAGAACTTATAGACTCTAGTAAGCTCCTGCAGTTTTAAGAGAGACACAGTATCTCATCCTATATCATTCACGTCTTAAACCAGTTTGAAAAGATGCCTCAGATGAAACTCTGTGGTCCTCAGAAGAAAATAAGCAGGACACAGATCTGAATTTTGCAGGTACATACACAACCTTGTCAAACAAAGGCAACAGAAAACAGATATTAAACAGAGGATTTTGCCTTAGCAAGTGATACCGTGGTGGTTCATCTAAATTAGAGTTGTAACAGCCCTTCCAAAGGAAATATGTTTCCTTATAGCAGATGGAAGAGAAAATTTATGTTCTGCATTGATGAAAGGCAGAAAGAAAACCATAACCAGTAGACCAAATATTTATGGATGAATGAGACAGATCTATTTTGAAGAGGAAATTTTGGTAACTAGTTAAGGAGATACAGATGACCATTAGAATTGCCTCCAGTAACTGGGAGCAAACTGCAATTGCAAAATTCATCTCCACTGTTTGATGAAGTGCCTTCTTGGCAGAAACTAGATCCATGAGGAACAACCCTGTCAGTTGTATTAATCAATGTCCCGATATACACCAGGCCCTCAGAACATGCCTGGTCTGGGTGGGACAGAAATGGCCTTGAAACTGCATGACGGCATTAAACATCTCATCAGGCCCCTACGAGATGGAGCAGAATTTTACAGTGATTCCAAGATAATAGTCACCATTTGGACAAAGTACAAAATTCCTCAGAGACAAATTCACACCGGATTCCTGTCCTCCACTTAGACTTGGATAGATCAACCAGCAAAACTAATTAAACTTCTGGGCTATGTTTATCTGCAATCAGATAAGAGGATGACAAGAAAAATAAAGGGAGCCGGGGCAAGCAAACCCTGCCACTTAAAACTTTCACTTGAAAATCTACACTAAGCTTCTGGATGACTTTTTTTATTTTCCTAATGAAACTTTTCATTCTTGTGTTCAGGACTGTGCAGGAACTCCGGTGCCTGAGGTGTGCTGGCATACACACTCTCTTGTAACTTCTCTCCTCCTCCAGCTCCCTTCCTTAGCAAGTCAGAGATAAGAAAAGTTTCTCCAACTTTTTCAGCATTTCTGTTACAGCACCTGGCCAAGCCAGCCTGATCACAGAGAAAGAAAGTGACAGTGTTCATTGCCTCATCTGCTTTCCTCTCTCTGCACGGTATAACCAGCCTGGATAACACAGGAAGCCACCAGCCTGGTGTGCATTGGTCTGATATGAACCTTTACTGATCATGTTTATCCAGCACCTACTCGGTTTGATCTGCATACCGAGCCACATGAAAGCTGTGAGGCAGAAAGTGCATTTCAAAAATGTGATTTTCCTTTCAGATAAACACGTTTTACTCAGAGCAAACTGAATTCTAACTTCCCTCCCAGATTTTGCATTTAAAAATTGCTCTTGAAAGTTGAGCAGCTAAGCGTCCAAATCTATGGGGAAAGTTCCAGCATCAGTCTGTAAAGCAGGAACTTTCCCCTACTCATGCCCTGTGCTTTCTGCTTCAGCTTTTGGCTTGTCTTGAATTCATTTATTTTTTATTGTTTTAATCATAACAATTTTGGATGCTTTCAAACACCCAGAGAACTGCTTATCAATTAATATAATTGCAGATACATCCTGCACAAATCTATGGGGCAGGATGAGATCCACTCAAGGGTGCTGAGTGAGCTGGTGGAAGTGCTCACCAAGCCACTTTCGATCATTTACCAGCAGTCCTGCACTGTCCTGCAGAAAATGGCTGCTCATGGCTTGTATCAAAAATAGGGTGACCAGCAGTGATCAACCCTCTGTAAGTCCCCCCCCGTACTCTGCCCTGGTGCAACCACATCTTGAATCTTGTGTTCAGTTTTGGGCTTCTCACTATAGGGTGCTGGAGTGACTCCAAAAAAAGGACAACAAAGCTAATGAAAGGGGATGGAGCACTAGTCCTATGAGGAGTGGCTGAAGGAGCTGGAGAAAAGGAGGCTCAGGGGAGACCTTATCACCCTGTGCAACTGCCTGAAAGGAGGTTGTAGCCAGGTAGAGTTCAGCCTCTTCTCCCAGGTAACAAGTGGCAGGACAAGAGGAAATAGTGTCTAATTGCACCAGGGGAGGTTTAAATTGGATATCAGGAAAAATTTCTCCATGGAAAGGGTTTTCAAGCATTGGAACAGGATGCTCAGGGAAGTAGTGGAATCAGCAACCCTGGAGATATTTAGAAAATGTGTAGATGTGGCGCCTGGGAACATGGTTTAGTGGTAGACTTGACAGTGCTGGGTTAACTGTTGAACTCGGTGATCTTAAAGATCCTAACCAACCTCAGAGATTCTAGGATTCTAAAATTATCAGAAATAGGAAAGGCCTTAATTTTCACTGAAGTTACTTGTTGATAGTCAGGTGGACCACTTCACACCATGTTTTTTACATCAAAAATGGAACTAGTGATTGGGAGATGCCTACCCAGCTGTCCCTGCCCAAGGCTGCTGCTATGGCTTACTCACCTGAAACAACTACTGCTTTTGGAGGAATTTTCCATTTGTAGAACATGATATTGCATGGGACTGCATGGGGGTTTTCTTCAGTGTTGCAACTGGGGTCTATAGAAAGCTCAGACTTATTTTTTCTATGCTGTTTGTGATGTCCTTGTGTAATACCTCAAGGGCAAAGGGAGCATTTGACAATATGTACCAAGACAGGAAAATAAGCTGGAACAAAAGTTGGGGGATTAGAGACCAGCAAAGTTGTGGGGATAGATTCACAAGAAAAGATTTGTCAAGAGGAACTGTGTTTTATAGACATATGTTTAAATATAAATACAAATATTTGGGGACAATAAAGCTCAGGTCCCACACATTTCAAACTGATACCTAAAACAAGCCTACCTGCAGCCTCTCCTTGCCTTCCTCCCCTTCTCATCTGTAAGACAAAAAGAGCACTGTCACCATCACCACCCCCATTGGAGGGCCACAAAAACTAAAAAAAAAATTCTGAAGCACCTTAAAACCATGCTGTTGCACAATACAGCAAAACTTCATAAAACTTAACAACTTCTGCCTGCCAAGATGAGTTTGAATAGTAGGCAGAGACCACACGCAGAAAAAGTCAAAAAACAAAGTGCTGAATAGTTGTGTCTTAAGTAAGTATTGCTCCTTCCACGTACAGAATAAGGCCACAGTTCTGTGGGAAAAATATTGTGCAAAGCTATGACTAAAGCTTGTGTTGCAGAAGCTAAATTAAAGGCTGCATGGAAACTTGAACAGTATTGATAAATCTCTTCTGAGTACTTATCCACATAATTTCCTTTGAAAGCATATTTCATTGTAATAGATACAATTGAGGGGAACCAAATTATTCAGAGCCATGTGAAGGTCCAGAGAGAAACAAAATACTTCATTTGTGTTCTTGGGTGGACTCTGAGATCAGTGTCCCTGGCATGGATTTCTCTGATTTCAGACCCTTTCTGTGAACTTTCCTAAAGAAAAAAAAAATCCATAAATTTCTAGAAGCCAAAGCAAATAATTGCTTTGTTAAATTCAAGTTTCTTCCATTTCCTTTGTTTTATATACCCACAACCAATGGCAAGCAAATGTCTTTTTCTGACAATGTATCCATAAAAGGCAAATACAGCTGTTTGAGGACTGTTTTTTTGACTTACTGGGTTGATTTGTGAAGAACTTGTAGCAAGAATTTCTGCTCAAGTTTGGGTTTATAATTTTATGTTCTCAGATCCTGAGGCATCCCAGCAAAACCTCCCAAAGGGAAACCCTAAACTGCTTAGGATCTGTGTCTATATCTCCATATCCATGAATCTCTCTATATATCTGTATATAAAAATATGTATGTGTGTGCTATATATACAATTACTTCTATATTTCTATTTACGTGTAGTCGTACAACCAAATGTCCATATACTTATATATGGATATAACAAGTGGTTTATCAAAGAGTCAGGGAGCCAAATATTGACTCCCCAGAGCAATGCAGACCCAGCCTCAGTGTCTGGGGAGCACAGCAGGGAAAGCCCCTTATGGGGATGCAGTCTCACCCCGTACCACAGCCAGCAGAGGCTGCCTCGGCTTATTCTGGTGCTCTCAGGGGATCCAGCAAGGCTGGCACTGATGGAAGCAGCAGGATGGGAGAAGGACAGGGACTGGGATGGGGTCAGGGACGGCAACAACATGTGCCTTGACAGTGAAGTCCCCAGTGGTGGCACAGGTATCCCCTGCTGCAACTCAAGCTTCCCAGGGAGAGGAGGAGAGGTTTGGTTCCCCGATTAAATTTTATACATCCCTCCACTGTTTCTCAGGTTGCTTTCAGAATCAGAAAATCCAAGAAATATATTCACAGATGTTCCCTTGTTTATTTGTTGACTCTGTGTAATTTGTTTGCCCTAATTTGTTTTTGTCTGTCATGGGACTTCCCTTTTTAATTTCCCTTTCTCTGTTTACCACTCTTTGTGGAGCAGCGGTCTGTTAAGCTGTGAGAGGCACATGCCAAATTAAAAAAAAAAAGGGGGGGGGAGGAAAGGCGCCGCAGATTGTTTTAAGCACTGGCTGCCCCTTTGGGCCTGAAGGCCTTGCTTGCAGCCTGCACCTGCTCCTCCTCTTGAGACACGGGGCTCCTGATCTTTATCCCCTGCCTTTAAGCTGCCTGATTCCTATTATCCAAACTCAAACAGCGTTCTCTACATTCACGCCTCCAGCACTTGGCATGAAATTAATAAGCCTGGCTGATATATTTCCCTGGAAGCCTGCCACTCTTTAACAGTGGTGTTAGATTAAAAATTTTGGCATGGTTAATGAACAGGGAAAAGCTGAAGCCAAAAGTTTCATGCAGCAATGCAAAGATTTGGGGGTTATGAAAAGAATACCAACTTTGTTCGCATTTTCTGAATGCCGTCCTAATTACAGGGTTAGATAACAGACACAACAAAATAGTCATTGCTAGAAGAAAGGACGTGTTCTCATCCTTCCCTCACATTTGATTTTATCTGTAACCTTTTCAATCACATCCCGTTCTGCTGTATTGTGTAACCTGAAATGCAGTGACGCTCAGTTGGGTTCAAAACTCTGCATTTACACAATTAGCAATGAAAGTGGGGCATAAACCCAGATACTGCCCTGTCCTCCCCTCTCCAGGGCCTGGAGCAGTGCAGTCCTCCTTCAGTCTCTTCTGGAGACTGGGAACATCCTTTTCCCCAAAAAGCATAGTCCAGTGTGGATTGAAGGGGGTGGTCATGTCCCCAAGTCATTCTGGCTTTTGGGTATTTCTGATCTTCATCCATCTCTGGTTTTAATGAATTTAATTTTTAGGATGCTGTCAGCATAGGTTTTTTCACTACAAAAAATAATCTTAAAAAAAATTCTGTATGCCCACATGCGTGTCACATATATATATATATAAATAATTGGACATGTGTATGTGTATATGTGCCAAGCAAGAAATGCTATTGAGTCTTTCAGGTGCAAGCCTTTTATCCAAATTTGTGTGACACACAGCATGCATTCACTGGCTTTCTGTTCTCCTGGTTTAGGAAGGAATCTTCTGAAAGTTTCCCCGTAAGAGCCACTTTCTCCTTCTTGGTTGCTACGTCATGACTACTCTGTTACTACCAAAGCTATAAAAGTATTCTGAAACATACAGTCTGCCAAACTGAAAGAGACAGAAAAGAAACCAGAGGTTAAGCATCCTGAGCATGTCACCTATGGGCCTGACTTAGCATTAGGAAGAGCACAAGACCTGTCAATTTTCCTGGCTGCCATAGGTCCCATAGCTACAAAGTCATGGTGTCTTAGTAGTGGCAGAAATGCTCCCCCTTCCATTCCCTGTGGGCTCTGGGCTGTGATTTAACATCTCCTGTCTCTTCTGCAGCTCACCATTTCCCTCTCTCCTTACCTCCTGTCTTCTGGGATGCATTTGTTTTCTGTTTGTCAAGGTACCCTATAGAATTGCATTTTCCTGGTCTTTCCATGTAGCTTCCCTCCTTCAAAATTTCCAGCTGAGTGAAAGGAACATCTCTTCCACTTTAAAAAGCCTTGGCCATTCTGCAACCACTGAGGCAGCCAAACTCCTTTCCCTTCAGAGAAATGGCCTGCTCTCAGTACCATTTTTCTAAAAGCGAAATGTGTCCCTTCCTTGAATTCTGAACATGAGGCACACTGGTTGGGTTGGCTGTTAGCTCTTCATCCACCACGCTGTCTGCTATTGCTCAGAAGTGCTGGTATCACACAGCAGCTAATGCATTAATGGCTCGCTTACACCACCACGTCAACTGTGGTCTCGGTTGATATTGTAGAAAAGTGTGAAACGATAAGGAAATTGCTAATCTGAGTGATAGGGCACGGCTCTGTGTGCAGCCCCCACCTTTCACAGCTGGTCTTTACACATGCTTGCCCTTGGACAGCTTCCCAGGCTGCCTCACTCCAAGGCTCCTCCTCTCCACCTAGGGTCAAGTCATCTTCTCCTGCACTAGCACCAACAGCTGGAGGCCAATGACATATGAAGTGCATGCTGAACATAATAAGAGTTTACAATGCTAATAACTTAAGCAGGCAGCATTTGACCCAGGCATAAGTGTGACATGGCAAAAAAGTGATATGGAAGCACAACTTGTCAGGCTTCGCATCTTACATCTAGATGAAAGAGGGCATCTGCAGAACATGACCTTTCCTAAAGTGTCCTGCCTGACCTACTGTGGAGCTATTTCAGGAGTCAGGAGGGACAGGCCCATGGGGAGCTGATTAGGCAGTGGGAGCTTTTGTTCCAGAATTTTGAAATTTTGTTGAGAACCTAGAAAACTGTACTTTTTTCTTCAATTGTCTGCCAAAAGAGCAGCAGTCCACAGTTTTTATTTTGCAAGCAACAGTTTCAAGGAAAATTACTTCTTTCTATCAAATCACCGATTTCCCATTTGAAGAAAACAGACTGGAAGGAAAGTTTTCAGCCAGTCCCAGCCACCAGCCACCAGTTTCTTCATTCTGCAAGCCTTCTTTAGAATCATTTGTGAACCATTGAGCTCCACTATTCCAGCTTACCTCACAGCCCCCGGCACAGTGAGTTTCTCCATACAGCCAGAGCAGGCTATGCAGAAAAGTTATGCATTTCCACTAGAACGTAAGGCAAGGTAGCCCCAACCATATGCTCCAAATATTTGCAGATTTATGATGTTTTGGATGTCCAGGACACCTTTCATTTTTATTGTGGAGTTGCACATTAGTTTATTGTTAGTAAAGCAGAATCAAAATTAATTGATTATGAGCTCACTGTGTATTAATCCGAATTATCTGCTACTACTGGAAGTAGTCTATATTATTACTGTATGAAAAGTAGACAGCTGGCCTAAACATGTGCTAAGTCATCATTTACTGTTATGTGGCTCCCACCATTCTGGTCTCTATTCTGTGTAAGAATGGCAAAATCCAAAGAGATGTCGAGCGCAATGATTTTGCATGAACTACTGCTAGTAGAAACAATAATGCAGAAATTATTTGTTCATGTGACATTTTGAAAAGAATGTGACAAAAATGCTAAATATCTCCCTACATCATCTCTCTACATAAGCTGTTTCTCATGTCTGAGTCAGCCATACTACGTGATACTACAAACTCTTCAGATTACATGAAGTTTGAGAAGTGCGGATAAACACAAATGCTATAATTGCCAAAATAAAAGAGTGTTAAGACGGAGAATCCAACTTAAAGCCTAGTTTAAGAGGCTGGATCCATCCCCTTTCTGAAACAGCTTCAGCTGAATGCATTTAGCAGTCTCCCTATAAGTCTTCATCTGTAGTGGTGTTTATTTCCTCCATTGCCAGCCTTCATGCCTTGGAACCCCCTCTTTACATTCATTTCCTCTCCCCTTACATTTTAGCTGATGAGAAAAATTTTTCCCCCTTAATTTTATAATTTTTTATGTTGATATATGGAAAGTAATGAACATAAGGGGAAAAGAAATCTGTATTCAGACCAGCTTGCAGGAATAGGTGGCATAATGAAGAGTGGCTGGGACTTGGTTTGCAGTATTTTCCCAGTAGATGCTCCAAAGAGGGGTACAGACCAGTAATAGCTGCGGATTACCAGTCTGCCAAAACCCACAGTGTTAGTCCCCATTTCAAATCTGTTCTGCCACATTTTTTTATCTGCTCTCACTGTCCACCCCATCTTCACACCTCTTCCCCAAAGCCTGTGAAAGCAAGTCCCAGGCTAATGCTGACACATGGTGAGTCACCAGCAGAACCACTGGTGCATGTCAGCATTTAAGGTAGAATGAGTTGGGGGTGTAAAGTCCATTGTAATATGTGTTGAAAATCGGGGCTGTGGAAGTTACCTAGTGAACTAGAGAAGGGGTGTAGGAGAAATGGATACTATGTGTGAGGTGTGCATGGGTATTGGAGGCCCACACAAAAGCTAAGTCACAGGGACAATATGATAGAAAAGATACACCAGAATTGAACCCGAAGAAAACTGTCTGCTGTCCCTCATTGCCCTGGCCTCTCCCAGGTGGTGTCAGGGGTCAGCTGTCAAGCAGCTAAGATCACAAACCTATGGTGACACAGGATCTTGAGATCATCTGTTCTTCAGATGTCTTACCATCTCTCTATCTTCTGCCTTCACAAGAGGTTGATTTGACTATTGGTTCTGTCATTTATCCAGAAATAACCCAGCTCTTCCTTTGGCCTCCCCTTTGTCTTCCAAGATTATGTTTTGACTGTACTAATATCAAGATTTTCTCATATTACTTTTCCTAGTGGAGAGGGTGTCAGATGTTTCTCATGAAACCTTCTCAGCTGATGTCCCCTTACTCCCACTTTGCCACAAGGCAGAGGTGCTGGATGACCACCTCTTCCAGTCCCCAATCTATGTGATACCTCTTACAACACATATGGGTGCTGGGGAGATGTGGCACCAGTGCAGGGCATGAGGAGTGCATCTCTTACAGGGTCCTGCTCCCCTAGTCTGTGATCTGGCATATTTCGGAACACAGCTCTTGCATGATCAGTGCACATGACTTGCATCCATCATGTGTTTCAGTATGCCAGATTTCTACCCCAATATGTGACATACAAATTGTCATAGTACATTTCACACTCACCTAATTCCAAGTTGCATATTTCCTGTCTTTATGAGGGGTTTCTTCTCCTCTTTTTCTTTTTTCTTTCCTTTTTTTTTTTTCTTTGAGGAAGAAAATGGGTGTGAAACATGTTATTTGGACAGATCAGTCCCAGTCAAAGCTGGAACACATCACTGGAGCTTCTCCCTGGGGTTGTCTGGGAACTGCATGTATCGCTCTGTGGCAAGCTCTCCCTTGCCCTGCAACCAGCAAAAATAACTTAAACTACCCCAGGTGCCAGCTGCATCCTGCCAGATGGTCAGGGATTTTTCTCTTTTGGTTTCAGACTGACCCAGCAAAAATGGCACACACCCACCAACTCTACGTGACGCGCCACACAGCTATGTCCTCATGCTCAGTCAGCTTCGAATGGCTGCTCTCCCATAAATGTGTTACTGTCACTTTTTTTGAGAGATCTGGGAGGGAAGGATCAATCTTCATTAATTTGTGAAACAGGGACCTTGCTGTTACTGAACGATTTGTTCTGTGGTGCCTGGGAGCACACTGCTACCTCCAGCCCTGGAAAACCCCGGTTCCGGGCATCAGAGGCACCTGGTGCAGAACTCCTTGCCGTGGACTCGGGTCTTGCCACACGTTTGCTGGAGCGCCAAAGGCCACATACACTGAAGATGCCATGCGTTATCCTGGGGGCTCTGCTGACACCCTGCCAGAGCCAAGCTGGCAGGAGCTGCTGAGGCAGATGCTTGCCCACGTCTCCCAGCAGAAGCGCAGCTGAGTAGTGACTACTCAGTAGAGGGGAAGAGAGGTACGAATGAAATCCTCAAAGTAAGAGCATGGTGTGCTCGTGAAATCTAATTCTTCCCTAATTATTTCACTTAGCATTCTTAATGTTGCCAATTATACAAGAGGGTGCAATTATTCATGCTATAGGAATTGCGACATGAGAGCAGGTCAGTGGACTTTTTATTATTAGATAAAGTTCATCTCTCCAGAAATATTCTCATGGGCCAGTCTGTGGCAGCCAAATGAACTCTCACAGGATTGGTGAACCATTGCTAATTCCCCCCTGATCCATATGCAGAACACGTTGCACCACCCTTGTCATCTTTAACACTATCAGCAAGGTATCTTTTAAAAAATCTGAAAGACCCTTCAACAAATGCCTCCACAGCTTTCTGTCCTGGGGAGAATACAAAATTTAAAAAGAGAAAAAATTAAATAGGCATTACTCAGCATAGGTTAGGAAAAGCTTAGTATAGACATGCTGAAGTTTGTATTATTGTGATAAAACAGAGAGAATGGGATAGAGCAGCACAGAAGTTATTTCTTTGCCCTATCAGTTAGTCTATATTCTGGCAATTAGAAGTAGTTAAAAGTGATGATGCAGTCAACTATCTCTTTGAATGTTTTTTATTTACAGTCATGTATACAATGTCCTGTTTCCTCTGACCCAGCTCTACATCTCTTCCAGCCAACACTGTGCCCAAAAAATGTTTTCTTCCCTTTTTTTTCCAGCATCATATCTCTTAGATTTTCTTGGCTATGTGGTTTATCAAACAGTTGCCACATTCACAAGCTTTGATCAGGTTTCCCCTAATCTCCATCATAAAAGTGGAATAGTCATATAACCAAAGGTTGACAATGTCCAGTGGCAGATGGCTTGAAGAAAGATGCAAGAAGTCTTCATACACACAATTAAGGAGAAACCTGCTCTTGGAGTGTGGGACCTTACACAGAGGGAGTGTCTGCTTAAATGCTTTCTCTTGACTGGTTTATGCATTCATTGAGGCAAAAAAAAATTCCTTTTGCATTTTTCACACTATCTAACATGGCTGTAGACTTAGTTATCTGCAAATTGCCCTAATAGTAAACGTCTAATCTGCTTTTAATCCTGCTAACCGCTTGGAACTCCATGGTATCTAGCTACTATGAGCTTCACAAGTTTATTTTGTACTACGTTAAAAAACATTTATTTGGTTTTTAAGTAGTAGTAGTGCTTTCTAGTTTAGAAATGCATTTCATCTGGCATTACCAGAAAGAATATGCAACCTATTTACTTTCTCCATTTTCAATGTTATATGTTCTGCCAATATGTTCCCACTTCCTTATCTTCTTTCCGAGTTAAACAGTCTTAGTCATTTCAACCATAACTCGGATGGAAGCACCTTCTATTTTAACAACCACCTCTGCTACTGAGAGTGCAGCTTCTGCTTCACGCTTCTTTTTTGAGACAAAGAAAGCAGAACTTAGGATGATGTCATATGTTATGATTTGCGTCTTCTCATATTTTATGATTTGCGTCTTCATGACATGTCAGGTATGACTGTACTGTGTTCTGCATTCACCTCCATTCTTTGCACAGCCAACCTTTCAATCCTTTCACCTGTAGCTGCATATTGATCAGCCACTTCCACTGGCTAACCCAATTATTTTCTTAGTTATGCTGAACTGAGATCCCAACACTATTTTATGAGCAGCTTAAACTATTCCTCCCAATGAACTGTATTAGACATAATAGTTTAAGATATCTTGTATTCACTATGAACAGAAATCAGGGCTTTCTACATCACAATCTGTTAGGTAGTTCATTTTCTTTCATAAATCCGTTTTTCAAAACCTGATCATCAACACTGTAGTTTTCAGTATAATCTCTTCTCACGGGTCATTGAACTTTTTCCTTTAGATCTTAGTTTTCAGCAGTACCCCTGTACTTCCTATCTGAGCTCTCCTCTAGGCCTGAGTTGACATGCCCACCCTCTTTTGTTATTTCTTGGCATAAAATAGAGGAGTTGACTTCCCTCCTGCTATATCACGAAAATTTACATCCTGGGCCAGTATCACATGACTGTGCTGATATTCCCTTATATTTGGGCCTTGAGCTAGTAGTTTGATACATCACTTATTTTGTTTTCTGTAAATGCAAGGTCCAAAAATACATTTTAAGTTTGGTTTCTTTTTCTTTAAGGCTAAAGTAAAGTTATATGGAACAAATTCTAATATTCTTGCCAAGGGAGAAATGGAGAGAGAGAAAAAGAAGAATGGCCTACTGAAACAAGGAGGACTGAATATGTCAAATACTCTGCAGTAGGTGAAAGAATTTTTCTTTTCAGTTTTATAACTGCAGACACCACAGTCAATGCATTAAGCTATTCATAATGACATGTCTTCAGCCTGGGTCTTCCAGAGTCTGAATTGATTGACTACAGACATACAAGAGATACAAGTATGCTTGGCCCCAAAGATCATACAGAATCCCGGAATATGCTGACTTGAAAGGGACCCACAAAGATCATCAAGTCCCTTAGCCCTGCACAGGACCATCCCCAGAAGTCACACCATGTGCCAAAGGGTCTTGCCCAAATGCTTCTTGAACTCTCTCAGGCTTGGTGCCCTGGGGATCCTGTTCCAGTGCCTGACCACCTTCTAGGTGAAAAACCTTTTCCTAATAGCCAATCTTAACCTCCCCTGACACAACTTTAGGCCATTCCCTCAGGTCCTGTCACTGGTCAACACAGAGAAGAGATCAGTGTCTGCTCCTCTTCTCCCCCTTACAAGGAGGTTGTAACTGCAATGAGGTCTCCCCTCAGTTTCCTCCAGGCTGAACAGACTAAGTGACCTCAGCCGCTCCTCATACAGCTTCCCCTCAAGACCCTTCACCATCTTTGTTGCTCTTCTTTGGACACTCTCTAATGGTTTAATATCTTTCTTATATTGTGGTACCCAAAACTGCACACAATATTCAAGGTGAGGTCACTCCAGTGCAGAGCAGAGCGGGACAATCCCCTCCCTCAAATGGCTGGTGATACTTTGTCTGATGTGCCCCAGGACACAGTTGGCCCTCCTGGCTGCCAGGGCACTGCTGACTCATATTCAACTTGGCAATGACCAGGACTTCCAGATCCCTTTCCATGGCACTGCTTTACAGCTTCTCATTCCCCAGTCTGTGTAAACATCCAGGATTGCCCCATTCCAGGTGCAGAATCCAGCACTTTCCCTTGTTGAACTTTCTATGGTTGGTCATTGCCCAGTCCTATAATTTGTCGAGGTCTCTCTGCAGGCCCTCCCTGCCTTCAAGAGAGTCAACAGCTCCTCACAGTTTTGTGTCATCATTCTTGCTGTCATGGTCCTGCAGCTCAGGGGACTGAGACCCCCTTGGTCCATCATCCGTGTTGAAGACAGAGGCAAAGAAAGTGTTAAACTGCCTTGTCTCTGTCCCTGTTTGTGAGGTGAACATCCTCATTCTGAAATATGCTGCTGCTATTTCTATACTTCCTATTACCACTAATATATTTGAAAAAAACTCTTTTTATTGTCCCCCACGCTTCTGACCACCTTGAACTCCAGCTGAGCTGCACAAATTTTCTCCCTAAAGTGGCAAGCAGCATCTCTAAATTCCTCCCATGTCACTTAAGCATGCTTCTATTGGGCATGCATCTTCCATTTTTGCCTTATTTCCAAGAGAATATTCCTGCTCAGCCAAGCCAGCCCTCCCTTGTCTCCTTGATCTCCAATGTTTGGGAATTGCCTGCTCCTGTGCCCTTAGGAGGTGATGTTTAAACAGTGACCAATACTGATGGATCCCAGCACCTGCAAAAACATTTTCCCAGGAGATCTTATTTGCTAATTCCCTGAGCAGCCTGTAATCTGCTCTCCTGATGTTCAGAGCTCAGGTTCTGCTGGCGCTTTTCTTCCTGTCATCAGAGATTTTAAACTCGATCACTTTGTAGTTGCTGTGGCCATTGACCCACTTTCGTGACATCACAGCCTAGACAGTGTCAGAAGACACGACATAAATATGTAATGAAGAAAAACCAAGATTTCGGAAGAGGGAATGAAACATGGGCACCTATTATATGACAAAAGGAGCCATCTGCCCAAGTTTTCAGATGGCAAAGCCTGACCTTGTTGATTTATGTTTTTTTTAATTATGAACAGGAAGAAAAAGAAACCTTCAGAGGCGATTCATTGCCATCTGTTGTAGGTGTCTCTCTGAGGATGTTACTAAACACTCTCTGGTGATACCTGTTCTGCACATTGGACTGTGAAGGTTGGCCTCATGATTGGATTCCACTGCAGACATCCAAGAGCAGTAAGGGAACTTGATTTGATTTAGATGTCTGACTTTAGGACAGCTGAATTAGTCTGGATGTACTTCATCCAGTTTTCCTTTTGTATAATTCCAGCTTCCCTTTCCAGAAGACAGAGAAGAAAGATTGTGACCCCAGTATGTGGTGACCCCAGGTGTTCACTGCGCAATGGACCCAAGGAGATGTTGAGTAGGAGCCTGCAGCAGCTGACAGTGCACTGCTTGAAACTCCAGCAGTAGCTTCTCCAGGGATGAGCTTGGCCACCTGCCTTTTAAGCTAGGAAGACTCCAGCATATATATAGTTCTGCTTTCTGCTGTAAAGACTCAGGTTTATATCTTATGTGCCTGCATTCACTGCAAAGAATCAAAGATGCATGTAGACTGTTGAGGAAAACAAAACACAAAACTGCAAGATTTTCCCCATTACCCCGTTAAACCCACTGTGAAGAGAAGAAAGGAAAGAATGAGCAGCCATGAGAGGCACACTCACATGACCAGGTGCAGACTGTTGTAATATCACTCCACTGTGGAAAACAGAGAGCTGGATTACTGCAAGGATGTGCTTGAGTTAAAAACTTACCCTCATCTCTCCTCAGACCTGAGTTTCACTGTAGGAATGTTGGTGGGGTTGGTACTTCTGAACATTTGCTTGACAGAAATGAGTGTGAAATGCAATAGTGCTTGCTCAGCTCTCTGGCTATGTTAAGTGCCTCTAAAACACTGCAAGTGCTACATATATTATTCAACTTTTAAAGGTGTAATGGGAACTGGCAATCATTATTGGCCTGGCCAGAGTCTGTGTCAGATTTGTTCTTGCTAGAATTAAAAAGCATGGGGATTACAATTTGAGTAGGAAAACTCAATCATTAGCTCATATAATTGCCTCGTAATATATAAGGACTGGTTTATCTCTCTGTGATCCGACCAGGAAAATAAGCTCATAATTCTCATGGCCCAGGTCACCAGCTTTGCTATTGGCCATGCTGAAGAGTCCAGCTCAAATTCTGCTCTGGTGGAAGTTCTATATAGACCAAGCACAGACAAAAGAGTTGGGTGCAGTGTGAACTCTAGAGATAATGCCAGGAAATGACAAAAAAACCATAAAACAAGATAACACTTCTACCCTCAGGATACAACAACACAACCCCACCGGTTTGTTGCCACTGGACTTCTCTTGTCATCAGACTTCATCAGGTAGACCAAGGCTGCCTTCCCCCTGTGCTGGACTAGAAGGCCCACCATCACAGCTGCCCAGCAAAAGTCGGGAAGGTCATACAGAACATCTGCTCCAGGGCCACCACATTGCCTACCCCAGAAAACACTTCCTAAAATGTTATCATGACACTTAGTAAATATCAAAAGGCATTACCTCGGCAGCATAGAAAGAGAGCAGAAGACATCCACCAGCATCTTAGCATCTAAGATCATGCCATTTATAAAATTATTATATTAATACACAGGAAAACAAACAGCCTGGTAATTCTGGAAGCATCTGCATGTGAAGTGTCATGCCTACAGTGAGTATTGTCTGCCGGAGGAACCTTTCCCTGATCAGATTGTAGAGAAGCAACCTCACTCCTCACTTAAGCATTAGCTGCTTACAGTTAGGCAAGATGAATAAGCACATATGATGCCTGTTTTGTTGGATAGCTGGCATTTTTGTGGTAGCTACTGTTCTTGAGGTCAAATCTCTGTGTACTTGGTTTACTGCTGTGTTTTTCTGCTCTGAGAAACAGAGGTCAAGCAGCTTGGGCTGGACACAGATGGAAGGAGGGACCACTACTTGTTAAAACACAGTTATTTAAATTACTTGTTCGGTACCATCAAAAAACTCTGTCTGGGGTGAAATCCAATCCTCCAGGCTGGTATTAGCCAGCTAATTCATAGTGCTGTCCTTTTTCTTGCTGCAGTTTTCTGTTCTGGTCACTACTCACCCTCTAGCTTCTGCAGAAGATACAACATAGAGGCTCTACAGGAAATAGTGTATTCCACAACCCAGTCCTGCCTTGTCTCCTACACACCCTCCTGGCTCTGCTCTGGGCTCTCAGCAGCTCACCCAGCCCTAACAGCCCCATGGTTTGAGGAAGAGCTAATTGAACAAATAAATCCACAGACTTCTTAGAGAATTTAATACCCCTGTACTGGAAAAAAGTCGAAAAAAAAATGTTTACTGAATTCCATTAGAGCAAAAATTAAAGCACACAGGCTCATAAAAATCACTAGAAAAAAATTTTAAGTGCCCTAAAGCTGCACTTAAAGAAGTCTTCGTCACCTTTCCTAGAATTTTCACGTATCACATGCCCATCTTCCTCAGGGATGGAGAACATTGTACGAACGGTGTAGTTTGATAAGTGTATCGGGTTTGCCATTTGAGGGTCTTCTGTGAGAAGCTGCCAGAAACTTTCCCTGTGTCCAACAGAGCCGATTCCAGCCAGCTGCAATACAGACTCAACACTGGTCACCGCTGAGCCCATCAGCAATGGTGGTAACACCTCTGGGATTACAGATTTAAGAAGGAGGGGGAAAAACTGTGCAACAGCAATTGCAGCCAGAGGAGAGAGCAATGAGAACACATGAGAGAAACAGCACTGCAGTCACCAAGGTCGGTGAAAAAGGGGAAGGAGGTGCTACAGGAACCAGAGCAGAGATTCCCCTACAGCCCACGGTGCAGACCATGGAGAGGCAGGTTTTTCCCCTTATCTTGTCCCACAAGCCTCTCATTCCATTTTCTCCTCTGTCCAGCTAAGGAGAGGAGTTATAGAGCAACTTTGGTTGGGTATCTGGTGTCTAGCCACAGCCAACTCACCACAATAAGCAAGGCAAAAAAAATATATATAAAGGCAAGGCAACCTTTTCAGGCTGGGCAATACAAATATGGACCTCACCAATGTTTGGTTCTTTTGAACCAAAATTAAGGGAGGCAGTGAAGAAGGTCCAGGACTGACTACATAGTGAGTGGTGAATGTGACAGAGAAGGATCAGAAGGGCTAAAAGATGAGGATGTTTTTTCTACCGAAAAAGGGAATGTTATGAAGGTGAAGAAAAGAACAGGTAATGAGGGTAACATTAGATACCACATCTGAACAGATAGCCCAAAGGGACCTGAGACTGTCCAAGTATATAAATGAAAGTTTGAGATAGTCCCCCAGCACCAGAAAAGAAGAATTTTCTCTAGGACTCTGACCTGTCTCCAGCAAACAATAGTATTTAAGCACCAGGGAGCATAAACAAAACTGTTTAACAACAAGAAGGTTAAATGCAGAATCCACTTGAAATGGACTTGATGTTGAACATCAACTAAAGATAATAGAAAACCTTTTTGCCTCTACTCTTCTTATGCATCTTCCCCCTGTAAAGCTTATCATCAGGCTCCTGAGAGGCATCTCTGACTATTCAGGGAGACATACTAGTCAGCAGGGACGATTTCTGCACAAGGACAGTCCTCAGAACTCTCTGCAGATGAAGAGACTTAAAAGCATGTTATAGTTTTCATTGGCCTTATAAATTTGCTCCACTGAAATTGCACTTATGTAGAGCAGTCGAGTTTGGGAACAGCTCAAAAAATCTTTTGAAGGCCTGCTGGAAACCACTAGCACCACTTTTGTAGAAAATTGGAGCAGGACTGATGTAGCAGGTAAAAATACTGAATAAATTTGGCAAACATATCAGAATTCCACTGGCATGCAACAAAGATGGACTTGATCTACTGTTCTGACACTATAATTGTCTGCTACTTGATTTATCCTCCACCCTTCATAAGTTACGACAGTGTTCACTGATCAAACATAGCTTTTTTTCAGTCAGAAGGGGTCAAAACCTTTTGTTTTGTGAGCCAGAGCCCAGTTAACCAGACCTCTTTGTATTAGTATTCCGATGGTGGCCCAGCAGCAGCGTAGCATGGAGGGTAGCAGTTGTTTTGGTTTGAGCCCACTTTGTGTTTTCAGCCCCAAGCATTGCCTCCAGCCACTTGCATTTCCTTAAGAGGATTATTTGTTAGTGATATTTTCTTGAAAAACCATTAACACAATGTAATGCTATTGCCTTTTCTTAGGAAAATAAGAGAAGTTAATGGCCAGGTGTAAGTCCAGTAGGGATTGCTGATGTCATTAATAACTCTTATTTATTTAGTGGCTTAAAAATAACAACAGCAGGAAAACTAAATTTGTCTCAAAACTCTTAGCGCAGACCAGCTGATCTTGGTAACCTCATGTCTCTCTCCCCTTCCACCACCCACTTCCACTGCATAGCCTGGGAGAAGCATTTGGCTTTCAGCATTACAGGCAACAGAAATAGCTCTCAGAACCAAAATTTTCCTGCAGGTTGACTCAGATCAACATTTTTTCAGTATTTCCAGTGAATTTAAGATGCATTTGGAGTCATTTTTGGTAAAGACTAGATCACTTGGATGAAGTCGTTGTAAAATATTATCTCCTGCGAAGTGGCAGGTCGTGATGGGGGGGCTTCATGCTCTGGTGTTGAAGGCACTAGTGGAGGTTGGGGTGCATTGACATGGATATGGCTTTGCTTCTGTGAGAGCACAGAGCCAAACTGAAATGCTCCACTGTTCTGAGCACTGCCCTAAGCCCTGCTGGCCCTCGTTGTCTCTCAGAGAGTGTCAGTTGGGGATGCAGTTTTGAGAAAGCAGTTGAGGCTGAACGTGAACCTGCAACCTCTTTCCTTTGTCTTCCACCTGAACCTGCAGCTGTTGTGCTGGTGACTGTGCGAAGATCCCTGCCTCAAATACATCTATGGGCTTACAGAGCAATTATGTGAAACGGAGCAGCTGGAGCAGAAGGAACTGGGAACACACATCACAGAGCAAGCCAATGGAAAATACCTGAGTTTGGATCATGTTTGAATTAGAGGAGGAATTTGAAGTATCATCTCCTGCAATCCAAATGACTGCCCTCAGTTGAAAAAAACCTGGTATGTAAATCAGTGCTTTACGAGTGATACTCCAATAGAAAAATGTTAAAAGCCATCATGGATTAGAACTGCAAATCAAGATTAACATTATGCTCTGAAAGCAACTTGTCATTTCTGTGAACCACTTTCCTCCACCTTCATTTTGACACAGACCTACCAGCCACCAGCAGTAATTCCCTTTCCACCCAGAAAACTGTTTCTTACAGGAGAAACATCGGTACTCCTGCAATGAGAACTTTGTAGTTATGTTGCAGGTGGGACATGTATGCACCACAGCAGGTTTCCAGCCTTGTACACAGCACCATTTGTCCATGTTCTTAGACATTACTCCCAATGTAACAACACTCAACACAAAAATTTTGAAGTATCTACTGTTGACATTCATATGTCTCTCTTTATCTCAGGACACAGGAAACTCAGTTTCCAGCGTACTTTTCCTCAGAAGAGGAAAAACATGAGAGACTAATGCTCCTACTTTATAAATAGAGAACTTGGAGACCAAGTGGGCTGCCAAGATGTCAAAGCAAGGAGCTGAGTTTTCAGAATGGGTTGTTGAGAAGCTGTGAAAACTCCAGATATCAAAAGTATAAAAAATAAACAAACAAACAAAAAACCACACTAAAAAAAGGGAAATGTCTGCTTATTGGTAGGAAGATCACAAGGTACCAGCTGACAGTATGCAGAGTTCAATACTTGAAACAGTTGAAGTGGTCACCACCCCTGTGCTGCATTCGCTGCTCAGAGGAAGTAACACAAACAAGCTTCTCTGCAGATACACATTCTGAATTCCTTCCTGTTGTGTTACAAAAGTAATTTAGAACCTATTTTATTGAGATGACTCTGGCAAAAAACTTATTGCCCTGACTATTGAGCTAACCAATCAGAAGAGGGAGCAAGGAATTAATAACAAAAATGCTCACCTTGCCTCCCCCAAAAATCGCTTCCTGATGGGTTGTATAGGGTGTTGTGCTCCTGTAGCACTGTTGGGTATGAGCCTAGAGGCTCAGTTTGATGTAGGCGAATAGTAAAAGCAATGAAAGTACAGAGAAATCCTGCTTCTCGAAGTCTACATGCAATTTTGGATGTAAAATCCAAATGGATTGGATTTTGACTCCAAACCTTCATCTGAAAGAAATATGTTGCAACCCAAGGCAGATCTGGGAGGCCGTAATTCCATGCAAAATGAGCCAGATTTGTAAATCCGTGTAAAACCCCTGAAGATAAATCACATATGCACCTACACAGTGAGTCCAATCCATTCACAGTGGGCATGTGGAGTCAGACCCAGCAAGCATCAGGCTGGCCAAATCAAGATTTTCATCAGTCACCCTATGGTTTCTCATCTGTCCTTCACGGTTAAGGGTCAGGCTCCTTTTGCTTTTCCAGTGCCATCGGAGTATCCCCTCCTGACAGTGCGGGCATGTTGAACATCGCACCAGGAACTGGTGGCCAGCCAACCTGGCAGCTGAAATGATGGGTCAATAACCTACTGGTACACATCTGGCCTGTATATCTATATACTTACTGTCTGTTACATGGAGTCAAAACTACTCTGACACAAGTTGCAGTGTTCCCACCTTGTCAGCTACTTAGGAGTGGTTCTTCTAATCTAAGCTGGTGGAGCTTGTACGTGGGGAAACATATGTGAGTTTTGCCTCTCCTGTGACCTTCTTTTTCTGCAATGCCTCAACACAAAGACTGGCTACTCTACTGCAAGTGTCAAAAAGCCCCAAAATACTTGAGAGCTGGTACTACTCAAACAGACACCCTCTCCCTTGCATCTCAAAGTTAGAAAATCAGCTCCCTGACAGCCGTTCAGAGGTACTCTTGCCCCCACTTTGCAATAGGGAAACTGAGGTATGGCAAGTGTGGGTGACTAGCACAAGGTCATACACGCCAGTGGGAGTTCTGGGAATAAAGCCCAGAAGCTTCTGGCATGTTGAGACACAGGCATATATTTCATACCGCCTTGGCAGGCTGTGGATGCTCTCCTCTCCTCCCCACACTTCGTGTGCCACAGAAACAGCCTTTGTTCTCCCCAGCTTCCTTCCAAATGTTTCAAATATCACTTTTCTGCTGCGAACTGTAAAGCTCGTATTCAGTCTCTACGGAGCACTTGTCCAGACAGTATGTGGCTGTTTCTGCTTGCTGCTAGGCTGGACTTCTCTGATCCTGACTATTTGCCAACTTCTGTACCTTTGATTGGCATATAGGGTCAGTCTGGAGAGCTTGTCCTGACATTTTTAGTTATTAGAGACCCTCTGGCCACTAGCACTGATCATGAGGAGACCTGTTTTCGTTTGGTTTTACCAAAATTGTTTAATTCTGATTATAATTGCAACTTTTGTCCCTTGCTAACTTAGAAAAAAGCTAAGGCAAAAAGAGACACCTGCCTATTAAGTAAACCACTGGAGAGTTTAGAGCTATGATTTTATTAAGCTGCTTGTTGCCTGACACGTGTGCAGAACATGGGTCAGGTCTTTCAAAGAAGAAGGAATAATTCAGGGTGCATCTAGAAGAACTTGTGAGCATGATAGATAACCATTAAACTGTTTGTGGGCTCTCTGCTATTTTTTTCTTGGAAGGAAGTCCTGACCTTGAAAGTTGTGCAAACACAGGAGTTGTACAAACACATTTCCCCCGCTGCCTTCTTGCCCTGCATGCAGTACCAGGGATGGTATCACACACTCTCCACACACTGATGATAAGTTGAACTAACAAGAATATGAAGAAAATGTGCCAAACCCGCAGAGGGAAATGAAAATCAAATCCCCTTTCTCACATCAGTGTCAAATTTTTATTTCTTGACAAGATAGGAACTTGGTGGAAGGGAAACGAAATGATTGAAAAACAGATAAAAACTAGAAAGAAGCTGCATATCCAAGTCATCCACTGCCCTCCCGTGGCTGTGTAAAGTACATCCAAAGCACTTGGCAGCAGAGGAAGGCCTCATCTTCAAGTCCGTGCAAATACATTTGTCGAATTAGGATATTGTCTTTATGTTGTCATTCCCCATGTTTGGCTGTTGGCTGAAAGTTCATTTTTAACTTAAATAGTCATAGAATATAGTAAAAAATAACAGAGGGTATGTTACACATTCATCTGAAAAATCATGTGAAGGTACAGTGTATTAATAGTTCTCTACAATTTTCAGAAAATTATAATAGTACATTCTAGTGACAAACTGAATTTTAAAAAATCTTGCTATAAAAGTATTATTCTCTGAAATTAATCCCGTATTTTCCTTAATACAACACAAGAGTCCCTGAAAAATTCCTGGATCAGAGGCAGATAGAATTACAAAGTCTTACTTATTTTCCTGTGCTGTTGCCAAGGGGGCAGGATTGGGACTGTTAAGTGTGTTGGAATCATTATTTTGTGGGTTTTGATCCAGTGTGTGGATCAAACCATTCTAGCCTGTGGCATATTTATTGTCAACATATATACAACTGATGTTTAAGAGATGTTTGGCAATCCTAAATCAAAAAATTTTTCAGAATTTCTGCGGTTTGCCTAATCTGTTTCCCACTTTCACCAATCAGTAATCTACAAATTGCTAAATTACTTGCCACGCTGTCAACACTGTGCAGGTGTGTCATGTTTCTATAAAAATAATGAGAAGATGTGCTGTCACCACAGAGGGCAGTGCTGAAGGTCAGATGAAGTACAGCTTCCCGGCAAAGGCGTCACTGCAGATGTGATAATTAAGGGCCATAGTCTCTGCTGTGGATGTCCCCACCCCACGTGGTGGCAGGGGAACCCAGTGGAGGGATGTCCCTTGCTGCCCAAACCCACCGCAGCCCCCCGGGTGGAGCTGTTGTGAGGAAACTCCTAAGCAAGGGCACGGAGAGAGAATTTTCAAGAATGTGTAAGTCTTTCTACTTAAACACAGCATACAATAAGTAGTCAACACAGAGAGAGAGAAGCATGGGCCCTGGTTTCCTCTTCACAAGAAGAACACAGAAGAGATGACTGAGCTGGTGAGATGCAGTGAAGCCTGAAGGTATTTGTTTCAGCATAACAGTGTCTCCAGAGAGCAAGTACACTTGGACAGCCACTTCCAAACACCATGAAAGAAAGAGTAGGTGGTCAGGAACTGAAACAAGCCATTCTAAATACGCAGATTTGTCACCACAGGAGCATCCAGGAGTCAGCCAAGCATGCTGACAATACTGTGTAGCCACCACCTGTGAATCCATCAAGGCAAGCACAGAAGACGTGTTTACAGAGGAATGATTCAGGATGCAACTGGGAACTTCCCTGCAGCTGACAGCAACTGATCATCAACAAGGATTCTGCAATTGGAGAGGAGAGGGGCACAAACAACAGAATTATGTGCGTTTCCCTGATGTATAAAAATGGCAAGATAGCATGGGACATCTCATGTCTCTCTTCTAGGAATAATACATAACTAAAATCAACAACAGTTGCCACACGGGCAACCCCTTGAAGAAAGACATCAGGGTCTTTTTTACAGCTTCTTCCAGCAGATCTTTTCAGAGTCTCTTTCAATTTTCCCCAGGAAAGAAAATAGGAATATTTATGATCAGAATTTTCACTGCTTGATCCTCTCCTAGTGAGATGGCAGACTGCACAAACAGGAGGGTGCACATCATCGTGTGCAGGAGCAGCCAGCTCTGCTGGAGACTTGTCAGAACAAGCAGGAGGAGGCTGAATGGCAGAAGCAAACTGAAGGCAAATAAGGGAGAAGCCCAACTTCAGTCCTCCACAAAGATGTTTTGCTGACTGCAAAGTGAATGATTTATTTCTGCTTCCTCATATATGGCTGCTAAGAGGTGAAGTACCAAGTAGGGAGCAGTACCTGTTTTAGAAGCATGGGATATCTGCTGTAGGTGATGTAATTGTGTTGCTGAAAGCTCAAGGCCTGATTCGCTTAGCTTGAATGCTAAACGAGCTGACTATAACCTGCTTAGGATGGGGAGGTTAAAGAAGGGAAAGATCAGCACTTTAAATTACAAACATCATTCTGTCATTTAGAGCTCTGGATGAACAAAAACTAACGACATTTTTTAATACATATGAAACAAAATGCTGACTGAACTAGGTCAGGAGGGGGGCATCTAAAGGGTCTGACATCTACAGTGTCAGTCAATCACTCATATCTATTTCATTTCATTCACATGTCAAAGAGAAAAAATATTTACTTGCCTAACAAAGCTTCGTTTGCTTATGTTTGCAGTGGTCTGATGACATGAGCTACCCTCAGCTCCTGTACAGAGGCAAATAGGCTTAGATTACAGTTAAAAATGCCACTTCTGTTTGGCAGAGATTACACACAGAGTGAGAATGAAAAACCAGCTAAACCGGGACTTTGTTGGGCCTTCCCTTATTCGGGGCATTGTTATACCAGATCAAAATCAGGGTGATTGACGCCTAAGTTGTCATTTTAACCCCAGCACAGAAGTTTGGGGATTTGCAATTAATAATTGACCCTGGTGCCTCCCAGCAGCATGGAATCAGATAAGGGGCACAGTGTGAGGCTGCTGCTTGGGCCAGGGCTGCCTCAAACTCATTTCTCAAAATTTTTTTTTACTTTAAAGCATCCTTCAATGCTGAATCTGGATGGAAACAGGAAAGTTTAATAAGATTTGTAGGCATAAATGCTGCAGGATGACTTGTTCTGCTTCAACATTTTTTACCTCACTGAGTGGCACAGAGCGTATGGAGAGGTTGCCCTGGGGGCAGGTCCTCGCAGGCTCCAGGGAAGTACTCACCCCAAAATAAATGACTTGTATCTCCTTCGAGTCATTCCTGACATGTTTTGGCATCTGTGAAATTTAATCATCAATGTTTGTAATCAGGGCTGTACAAATTATGATTTTATAATCATAACCTGAATATTAAGTATTTTATTTATTATTTCCTTACTCACCCGTTTCTTTTCCCTCTTTCCATTTCCTCAGCCATCAAAAGTCAGTAGAATGCAAGATGTCTGTAGAGCTGAGAAACTGTTTAATTTAGATGATGAATGAACCTCTTCCTGGCTTACAATTTGATGAGACAAGTATGCATTTAGATTTGTGCAAGTAAAAGAATCTACTAATGTTTACTCTTCATGCTAAAAAGAAACCTCAAATGTCAGCAGCAAATCCAGAAGTTTCTCACCTGATTAGCATGGGAAGCACTCAATTTTAAGCTAAACTGATAGAAGCCATCCTGAAGACTACAAGATGCCACCAAACTTCAGAGACTGGTTTAGACTGGTAAAAGTTTATCATAAAATGTAGTTGGCCTCTTCCCCTGCAGCAGCTACTTTGAGACAGCCTGAACCATCATAGCAATAAAACAAACTGCTTCATACAGAACTGGTGAGCAGGAACTTACCTGCTGCAGCCACTTGATCTCTGTTGTCAGGTATCGTTGTGTTAAATAAGACAGACAGAGACATCCTCCTGTGGATCTCATCCCCCTTCTTCCCCATGAAGTTTTACAATTATTTTAGGTAGAATTTTAATGTAATAACCATTAGGTTTGCATGTGTAAAATGATTGCTTGTCTTCTATTATCCTCCTCCTATTAAAAGCTTCTGGTTTACCCCATTTCTTGCTCTTTTTCCCTCACCATTCATGGCTGTTTGCCAGCATATATCACATACGTGACCCTTTCTGACATTTCCTGATGCTATTTGGCTCAGGTGATGCATGTTTCCAAAGCTTTCTGAAATCTGTGTATGGGTTAAAAAATATATATAATAATAGACAAGGCAAATCATTATGAAGCACTTGATTTTTATGCATCTTGTTAGCCAGCTCCCAAACCACAGAGAGGTTAGTTTGCAATCATACCGTTCATTCTTGTTTGTAATATTTTTAGGCTTATTGTAAAAGTGCTAATATTTTCACGGCTTTCAATAAAAACCTGAAGATTTCTTTAACAACTTTTCTAAGGGATTTGATTTTGTGAACCACTTCAGCAAGCAGGCTTTAAAAAGATTGCTATTCACTCTGATGCCCCAAGTGGGTTCCAAATGTAACCATGGCTATAGAAACGGTGTATCGGAGATTTTTTTTTCTCTGCTTGGGTTAGGGATTGCTTTTGGCCTCACAGTAGAAAGCAAATAACTAACAATAGTTACAGCAGCTAGAAATTCTTCATATCATCCTTGGACTTTTACAATCCTTTGTTATTCTGCAAGACTTTGGTGGCTGGTTATGAGTTATAACGAAATCCCAACTAACATTTTTTTAGACACATAGATTAAAATAATTGTAATATTTTGAATTATATTATGGGAATAGCAGAGCTGGCATTGGCTTTCAGAAAATAGCTGAAAGAATATTTACTATTCAAATAGCACTAAGCCTGGGAAGGCAGAGAATATACAGTCCCACTTTTAAAATGTGTGACAGTATTTTACAGTTGAAATATTATAGGAAAGTTCTCTGGAGCTGTGAGAGGAAAAGCATGGGCTGTTCACAACTTGAACAACAACTCAGGAGAGAGGAAGCACAAACTTCACCCCCCGCTTTATCAAAACATGCACACATTTGGGAACCACCTGCTTTCACAGTGATGCGTTCTTCATCAGCAAACCTTAGCATTTTCCCCTTCTGAATCATTGTGTGACAGTGAATCACTGATGATCTTCAGCAGCAGGACCAAAAATAGGGCTGGGCACAGAAAAAGGCTGGGGTAGAGGGAACCTTTGCTATGTTCAGTGTTAGGTCTCCCAAGCAACCGCGAGCACAGTGTTCCACCTCCGAGTACTTCAGATCCTCCTGGGAGCAATCACCTTTTCCTGCTCCATGGGCTATATCTGCAATGCTGAACTCACAGTGCAGAGAAGCCACACTGACAAGAGCCACATTAGCATGCAGTGAAGTTTGCACCCTGAGTAATTATGGTTTTCTTTGTCACAGTGAATCACTGCATGTGAAATTATGGCAATTTCTCTATGCGTAGATGTAGTTGATAAATCAAAGCTGCTTATTAGATAATAACTGTGTTTCAGGTGGCTCTCAAACAAATGCTGCCTTCAAAATGATGGCGAAGCATGGCCTAACCTCAAAGCCTCCACGCCTGGGCACAGAAAGTTCAGCTTCTTTCACTGTTGTCTGTAAGGTGAGCACACCCTCAGCTGCTGCAGATTCTACTGTGAAGGACAGCAAAAACTTCTGCCTGGTGATAGCCCATGCCTCCTCTCTCCAAATGTTATTATTTCTGTATCACATTTCTCCTTTAAACAATTTCCTCCCTGTTTTCACAAACACGGCTTTATTTTACACCCTTAACTTCCACTCTAGAGTAATCAACACTTCTCTAAGACCCTTTAAGCCACACCAAGTGCATCTGCTAAGAATCTCTTTGATACCTATTGCTTGCTTGTCTTTTTTTCTTTCTTTGAGCCCACCCACTGTCTCTTCCTATATAAAATTCCAGTTTCTTGCACTTAGTTTCAAGGCTCTTGACAACTCTATCTTTCTAGTCTTATCTATTACTGCATCTGTAAACTTGTTAGCATTTTTGAAGCACCCAGAAACCATGGTAATGACTGCCACAGAGAAGCTCATGAGGAAATTAATCATTCTGTTTCTATTGTAGAACTTGAATCCCATACAGTAAATAAGGCTTGGGGGTTCACACTTCAAATGAAATCCCCACCAGCACATCATTAATTCACTAGTCTCTACCCCCTGCACCAGATGAGGCAGAGGTCTTAAGGAAAGAAAATAGTAAGAGAGAAAGAACTGAAATCTGCACTCAATAGTTATTCAAAAAGAGCTGGTATTAAAACTATACAGGAAATGCAACTCTGGTCTAACCTTGGAGTACTCCATGATAAAGCCTGAAGTTTCCTTGATCAGCTTTCCCTTGCCTGAATTGGTATGTCATTTCCCAGAATAAGTATCAAAATAGAGGTGATGGCTAGGCTTTCAGGTAAAGACACAGCCGTTTTGGTGTGGGATTCAGCCTGGGATTATGAGGTGTTAATTTTGATCTCTGACTGTAAGGTACACTCCTGAGCCATATATTCCTCTTCCAAGGTCGCACATGGGGATCTGGGCCATGCAGTCAGTGCAGTGGGGGCAGTTCAGCCCAGCCAACAGCAGACACCTGCTCTGCTGAGGAGCCCTGAGGTTGCACATACCATTCGGAGCAGATCTTCGTGGATTGCACCAACACAGACACCAGGAGAAGCCTAGCAAATTCTTCATATAAAATCAAATGTACATAGCCAAATCCACATTAAACACTGAAGCAAGAGACTGTCTTTCTCTTGTCTCTCTTGCTGCATTGCTTTTTTGCTTGGATTGCAAACCTATCTGGCCCCAGCTGCTGGTCCTGCTCTGAGGTCTCACCTGGATCCTGCCAGCCAGCTCTACACAGATACCCTGGGTCTCCCAGGAGATAATGGGTACCTACCTTGTGCAATTGAATCCCAGCCTCACAACGGACATCAGCGTGGGGGAGAAGCTGGCAGAGACTTCCAACCAGCTGCTATGAACAATTTAACCGGAAAATGAGCAATACTAGAACCATAGAATGGTTTGGGTTTGGGTTTGAATGTTTACAGGTCATCTAGTCCAATGCTACTGCAATGAGCAGGGACATTGCCATACAGGATATGGCCAATACCTAAACGGCTTTTCAGGAAACTTATTTGGGCAGTTCCTTTAGGGATGCTCTCCTGGGACACTCCTGCACCACACACCTACATCTTCTCAAATGGAAAAGACAGGAACTCACCCTCACCTTTTTGCCAGCACTCTGAAATAAAGATCAGGCTTGCAACCAGTTACTATGATTCACTAAATTTCCACTGGTAAGGCTGCAGTAAAGAGCTCCATGTGCCCACATGGCCCATACCTACCATGTAACATCCAGAATATTTCTCATATGCCCTAATTTTAAGTTTTTGGGACTGGGGGATAAAGAGAGTTTGTGAGTATTTCACCAGGTCAGAAGTTCACTGAGAGACTTGATCTTGACAGGTCCCTCAACTTTGGCTGCCAGTTCTTCTGACCTTGCAATATTAAATGTTTCAAGTTCTGTATTTCAACCTAGGTGTTTATTAAATACACTGAAATTTCCAGCTTTCATAGATAAAAAGCCTTTCGACAACCTCACCAGCCATAAAACTTCAAGGCACTGAAAAAAGCTAAAAATCTCTTCAGAATAGTACTACGGTTTGGAAGATTTGGGTCTGCCCTTTTCTTTTTCTATTTTTTTTCCTTTTTTTTTAAAGTTTACATAGGTGAAGTGTACCTGCAACCCTGACACTGTCAACTTACAAAGCTGGACTTGATGTCAAGCCTCTGCAGGGTCTGAAAGCATCTGTGTGTTGTCTTGCACCCAAATTTTGAAAAGTAACATGGTACAATGAAACTAGCCATCACAAGTGCTCTGAGCTAAGACCTTAAAGATTATGCACTCCTGACAGTTACCCTCTCAGGATTACTTTTTTTCACATTGGCAACAGTAGCCACAAAACAGAGTCGAGGAGCAGGGACCCCTCCTCACACCCCAGTTTACGTGCAGTCCTCCCTCTTGGGCTAGCCCCTGAAATCCTTCTTTCAGTGTCACTGGGAGAGGAGATAGAATGACTCCATAGTCATTCTGTGGAGAAATGTGATACAGAAATAATAACATTTGGAGAGAGGAGGCATGGGCTATCACCAGTGACAGAATGACTCCATCCCAGCAATGCTGGTGGCTACATTATTTGCCTGGGGAGACGAGGGTTTAACACAATGGCCACTACAGTTTCGTGCACTCCCCACTCTGAAGAGAGCACCTCTCACCTGTTCACAGCTCTACAAAAAGCACAGACACGGAATAAGGACATGAACCAGAAAGGTATTTTAGATCCATTCGTTATAATTTACACACCAATGACATACAGCATAAAGACAAAATATACAGATTTTCATATATATGTACATAGATCAACACAGTGCACAATTTAAAGTTATGTTACAATTAAGTGTACAATTTTAAATATGGCTTTATAAACTAGTAATATAATAGTGCTAAAATAACATATGTCTCATGTAAGTTTATAGATAAACAACATAATGCAGCTACAGCATTAGAGTCCACATTTAGAAATGTGTTGCTTCATTTTGTTAGTTAAACCTCGTACACTGCAGCCAGCTGGATATATCCCTCACCCTATACCCATCTACATATACTTTATTCTTGCTGGATTGCACACCCCTGTCTTTGGGACTTGCCTTCTTCAAGTATCCTGATAAATAAAAACCTGTACATTTGAGGAAAGGTAAAAGCTAAGAAATGAGGGAAAAACACATACAATCATAGTGCCCAGTGAAAACATCAACACATCTAGTGCAGCTTAAAAAAGCACTTCTTGTTTAGGGAGCTTAAAAGAGAACAACAATCACATCTTGTTTGCCTTACTGTCCCCAATAAAGCAAATTTTTACTTGAGTATAATTAGACTGGAATAAAAGTAGTGGTAAATTGTGGGTCAATTGGAAGTTTAGTTGGAAACTGCCACCACTGAAGCAAATGATACTTTTGTCAATGACTTCAAACTGGGGCAGGATTCTATTTGTTCTGCAAAAGCTGAATGCCTTTTGGAAGCTTTAGCTTGTTGAGCTGAATGTGGAAAACATTACATGAAATCCCACAATCAGGTCTGACCAAATGCCCGTAACAATCTCCTCTGGTCTTGACAAACCTGGGAGTAAACCTGGGTGCAACCAAGATGTGGTACTAAGAGTTTATCACTGTAGTGACACATAGTGTTTTCACTGACTGGGATTCCTGTGCTGTACAAAGACATACCATTTCATCTTCCAAATTCCTCGTGGAGCTGCAGAAACCCCTGCTGAGAAACATTTCACATTAGAGTACTTCCACAGGGAAGGAATGCAAAATAAGCCCTCCCTGAAGGCCATCAAAGAGGATTGCCCAAAACAACTGGTACGGAGCTGATTTATGTTGCAACACTTTACTCCACTAAGGCAGAGGTGTAAAGACTGGGGTCACTGGTCTGAAAACTAAATCCACCGTCCCACCAGCAACCCATGCAGTGCAGAGGAACACCTTCACTCCACAGGGCACCAGGTGAATACAGTGGCCTGCGTTCACCAGTAGGCTCAAAGCTGTGCTCACTGCAGTGCTCTGGAAAGGGATCAAACCCAAATAGATCCTTGTCATTGTCGTTCATCACCAGGACACAGCATGAGCACGGGATGACAGCACACTGATGCCTAATCAGAGGCACAGCTACCAAAATCAGCTCCTGCACTGTTCATCAGGCACTGGTGAACACCCAAGGCACAGCACAGCACACATGAACACCCATAGCACTGATCGACTGCTGAAAGCCTCCTCATTCAGTACATCTGGTCCTCTTGGTCCATGGGATTAAACAGTATGACCTGGGTACTTCTCTGGATCACAGCTGCTGACATGCATGGGCATGACTGACATCTGTCCTACGTGTATCCATTTCCACATGCCAGCTACTGGGTCATCCAACTTAATTCTGCATTTAGAGACCATAATTTGCTTTATTCCTAACCCATGCCCAAGTCATACTTTTGCAGTATTTGGGGAGGGGGGGGGGGTTTAGGCCAAACTTGTCAGAAAACAGATTCAAATTCTTATTCAAACATCTAAGGACAAGACCCACTTGAATTCATCCCCTGCCACAGAAATTTCACTTGGTGAGTTGCCCTGCATGAATCTGCACATAACACACTTTTCCAGCAGGCAATATTTTGTAAGGCTTAGCATCTGACAGATACAGCCCTTTCAAGGAAAACAGTATGAAACTGTCATGATTACTTGAGCAGACATCACTGACAAAAGCAAATTTGTGCCTGAACTGTTGCTGCAGAAATATTTCAGGCAGTATTTTTTCAAAGAGAATATAGATCTGGAGGGACATTGCCAAGGTTTTAAAGATCAAAATGTGTTACTTGCAGTGCTATAATTGGATGGAAACAGTCCTCCAGATCTGAAACATCAGGTTCAGTTTGGTTTTTAAATCAAACACCACATTTGCAGAATTTCTGTAGGACCTATATATCCCAGCGCCTGTTTCCCTCACTCGGTAACAGTGAGCTCTGCTGACAGAGCCAACAAGTCCAACAGGGGTAAACAAATCCCTTCTGACATGACAGAGTGTCACACAGTCAAACACTGCAATTCACATTAAAAAAAAAAAAAAAAAAAACCACCAGACTGCTTCAAATCTAACTCCAGTGGAAATGTAGGGCTTGCTTTAAACTCCCATTTGCCAAACGAGGAGCAGACCAATTACTCATTCTCTTAAAGCAGCACTATGGAAACAAAGGCAGTACCCAGCCTGTGGTGGTATTTAAGGTAAAGTAACCAGGAGAAACGGCACTGTCTCCTCACCAGGATATGGGATCATGCTCCAGCCCACAAGCAGAGCAGGAGTCCCCCCTGGCCACTGGAATAGTGGCATTAGCCAGGCCGCAGGTGCAGCCCGAGTCTTCCTGCAGCAACCCACCACTTGGCACTTTCCCTGTGTCCCACTCTGCCCCCTCCAACGACCATCCAACGGCTCCCCTGCCCTACTTTAAGAAGGGCTGGACAGTGTAGAGGAGCCCCATGACAGCTTTCCTTCTGCCAGTACCATGTATTACCATCTACCCAAACTGGTCTGGGGCTGTGGCTGGGACCGGGTTTGGTGCTGGCAGCTGTGATGACCTCATGGGCACCTGACTCTTGTGTCAAGGGTCCCTGGACGCGCTTCCTAACATCACCCCACAGTGAGTGTCTGGCTATGGCAGTGGGACCCCCACTCATGGAAAAACCTTATGAGGTGCATGTCACCTCAGACATAACATCGTGGCATCCTTCAACCTCCAGCTCCAGACAAAAGCAGCCATCCCAGCTCACCCACCAGGAGGCTGGCAACCCACAGCTGCCCCAGGCTTAATGGCTGCAGGGACACCTGATGACCCTCAGCCCCATCAGCAGAACAGCCAGGACTTCCAGCATCCCTACAATGAACTTGCTTGCAATTTTGATCAGTGAGAGATGAAAAAAAAGAAAAAGAAAAAAAAAAAGGAAATAAAGATGCTTTCCAACTATTTTTAGTTTTGTACAGCCCCTCAGCACTAACATTAAAAATAGATATGATGGAATGGAAAAAACCCCCACAAACTAAAAAGACACTGCAGGACCAAGAAAATGTTGCTCTTTTAGCAAAATTTTGGAAAGTAAAAAAAAAGTTTCCTTTTTAAGGAAACACACCTATTTTTTTTCCCCATGCACACCAAAATGAATGAACACTTCTTCATAGCTGTTAAAAAAGTCTGGTTTTTTAAACTTTTTGTTTGTTTTCCCCACAATATTTTACCAAGACTGGCTTTCAAAAGAAAAAGCGTGGATCAAAACCTTTTAAAGAGGTCTAACCGTCAATATTTGTTTCTAGAAGGGACAAATAAACCCAAGGATTTTCTACCCAACCTTGACAAAATACATCTGTAAGTTCTTAAGAGATGCTGTTTCCTAATTTCACCTCTAATTTGAAACATGGCCAAAATCAAAAAGGCAAATTTTATTGAGCAGCTGTCATGAGAAAAAATCCAACTTCTCCCAACTAACCTCTCTTCTAAAGTAAGCTGAGCAGTCCCTCAGAAAGGGGAAGGCACATGACAAGCTGCAAAATACATTCAACTCACTGATTAACCCTGAAAAACTCAGCTGACAGCAGAAAGCCGCTTACCCTTCTGCAACCCCTTCTGATCCTTCCTCACTCTCTCTGAGGGCATGCCCATTACCTGGCTGGTCAGGATCAGGATGAGGTTCAGCCTCTGCTGAGGCACACCAGTTATGTGAAACAAAAGCAAAGAATGCCAAGTGAGAACATAATCACAGCCCTGTCAAACACCTCCATCCCTGGCACAGGCTCCCACGTCACGGCATCAGCTCTGCCTGCCCTTGGAGCAGCTTCGAGCGCTGGCAGACAAACCAGGCCATGGCATGACACCAGCTGTGGTGACACCAGCTGTGCATCGTGTTGGCGTCTCCTGTCTCTGCACCCGCCTCTGCCTGTGGCCACACAAAATCCAGATCCGGTCACATGCACGTGGGAGGGTAAAATGACGCTGCTGACTTCTAGTTAATCTGTGTTTCAAGGGCCACTGCCACGGAGAGATCTGTCAGACCACCAAAATTATAAAGGTGATACTGAACTGAGGTTGGTCCACTGAACACAGGAGGGTCTCTCAATAACTGGGACCCATCAGCTCCACACCTCGCAATGCTGGAAAAAAAAACGAGAAAGCACAGCCTTCAAACGTGCACGGGTAAAGGAATGAGAATACCTCCATCAGAATTTCCACCACATTAATGTTTTCAAAGAGGAGCTTTTTGATGCATAGGCCTTTTATTCTGAATATCAATACCTAGATTTTTGCAAATAAAATCTGTCCTGATTTGGCCATGGAGTTACACAGGCATTTCAGGCCATCACCTCTGTGCTTTCAAGCCCCAGACTTATCTTCATGTGCCCTATTCTTGTGCTTAGTTTCCTGAGTGGGGTCCCAAGTGAGTGGATGATATCTTCTTCCTTCTCAGTTTTGGTTCACTTTGCAAATGATACTTGCCCACTACATCAACCGGAACACAGCTCCAAGGATATGCCTGGGGAACTGAAGAAACAGGTGCAAATTCACACCAAACTTGTCAGCTCTTGCAGCAGTGGCTCCCATGCATGATCAGACCTGGGAGTTCACTGCAGAAACATGTGCCCCTGGTTTCAGAGCCATGGCTAGGTCTGTGTTTCCCCAGAGCAAGCGCTTTCCTCTGCAGGAGGCACTCCAGGATGCAATAGAGTGAGCTATTCATTGAAAGTTGGAGTTATTTCAAGCTCCAGACTATTAGGACTACTAATAATTAACATTGTAAAGCAGTTGTCTGCCCTGCTGCTCCCAAAACATATGGCACAACCAACACATTATAAAAATTTTGCTGAGGGATTCTGATTCATCTAACTGTAAATCACTGAGAAAATCGTAATTAAAATATTATTAAACAAGCCATCAACAAAGTCTGCAGTCAAATACCTGATTTTATATGCATGTTTACAAATATGACAGCTGTCTTTATGTTCTGTATGCTCTATCTCTACTTAAAACCAACTAGTCATGGCCAAGGAACACTGATGTACACGCTTAACTTCAAAGTCATGAGTAAGTCCAATGGATTTATTCTCCTCTCTAACTTGCATTTAGGGAAACAAGAACCTGTGTGATCATTCCAAGTTCCAGATTCACAGATGTGCTAGTGAAGGTCACTTAAAACCAATTCCAGCCATGCTTTCAGTTCCTAAATATTCCCACTGATGGCGGTGCTGACAGAACTGCCCTGTCTCAACTCCCTCCCGTGCATCAGCTTTAGGGATTGTGCCTTGTAAGCCAGCACAGACCCCAGCACCCACTGAAGCACCTTCCCAGGCAGCTCTAAAGCATTTCATTGCTTGGGCCAACATCTTACAACTGTATGGTATCCCACGCCTACTAATACCTCAAATTGCTCTGCAGCCTTCTTTGCTGTCTGTTGGTAAAGTGCACAACGCACCCACTGCTGAAACACATCAGGTTTTTAGCAACAAATCCCAATTCTTGCCTAGCAATAGCAGACGGCAGCCAGGGGCAGGGAGTAAAAACATAATAGTAACTCAAAAACTCAGAAGAAATTTGGCCAATACACATTCCAGATGAGTGTTTGGGAGATTATACATTAACACTGACATTTTCCTCCTGAATAAAAACGTTCTAGAGTAGTGATTGCAATCCTCTGCAAAGAACAAGAAACACTAATCAGCTCCTTTCTGTAGGACTGTGTTTTTCTCCAGCGTTCCCTGAGTGCCTGAATAAGAACTGGGAGCGGTTCTTACCTGCAGACACTGTACTATATGCACCCGAAGTATGAGCAGTTATCAAATAAAATCCCTCTGAAACTTCACCAAATCATAGAATCTTTCAGGTTGCAAAAGACCTTTGAGATAATCGAATCCAATTGTTAACCCAGCACTGCCAAGTCCACCACCAAACAATGTCCCCAAGCGTCATACCTATGTGGCTTTTAAATACTTCCAGGTATGGTGACTCAATCACTTCCCTGAGCAGCCTGTTCCAATGCCTGACAGCCCTTTCAGTGATGAAGTTTTTCCCAATCTAAACCTCCCCTGGTGCAACTTGAGGCCATTTCCTCTTATCCTATTGCTTGCTACTTAGGAGAAGAGACCAACCCCTCCTTTACCACAACCCCCTTTCAGGTAGTTGTAGGGAGCAGTAGGTCTCTTCCTGAGCCTCCTTTTCTCCAGGGTAAACACCCCAGCTCCCTCAGCCGTTCCTCACAAGACTTGTGTTCCAGCCCCTTCACCAGCTTCACTGCTTTTCTCTGGACGTGCCCCAGTACCTCAGTGTCCTTCTCATAGTGAGGGGCCCAGAACTGAACACAAGACTCGAGGTGCGCCCTCACCAGGGCTGAGTACCGGGGGATGACAACTGCCCTGGTCCTGTTGGTCACACCGTTGCTGACACAAGCCAGGATGCTGTTACATCTGATCCACCTGGACACACCACTGGCTCATACTGAGGTGCAGTCAACTAGCACCCCTAGGGCCTTTTCATTAATGCATAAATCATTTTCTTCCATGGAAGAAAGCTGTGCCAGTCATACCTCTTCCATTTTTGTCCTCAACCCACTCCTGTAAAGATAAGATATTAACGCAAACCAGTTGTGACAAAACGCTCCACTTCTCAGAAGGCCATCCCACTTGGATGGGGGATCTGTTTTTGAACACGAACAAAAATGTAGATTGAAAGGTCCTGTTGTCCTCTATACCTCCAGTTGGCCCATGTGTGTTTTAAATAAGTGTTTACCTTGGTTCCACCCGCACAGTAAGACAAAATGAAATACAGTTGAAATAGTCCAAGTAGCACGTGACAGCTGAGTCAAGCACAATGGTCTCTTCCAAAGTGGTATAAACCTCTTCCTGACCTGAAGGAGAAAACAAATCAGACTGACCCCAAGAAACAGCTTATGTGCACGATGGGAGACAATTGTACATATCACTTGCATTGTTCATGATCTCTGTACTCATCCATGTCCACATCTGAATCAAAGAGGGAGTGTCCAGTGTAATCGGTATCAGGGGTTTGGGAAATACTGTTCCCTTCTTCATCAAATGTTTCTGTCCTTGAATAAAAACTGAAGTCCTGCAAAGGGGAGTAAGTCTTGCTTGCTTCACTGCTTTCCTCGGATTCATACAGAGTGTTATCATCATCGTGGTGCCATTCCGGCCAAAATTTCCTCCTTATTCTTTCACAATACATAGCAAGGTTAATCAGTTCACCTGCAACACAGTGAAACAGATTTTAATAAATAGATCCAGTCAATAATGCTCGAACTCACCCGCTGATGCAAAAACACACAAGCACTGTTTGGAAAGAAATTGTGCAGGGTCTTTCCAAAGAGGTTTCAAAATTCCAAGATCCCATCAATCCTCTTAGCAGCTCTGTTTGTAACTTTCGTCTGGCTTAAAACCCATGTTATTAACCCACACACACCAAGAAATGTAATACAGGAATAAACACATATGTATGTTCACACAAATAGAAAAATAAATGTCCCAAATTCAACATCTAAAGAAATCAGTCAAGACAAGACACTAATACTGTAAAGTTTTCATAGTAAAGTTTTTTGCTTAATTGCAGGCATCTATTTCCTAAAGACAGAATTTGATCCTATATACGCACAACACACTTATTATATGCAGTGAATTTAGGGTTTCCACCACCAGATGGCAGCGCTGTCTGCAACAAATTCACATTTTTAAGTTTTCATCCGGTCATCGGTTCACTCCTAGTGCTCCCAGCCTTAGTACCTTACGCCTTATGTTTATACATACATTTATGCTTACAGAATAAATCGTTAAAAAGTTCAAATAAGAAACAAATAACAGCATGTTAAAGGGCAGCTGTATGTGAACCCTGTGCTCACGACAGCATGAGTAGGTGGATGGGTGCACAGAATCAACCATGCTGCTCGGGTATTTCCATCTGTTACCTTCTATTTATTTCCGTTAGAGACACACTAATGGAACAAATGCAATATTCCTTCTAGAAAGCCAAGAGCCCTTCAGAATTTCAACCGTGATTCCCCAGACACCAAGGGGAAGAACCGCATAGCCAATACTTATGTCCCCATCGCAAGAGCTCATTATTTGAGGAAAAGAGAACGTCTATGTCTCCTGTCAATTTAGCGGAGCTCTCTTGCACAGAGTAGATTTATAGGTCAAATTCTTTCCTTTTACATCTATTTCACATCCTCTTCCTCCTTAGCTCTTCCCATTTTTCACACTGAATGGTTTTATTCTGAAAAGGTAGGTAAAGATACTTTAGCATCTACACCACTCCACAAGAAAAAAAAATCCTCTGTGGTGGGGAGGGGTATGTTGGTTTCCAACTCCTGCCAAAACACAGTGACTCCAAAGTCAGGCTGGATTTTTCCCTTGCCCAGCATCTTCAATAACAGAAAAAGGCTGTAATTTCAGTGGGACCACAGCACTTGCAATTATACTGTCAAGGAATCTACTCAGTTCAGCAGAGTTAGGCTCATCGTTCTGCTTCTGTCTTCGCATACTTTATCCAGCATTCATTCCTCAGAGGCTTTACGCCTTTGCCATGTTAAACAAGGAAAAGATCAAGTACAGGAACAGAAACAATTACCGTCTAGAACACTAAAGAGAAAACAAACGTGTATTTTAAGAGAAAACAACATTACAAGATACAAATGCTACATCAAAGGCAAGAACAGTCTGTGATGCAGCTGAAGTACTGCAGTCTTCAAAATGTCCTTTCAAGGTGCTCCAAGTTGAAACCTGGAAAATGCCACCAAGAGCTTTTCATCACAGATATCTTAAGCTTTCTTACCTTTGATTAATCTCTCTGGTCGAGTCCCTGGTAGTGTCCACATTGCCTGTGCCAGATGTCCAAACACAGTGGCATCAACAGTGGAAACAGTTGATCCCATAATGTACTTCTTGTCACCTGTAAATGCAACAGAAAACATTTCTTGACTGGTTATCACTTTTCCAGATCAAAAAAAAAGAAATTACATGGTTATGTCTTTACCCTTTGTTTTTTTTTTTACTAAAATCAATTCAGTGAAAAGGTTCACTACAAAGAATTCAACACTGAACATGATTGCAAAGCCGTTGCTAGGGTGAAATGAGCTTGCCCCATGCTCACTCACAGCTTCCATAACCGGGCCAACAACAGAGCCACCACTGGCCAAGGAACCTCCTCCTCTCCTCACAGCTGGCAGCGCTCACACACTGTACTAGTTCTACTGCATTTAAAACCTGCTCTGCAGACAGCAGGTGCCTGACAGCACAATTTTCATTTTGGTGCAAACCCAAAACTCTTCAACCACGGTTCAAAATCATGAACTTGCTGACAGAAGCTGGTCACGTGTGTGCATCTCTCGTGTGTGCAGATCCAGGTTAACTCATCTGATCAAGCAAAAAAAAGAAAAGTCATACCCAAAGCTTTCCTCTCTCCCTATTTGTTCAGACTGAAATGAATGCACCAGTCAGACTGGCAGCAACTATTTAAAAATGACCTGCATCGCCAGGAAGAGGACAAAGCCATCAACAGGAGTGAACAGGTCCTCTCACACACCACCAGTGCCCCCACCCCAGTGACCCCTGGCAGGTAAAAATCAAATAGAGGCACATCAGGCACACAGGCAGAAGTGAAACACCAGCCCTCTGGGACTGGTCTGGTCCAGAGGAGGGACATGTCTGCTCCACATGGCTATTCTGCTCACCCCTCTGGACACCCCAACATCATGATGGTCCTAAAAGGCCACCACAGCACAAATAGATGAATAACTAAGACAGGGAAGAAAAATCACGTTTCAAAGCCACTGTTTGCAACAAAACATCCAGTATAAACTTGTTTTCCCATCACAGGAATGACACCTGGAGCAAAGACCACACATAGAGCACACAGGTGAAACAGGCAGTACTGCAGAGGTCAGGTTAACTGGTTTCACTGTTCCTGCCTTGCCCAAAGTGCTATAAACTCTGTGAAATGTGGTATGTAATTGAATTCTCAAAATCCAGTTATCCCATCTCTCCAGGACATTCTTCCCCTGATCGTAGTAAGCTGCCTGTAATTCAGCAGGTTATTAAATGTTAGGGTTATTGAGTGAATCTAGAGGAACTGTCCAGCAGTAAAATGCATCAAATTCCAGTGTACAGTATAAGGAATGCTGCCAGAGTGGTGCTCAAGAATAAGCAGTAACAATAACCTCCTCTGGCCTGTCAGATGTCATTTTAACTTGCAGTTAACTCTCCCCAGCTCTTTCTCAGCTGCATCACTTCTATTGTTTGAAAACTCTGTACAGGGTAAATGCTGTGTCTTATCAGTATTTATCTGACACCTAAGAATTCACTGATCTCAAAAACAGCTCAAAAATTGGTCCCTAAACCACAGTTATATGCCAACACTAGAAATTTAGCATCATACAACTGGCCCTTGAGGTCCATAGTGATGCTGTGCTGGGAAATAATACTGTCATTTCCATCTTGTCACAACGAAGGCAGGCAGTGAGTGAGGGCTGAACGATCCCCCTCTCTGGTTCACCACGCACAACACACCCCTGTGTGCACCCTGATGTGCTCGGAAACAAAGGGCAAGAGGAGGAAAGAAAACTGTGGGTCCATAAAACCGTAAATCTGGTTTTAAGTCATGCTGCACCACATGATATGGCCTCTATGCACGTATTCTCCCACCAGTTCCAACCTGTTCTCAAAACTTCCAGTGCAACTTTTGTCCAGAAGACTTTCTGACCAAATATCTTTGTGTTTATTTTTAGTCCAGATTACAAAGTGGCTGTCACATCAAGGCTGCCACACTGCTGATCATCTTAAACACCTCTCTGCATCCCCTGGCTAATCCAACAGAAATGAAATCACCTGGTCACACTGGACTTGGATCAAAGATGTACTGCTTGGGAATTTGAGAGCACACACTCCACTATTTACAAAGGCATACACCAGAGGATTCAAAAGCAGCTACTTCAGCACTGGGTCAAGAAACACTGGCAAGAAACAGATCTGAGACACAGGCAGAAGACCTGCACCCTTCCAACAGCAGCATGTTCAGCCCTTGTAGGCTGCTACAGGGCATTTCAACTAACTTTAGAGGCTCACATTCAGGTTAGACCCACCTCTGTGTTTCAGCTCTGGGCACCCCTGCCCTTCACAAAGCATCAAATGCTTTTCAAAAGCCAGTTCAGGAAGCTGCTGCCCTGCAACTCCCTGCTCAAAATCCCCATCTCCCAAAAAAAGCCTGAGGCAGGCAGACAGCTGAAAGGGCACCAAGAGACTTACAGGCATTGCTCACTCACTTGCCTCTTTTAAACAATTGCCAAAATGTATATTTATATATATCACTAATTCATATGCTCATTCCCCACACTTCCTTACAGTACTACCAGGCAGTAAGAAACAGCTACAATACAAGGAAATTACATTTGTGGTTTAATGACTGCAGGACAAAGAGCAAGATGATACCAATGTAGCAGACTGATCCATCACAGGAGGGTTAGTTCCAATTTCCATGTTTATAAGAGATCTGGAAAAGTCTATAAGGGAAGTGAGTACAAGGGAGACAGAAAAATTATTCTCATAAATGAAAAAATAAAAAAAAAAAAAGGACCCAAGATGTGACTGGGAATGTCAAAATGAATGTCATAAGAGCTGGCAGCTGCCAAGTGATCATTCTCCGGAAGCAGCTCTCAAAATTTAAAAGTTATTCTTTTTCCCATGTGAATGGTCCCTGTTAAAAAATGGGGAGCATTAATCTGATATGCCTGATGACTGACAGCTACAGTTTGGCATGTGCAGCTGTTCTGCATGATAGACACCCTTTTTAAGCTCTTAAGATTGGCCTCTAACAGCCAAAATCCCAACTGCTTCCTCTTCTGGGAAAACACTTGGGTACATATATGTGGAGGGGAATCCCACAAAGATTGTGCAGGCAATGCACAACGACTGACCACCTTCTCCTTTCCCCCATGAAACAGAGGAATCTCTAGTCAGTCTGGAAGTCTTTATCCCACCCTCTCTACCCACTGCAGGATACCACCTGGAGGCCACATTTACTGGGCCCAATGATAAACAGCTGATAGGAGAAAACATGAGTGTACTGATGTTAATGAAAATCGAGGCAATTATAGATAAGTAGATGAACTCACCCATAATCAAAAAGGCAAATATAATAACTCACGTAACCACACACCAACTAATCTGACATCCATTTCAGAGGGGAAGATGAAAAAAAAAGTACAATATTCATTTGGTAACGTAATAAAATAACAGGAATACAGCACACGCCCATCAAGACTTTTTGAAGCACACAGGAACATTCTCAACAACAATCTGGAAGGAGAACAAAACCTCTCCTGATAACATATGTCTATAATACAATTAAAAATTTGATACAGTGAAGAAGTGCTTCAGGATTTCTAGCGCTTTTCCCCACGAAAAACAAAAGCAAGAGATTGATTACAGCATTTACCTTCACAGGGAGATGACCCAAGCCACCCAGAAAGGAAGGAAGAACTAGGAAAAGCATCCGCCTGCAGGCTGGAATTGGACAAACTCTCATTTGAAGCAAGTCTGATTTTGAATATATTTTGATAGTGAATAATATCTACTACCAATTACTAACAAAAGTGGTGCCACCTCCGCCTTCTGAAATCTCATAATTAAAACTAGATGGCTTCTAAAAAGCCATCCTTAGCCAGCAAAAAGGCCCAGGCCTCAAAACAGCAATCAAGCAGTCTGATTCACTGAGGTATGTCTAGACGGTTAAATGACCTCTTTGAACTCAAAATTATACAAATCTGAGTGTCACTATAGACTCCAGAGATGGAAGGATGCAGACTTCAAATAAGCAAATCAGAACTTTTGCAGGTACTTGGGAACATGTTTTAGTTTTCTCTTGAAGGCTCTATCTACTCATGGCAGACAGGGATGACTTTAGCACAGACACATCCACTGCTGCTCCCTGCTGCCTGCCAGTGTTGTCTAGCCAGAACTATGGGGCTTTGCTGAGCTCCTCTAACAGGCTGAACTTGCTCCAGCTCCTGCCCCAATCCCATTCCTCTCTGTAACGAACAAGGAGCAACACAGTGCCAATCTCAAAACTACAGCAACAGTAGTCCCACTGAGGAGGGAGTACCTTAGCTGCCCACAGCTCGGCAGCAGATACGATAGACCTCCTCTTCTAAAATGAGCTGCTCCCTCCCTTCCTCCCCCTAAAATAAAAGGGACCTCTTAAGTGCCAAAAAACAGGTTTTCTTTGAAGAGGCACTAGAATAGATAACCATTGTTGTTAACAAACAAAATGCAGCATGATATAGCTATCAGAAAAAGAGCAGTCAACAAAAATCTTCACCTTACCCATTGTACCCATGCATCACGTCTTTCTTCCATCTTGCTCCCAATCCAGCAACTTGGCAGGTTTGTTTCAGAAAAAAAAGTAACAGAAAACTCTACATAGCCTCATACAAGTCCACTGCAAACACCTTCCTTTCCAGAACACCTGTCCTGCACTCAGCCACCTCTTTAAAGCAGTCATAACAGGAAACAAAAGTGGCCACACAAATACCATCTCTTTTGGTTCCTTGCACAAGAGAGACAAAAGCTCAAGAGGAGCAGCAATCTGCCCCAAAGCAATTCCTCAAAATCTAAATTTTACACAGACACACAATATGCTTAGCTCTCAGCAGACTACAAGGCAGGAAGTGCGGTGTAGACAGCTCCAGTGCAGGTTGCAGCCTGAGCCACGCAACAGAAAAGAGGTTCATGTACTTCTAACTAAGAGAGGTCACCTTAAAACTAACATTACAGGACTGGAATATGATAACCAAAAAGCTTAAACCCACCTATTTTGACAATACAGAACCACCGCCTACTAGGAGCTTTGAATAAAGCTACTAATCCAACCAAATACAACAAAGTTCATCTCATCAAAGTAACATCTGCAAAGGGTTTTCAAATGCCAGCCTCATAATGATTTAGCAAACAGCCACAAGTCCCATTAAATAAAAAGTGAGACAAACACCCCATCCCCAAAAATCATAAATAAGAGGTTTCATTCGCAGAATTAAACACTACATTTTCCTGACTTCATACTGCAATATGCTCTTTCAAAACTGCAGGCTATCTTTTGCTCCTCTAGACACACATTCTTGGTGGTCAGAGAAGAAAGCCTCTTATGCCTCGAGACATACAATCTGGCAGCAAACAGTGGGGAAAGATACACTTTCTCTGCCAGAGCCAAGGGTGGCACTGAATGACAGCAGCAGTGCAGCCTCTACCTTCTGCCAAAATGAGATGATTTGTGTATGTGATCAAGCTGTCAGGAAGCACTTGAGATCAGTTTCAGCCTGTGGACAGAGCTGTGAACAGACCACGCACAGCTCGCTGTACCTTACCCAGGAGGCCTGCCAGAGTCCGCATGTCCTTCTCCATCAGCGTGTACATCTCCTCCTCCGAGAAGCGGCCAATGCCATGGCCGTACATTTCCCGCTTCACGATTCCTTTGGTCAGATGGCAGAAGATCCACTTCAGCAAGTCGCTGAAGGGGCCGAAAAGAGAAACCATCTTTTGCGTCTCATGGAGATTTTCCACCCATTGGCAATAAGCTAAAGTCCTAAAAGGATGCAAAGGTAAGTTATAGCAGTGTGATCCCCAGACAGCCCACCACCACCCTGCCAAGGCTCGCACAAAGGTCAGGCAGATGAGCAGTCATTGCCCTGACAGAGAGGTAGCAGAACAGCAGACCCTGTGGCAACTTGGAGTGACAGCAGAGCAAACCAACTTTGCAGTACTTACACAGACTGCCCAGCACTTATTCTCTCAGTAAATCATGACTCACTTCAACAGAGAACGAGATTCATGTTAAAATATAAAATAAAAGCTGCAGAATTCTGCTAAACTCATGTAACAAAAAGCAGTGCAAAAAGGATTTATTAGCTGAAGATGCCTGACTGCACAGACCTGGGGAAAAAAATAACAACAAAACAGCCCACAAGGGTATCAATCTTTCTCACCAACCAGTTCGTTCTCCTTACTCTCCATACTCTGAAAATGAGCCAACCAATAACTTTGCTCCAACAGTAATTTTTCAGAAGATCTCTCTTCTCGGAAACTGATGATGACACAATCTTTTAAAAATAAAACTTAAAAAATGAAGGAGTGGAGGTTATTGGGTTGGGTTTCTGTTGTACATTTTTCTCTCTTCAAAATGTTGATTTTATGAGAGAGACATTTCTAAAGGATTCTGTTGTATCCCATGCTTTATTCAATGGCAAATAAAATTCTTTTGAAAAGTCTTTTAATAAAAATTTGCTGCTGGTGTCATGTCTCCTCAGCTAAAATTTTTGTTTCCTACGTGAATTTTTGTTCTTTACTAATACTACAGACAAACAAAAACTTGATTTGTTGCTGTTGCAACGCCAGAAACTTGTGAAAAAAAGAAACATTATCTTTTTCAACGTGCAGCATCTCCTGAAATTACAAACAAACCAAAAAGATCATATATACAACTTTTGTCACCAAGTTCAAGGGATGTTGGCAAAAAGGCTAAAGACATCTCAAAGTAGACAGGACAGACATATGATGTCTGCAGGGTCTCAGAAACACTGGGAGTTGGTACCCATATTCTATTAGGTTTGTAGCAATTTCCAAACTGAAAAAAAAATAAAAGTGGATTTACATATTTGAGATTGTATGAAAAGAGGCTCACGGAGACCGATAAACCTGTGAAGGTAGACAGAAAAGTTGAAATATCAAAAGATGCAAGTTCACGTACACAATTATATTAAATATTGACTTAGTAATCAAATGTTTGCATTTCCAATATGACCAGAGCTCCATTGCTTTAGTTTGGAATATGACTTCAGTTTTCTCATTGTACATATTTATAACTCCACATAATTTCCCTAGTGCTGATATGGATCACCGAATTCAAGAAAGGAAATGGGGGGGGAAAAAAAAAAAAAGACGGTATCCCTTAAAGAACGCCTGTGACTTTTTTTCATCATGTACATTTTATCAAACTCCCATGTGTCATGGTAAGTGCTGAATTCAGCACTATTAGGGAACAATTACATTTCCACCATGAAAATGTTCTAATATTTTAAATTTCCACAGATTCTTTACTTGAATTATTAATAACATGAGGCAAAAAGGAGAGTATTTTGCTGTAACAACTGAAAGCAACCCCACTTTGTGCTCAAATTTAGAATGCTCCCAACAAAATCGGTGAAAAGTGCTTTAATTCTATTAAAAATTGTCCACAGCAGTTCAATGCCTTCTGCTCAAACTGGCTTCACTGAAGTTAGTAACAGTGAGGCATACACAGGTTTTGCTGCAAATGCATAAATAACGAAGAACAAAAATGCACCTGCTATGCTTCTAATGGCTTTTACCCTCAACAGATTTCTCAAAAACCTCTTGCATTACAGCAATATGACAAAAGCATCCTGCTGACATTTCCTACACATCAATACCTTTCTTTGAATGAGGGTGTTCTGCACAATCCTCGTTTTTCAAACTGGATGGATCAACTCAAGTCATTGAGCTGGTTTCAGCACAGCAGAGTTTGAAACAGCCAGATTCAGCAGAGGCACCAGCAACACAGGAGGAACATGAAGCCAACAAGCATAGCATCAAACTGCTACCGGAACTCCTAAAGCATTAACTTTGTCTGGAAGATGTGGTGTGGGACTATCCTGCTCTGGGAACAAAGTAAAACTATTTCAGAAGGATGGAAAGAAGACTGGGCTGAAAGCATAAGGGCACTCCACAGAGCGGAGCATTGCATTAATCATGTTTCACGGTAGGTACAGCTCTGAATAGAAAGAAAAACTCTGGTCTTGATGCCAACACTAGGAAATAATTATAAATACTATCTACACGATAGAATCATAGAATGACTTGGGTTGGAAGTGACCTTAAAAATCATCTGGTTTCACCTCCCCCCCCTCCAGAGGCAGGGATGTTACCCACTAGATCAGGTTGCTCAGGGTCCCATCTAACCTGGCCTTGAGCATGTCCAGGGATGGGGCATCCACAACTTCTCTGGGCAACTTGTTCCAATGCCTCACCACTCTCTTCCTAACATCTAATCTAAAAAACTCTTTGCCCTTGTCCTATCACTGTCTGCCCATGTATAAGTCAGTTTCTCTCTTTTCCCTAAGTGCCCTTTAAGTACTGGAAGGCTGCAATGAGGTCTCCCTTGAGCCTTCTCTTCTCCATGCTGAACAACTCAGCTCCCTCAGCCTGTCTTCACAGGAAAGGTGCTCCAGAACTCTGATCATCTTTGTGACACTCCTCTGGATCCTCTCAAACAGGTCCACATTTTTCTTATGCTGGGTATTTCAAAGCTCGATGCAGGTGGGGTCTGACGAACACAGAGAGAATCTCCTCTCTCGATCTCTTTTGATGCAGCTCAGTACGCTGTCGGCTGCCTCACACTTTTGGCTCTTGTCCAGTTTTTCATGCACCAGAACGCCCAAATCTTTCTCCATCGGGCTTCTCTCAATGAGCTCTTCTCCCAGTCTGTGAGTTATTACTTATTGCTTGAATAAGCAAAGAAAAACTTGGTCTCTGAAAGCACTGCTCTGTCATGCTGCAAAGACCCTCCTACCCCAGCATGGACCTGACCTGCTTCATCCAGCAACTCTGCAAGACAACTTAGTTGCTTTAGGACAACAGGCCTGGCCTGGAGAAGGGCAACAAGAAGTCAAAACAGAAAAAGAAGACAAGAGACTTCACTGCAGCATTTTTTAAAAGTCACCCCAGTTGCACAAGACTAACTTTGCCGTACGGACTTGCCACCACTACTGCTCACTCCAGCCACACCAGTGAGCTGGCACTGCACCCTGAATGATCAACCATGTCCAAGATGGTCTTAATTTCATAAAACAGAATCAACAAGGTTTCCCACAAAGCTAATTAGTCTATACTTTAAAGCAAAAATACATTCCCCTAGAGCTCACTGGCTCGCTCTGGGGGAGAAGATCTTTGTGTCTGGAGGAGACAGAAACCAGATCAGGTGTTTAACAACCAGGACAGCAACAGAAAACTGCACAGGATTTAAGTAATCCTGCTTAGGCTAAACTGTCAAGCACAAATCTTAAGACATCTGCTTGTCACCGTGTGCCTGAAAGCATTGTCCAAACACTTCCTGAACTCTGTCAGGGTTGGTGCTGCGACCACTTCCCTGGTGAGCCTGTTCCAGTGCCCAACCACCCTCTGGGTGAAGAACCTTTTTCTAATATCCAACCTAAACCTCCCCTGACACA
>JAWMRA010000113.1:75044443-75072783 GCA_035584735.1 Pseudotriccus pelzelni | reverse complement strand
AGCCTGTTCCAGTGCCCAACCACCCTCTGGGTGAAGAACCTTTTTCTAATATCCAACCTAAACCTCCCCTGACACAAGTTCAGTCCATTCCCTCAGGTTCTGTCACTGGTCACCACAGAGAAAAGTTCATGTCTGCCCCTCCTCTTCCCCTGTTTACCTTATTTACCTTCTGACTTTGAACGAGTAAAACTGTCAGATGTCCCAAATCTCAAATGTACTTGGGCAGTGAAAATAGCTAAACGGAAAATCAGAGTTTGCTTCTAAAATTTTATAGTTCTAAGTACACAAAAGCAAGGAAAAAAGTAGGCTGAGATTCACAGAGAGCCACCTTTAAAACTGGCTTTGCAAGCACTTTGTTAAAAGAATTCCATTCAAAGGTTCATTAATCCGTGTTTCCTACCAAAACATGCTTGTAAGCATTTAATTTTGCCCATCACTCCTCTCCTCAGAATACATCCATAGATTATTATCAACATTGCAAAAGATTAGGAAATGCCAGTAATTGGGTAGTCTACAAAACCTACCTCAGCACCGCATAACTACGTTTTACACTGCAATTAGTATTTATGGGATGACATAATTATTTTAAATATTGGCCTGAACAGAATATTTTGGGAAACATTAACATTCCCATTTGTGCCAGCACATCTGTACAAATCTTAGAGTATAAATAAAACAATAGTGCATTAAAGAGCAATGCTGGGGGAGTGAAGTAAATCCGAAGTCTAAATGTAACAGCAGCTTTGGCCTCAATACATAAATCAGGCGAGGAGATGAAGAAAGTGACTCATCAACAGCAGCTTGCCTGATTATCCCGAAACTGTCTAAACACCAAGGCCAGGGGAAAGCATTCACAAGGATGTGAACTGGGGGTTATTTCTCCTATCTGAACGCGGGCAAACTAGAATTTCTTGATATACAAAAGGATTATAACAAATTCATTCCACAATCAGCAGGAGAAACTCCACCTGCTGTGTGACTTCCCAGAGCAACCGGCTTTTACGCCACCAGTGGCACTCAAGTCTCATCAGTGTCAGCAGTAGCAGAGACACCACACTTAAAATTGGCTTGATGTATTTAAACATGTTTACATTACAACATATCTTATGTTTAACACATGGCAGGTCTGAATACTGACCAGAGTCATATTTATTTGTATTCTCATACCATGCTTTTCCTGTACTTCAAGCACTCGAGTCACATATGATGTCTACAGGTTCTTCTTGAAAGACAAAGCAAAAAATGAGTCAAATATATATCTTAGTGGATATGTATATATATATATACACACACACACTTATCACTACAGTTGTGTTTGACGATACAGGTAAACCAATCTAATGGGATAGTCTGCTTAACTTGAATATTCAAGGAGTTATGGTCTAGCTAAGCACATTAGTGTCACTGACCTAAGATCCCTCTCCTGAGATTAAAGTCACAGGAGGCATCTCACAGTGACTGCTACCCTTCCAGGCACCAGGAGCTGCCTGGCCTGAATCCCAGAAGTGTCATCAAGCTCAGCATGCCAGCTCCAGAAGGAAGTGAGGATCACACCCATCTTACTCAGAGGTTCGATCTCATGAACATGCTGCAGATACACCAAATACTCAACACATTCCCAAAGGTGGCTGTGGGTGCCCCCCCGGTTTCTGAGGGCCCACAGGTCACTGCAGGCAGTGGAGGAGACCCAGAGCAAGCCTACAGCAGATGAGAGGTCTGTACTGGATCCAGGATCTGCGGTGAGAGCCACAAAACTGTTCCACTCCCATCTCTTCCCTGCTGGCTTGGCCCAACATCCATTCAGGTTAGTAGGCTTTTTTTCTTTTGCAAATTTAAACATAGCAAAAACCTAATGGTTACAGCATTCTCCAGGGGCAGGAGCTCCAGCATCAGCTCCAAATCAGTCTAGCACATCTCAGAGACATGCTCTAACCCCAGCACAAAAATAGGCACGCTCACTCACTGTTTTTCTGCATGACCCCTGCCAGGTGCCACAGTCTGGGATGGATGCAGGGTGTCCAGAGGCTGAGGTTCACAACAGCCCTACACTGCTCTCAGGTCCAGCCAGAGCAGCCATTTCTATCTGTAAGGGGCACCAACTGGTGAAGATGAGCAATTACCTCAGCAGAAGTCAAACATTTCCGGAGGAATGCTGAGCACCCACCAGGATTAGCTCCATCCAGAGACAGCACACCACAGGATGTACTTTGCTTTCTTTGTTCAATAAATGTAATGCAGTATTACTAATTTATGACGAAGTTACTTCGCATGCTGCTGGCAATAAAACAGTACGAATCACATTTTATATCACTGCTTTGGAGGCTTGATAAACCTTATTCTGCAGGCAGGCATCACTGTGCAACAAATTCTTTACTGTGGGACTAAAGGACACAATGAACAAACACTAAGCTTCTGGTGGGAAGTAGGAAGGTTCAGGGACTGATGGAAAGGGATCCCACAACCACAGATACAATGCTGTTGAGAAGAAACATGGCCCTACGCAGCAAAAGCCTGGGTTCATTTTGGTATAACTATAAGATGGCCAAAGTTGTTATCCAGCAATTACAGCAGTACAATTGCAATGCCTCATGGCTCAGGCTTTGCCCAGTACAGGGAACCTGCATGGTGTAACCTCACCAACAAGCCTCTGTTACAGCCACACAGCAGGGACACAAAGTAAGACTTGCAGCTGGATGTTTTACTACACTACAGCAAAAATACATGCCTTGGAAAAACTCAACTGTGTGACTAGATAGGAAAGGCAATAGGGATACACAGCCAGGCACGCACATCTCTGTTCTTACTTAATGTAACTTTGTCCACCCATTTGGACCCCACCCCCCTGGGTCAGTGCCTGAATTTGCAATACGTGTCCTCCACACTCCCCTGTGTCATGTCCAACAATGCCAAGCCAGCTCCGAAGGAGCCTGGATGGACAGACAACAGCTTCACAGAACAAAGCACAGTTTGCAACTGATACACAACAACAGTATTAGCTTTTCATCAGTAATGATACATTTAAAGCAGGTAAATCTGTGAGCCACGGAGATGAAGCATCAGAGAACTAAAAGGCTTCATCCTCCCTTTGGCAGCTATAGTAACTGAAGGTGTGAAAGTGAAACAAAAAAAGGTAACATTTGCAGGCTGCTTGTGTCAGGTTTTTGAGGCTATGACACTGCAGATGGGTATAACTGGTGAAGGTCACACTTCTTGGAAAGCAGAGATTACATTTCCAAACCAAATCGCTTCAATCTGGCTACTGAATGCTAAATTTGTTGTGAGACACTAAAAATTATTTGAAGAACTATATGTACATGTGTTGCTGCTTATCTGTGATCACAAGGTGAAAGAAAAAGCAGGCAAATGAATTCAATTTAAAATCACACATTGTTTCTAAGAAAAGAATTGCAACATAAATGCAAAACTTAGTATAGCAAGGGCTTAAATGCATACTAGAAAGCAAAGTATCGGGAAAAAGCCTTGTGTCTGCTGAGGCGGCAAATGCAGCATCCCAAATGCCATGTCCACCTGATACTTCTATGAATTCAGCCTGGAAAGGGAACTTAAAAAGGACTGAAATGTAAAGCACAGGGGAACAACAGGTGTTATTTTCGAAGGTGTCAGTGAAATGCATAAAATACCATTTCTGTTTTCCATTCATATACATACTTCAGCTTCTCAGGATACTGTGACTAATACTGTTTCCTACCAGTTGGCAGTACTGTCAATAATACATATTAATCGGAGTATCCTGTGTTACAAGGAAAGGCAATAATCACACTGCAATCACACACACATAATTAAGGTCAGTAACTGTAAGAACACAACATTCCAGATTCACTACAAACACTGGATTTGTTCCCCTGTGTCCCCAAACCACAGATGTATTCGGTCACCTTGACCTTTTGCTCTTTATTAACAGGATTGTTTCTATATGGAGGTCACACTGAACAGGACGAAGGAACATCCCACTGCTGCTTCTTTCTACAAAGCTGCAGGCAAAGGGCCTGACTTTACCTTGCTTACACAGCGTAACAAATTCTCAGGGGAATTACCCCTGGCTCGTACTAGCGTACACAGAAAGCAGCAGCAGTTTTCTAGGATGAAGAGAGTTGTGAAATTAACAATTGGGTACCCAAGCTTTCTGCAAGAGAAAATAAGCACTCCCGTCCAGGTGCAGCTCATGGGCAGGTCTGACAGCACCGGAACGCAGCCAGCTTTGCCATGCAAACTTACCAGTACAAGTGCTCCTCCACCATTTTTGTCACAGCTCTGGAAACGGCTCTTTCATGGGGACCAAGGTGTTTATTTAAATTCACTCCAAGTTTCTCTTCCAAAAAGTCAATAATGAACTCTGTGCCAGATACTTTCTTGTGATTGTATTCAATCCAAGGCATTTTCCCTTGAGGGGAAAGTTTTCCATCAAAATAGTTCTAAGAAAAAAAAATCAAGTAAACAAACAAATATACAGACACTTCAGGTTCTATTTCAATGAAAATAAAGATTTTAAAATTAAGTTCTCTATTTTTAAAGCCAACATTATTCAACAAACTTTCTTTTCTAAATAATACTCTAGAGCAGTAGTAGCTATTCAATCAGAGCAGCACTTTTATCCTATGTGACAATTCAAATAAAACTATTCCAGGCCCTGAAAGCTGTTACCTGCTTTTATGCTGGATGCCATGCAATGTAATGTTATTAATATTAATATTAAATATTAATTACAATTAATATTATTAAATACCCAGGTTATTTAAGGATTGGAGATGCTCAGATCTCCCAGAAGATTGGATTTGTTATGCTAAACAAGTTTTTAATCCCAGGACTCACAACTAAATTTGGTTCTTGCACAGAGCTGTGCCTTTCATGTTAAAAGTACTTTAAAAAAATTAATTAACTACCTAACATAGATGCCTGCATTACCTCCAAGGATAAAATACACACTATCACAAGCATATACAAAAGGCATATCATTCCCTTACTGAGCAGGGGGGAAATCTGCTTTCTGCAACCTCAGAACTTAGAAATTTCATACATTGTTACAACTGGGTCTCCAAGAGCCCAGCACAGAGTACAGCACTACTGCATTGCTGAATACTGGCAGAGGAATACCTGCTCAGCAGAGCTCTCATGCAGAAGCAGCAATCTATTTTCCCCATTGGAGAAGGTGAAACACAGAGATTACAGAATCTCATCTGACAAACTAGAGATGAATTGCTGGCTGTCAAAACATGATCAGACATTTGGCTTCAATTCTCTTATTCCTCACAGTAGAGACACAAGGCAGAACTTTCTTCCTTTCCTGTGATTCTCATTCTCGCATCCTGTTATTTAGTGAATGAAAACTCCCAGCATAGATAGCTGAATCATAAAGACTCACAATTAAGTCTCTGCACTCAAGCCTGGATGTTTAGGGTTTGCAGTTCTGGACTGATCTGTTTGGATCTTAAGTATTCACCCTTCCTGAATCCACTTAAGGTGGATTAAGGTACTCTCACAGCAAGGAGTGTATACCAGAATGTGCCTCCCACTCAGTGTGAAGGCATCAGCACCCCGGTTACCACTCAACATCCAGGTGCGCAGTGCACTACAATCATGCAGCCATTCCCGGAGACTCTTCCCTTGTGGATGAAAACAGACAAACGGGTAACACTGCTGGGAAACAATGCCTTCTGGCTCTAGCCTCTTCTGGGATTTGTGCCCAAACAATCAGCATGCAGGGATACTGGATTATATAATGTCTCATCTACCACAGCCCTGCACGGGTGAACAAGGCACCTGAATTGAACAAGGCACCCACTTGCATGTGTGGGTGACGTGGGGATCATTTCCAATGGAGAAACTCTAAAAGGACTGCACATCCAAAACAAAGGAGAGCACTGCCCCATCCTTCTTCCTTCCAAGACCTTTCCTTCATCAAAAAGAGTCTTTCAGCACTGAGACTGACTGATAGAATTCTATAACTTTTCATTATGACTTTACTACAAAAACCCAAGCTTTTTCTGGAACTACACAGTGTGTCTAGAAGGCACTGAGCCTTGCTAGCTTAATCTTTGTTAGGCCCTTCCAATATGGTATTTCCCTTCTTGAGCACAGACGTGGATGTTTTGCAGAAGCTACTGGACTTGAAGCTGTGTTTATTACATCTTGCAATTACTGCAGTCCATATGATTTGCAACCCAGAAATAAGCAAGTTGTTATTATTATTCAACTGCACATTTCTTCAAGCATATATATCTAAAAAATTACCTACCTAAACATGTATCTAAAACATCACCTACATACATTGCCTAAGAAGATCTTCATGTTTCACTACATATGGTTTATCAAACAAAACAGGGAACATCTTTCAGTGACCTTAGATAATCTTACTTTCTTGAGAAATCTGTTATAGTGTTCTTGTATTCACTGCTCTCAAATGGGAATTTTTAAGCTGAAACCTCAGTACCCTTATGGCTGTTTCTAATTGTCATCAAATATTTATCAATTTTCCACTTAAAAATTGTTCCAGCTGCAAAGCAGGGGAAAGCTATGGTAATGTTAAAAACCAAAAAAGAAACCAACAAAATATCCCCTCATACCTCACAGTACATTAACTGAACTGCAGCCTGCAACGCAACAATAACAATAGCTCCACAGAACATCATTTATAGAAGAATTTATCAAAAGAATGGCACAAGGCATTTCTGGGGTAATTTTATAGTATTACCCAGAAGAAATTAGGTTTCACATTTTCAATTACTGCTGCTTATGCTTTTACTTTTACTCATGTTTCTTCCCAAGAAGGCTACCATCTTCACAGACCTGGAATGAAAACAGCACATTTCTACTCGCTAATTATTTATCATATTACATAAAGGTTCAGCTCCTCATATTCTTGAGGAAATCAAGGAACATCCAAAACATCTCTATGAGCACCCAGAATGGGCTCTTTCAAAGAAGGCTTTATCAAGAAAAGCATCAAACATTTTGAAGACACAGCTAGGCATTGTGACAGCCCAGCCAGGGTGGGGCTGCCCAAATAATTTAGATGGAGAACTCGCACGTAGAAAGAAAATGTAAGCACATTACAAGAGTGCATCTGTTGGGAGAAATTCAGCTGAAAGTATGAATGTGTCACCCTATTCCAATCCTCACACACCATTAAAGCATGTTGTGAAACACACACAGTATGTTATTCAACAGCCTGATGGACTATAATAAAGTATAAACATAAACAGTTGAAACAGTAAAAGCAGCCTGACCACCTTGCTGCCTTCTCTTCACTGTATTTCACAACCCTCCCTCCCAAGCAGCCTCTCCCCGGCAGGGTGATGACCACAGCAGGTCTCCTGAGAGGAGCACCAGCTGCCACCTGCAGTGCTTCTCCATCACAGCCCCTGCCAGCATGCAGGAAGCGAAGTGTTTCCTCCTGGATCCCGCTATACCCCACACACACACTCCACCCTGCTGCCTGCCAGGCAGCCATCACATGCCTTTGTCACCTACAGCATCCTACACGTAGCACAGTCATGAGGGAACAAAATAAAAGTCTCCAGGTAGTCTGGTATAGAAAACTCCATAATTCCAACCAAGAATAATGTTACCTCCTGCTTCCCTCCCACTCAATCCCACAGCAGTATCCTCTACCTGCCAGAGCCCAACGCAGCACCGTACTCAGGGACAGAAAAAAAATCAGCTTCTTCCAGGAAAAAAAGCTGCATCCTCAGCTCATAAGCTTAGCTCCAGCAAACCTACCTCTAAACCCCTACCAACACCTTAAACCTGTATAAGCCAGCATGGCTAAAAGCAGCAACCTGGCATTCCCAGCATCCATGAGATCCATTCCTGCTCCTACAGCGTAGCACACGGAGCACGTGGGAACCAAGCTGGGTTAAAATGAAATTAACTAAACCTCCCTGGGTCCAGTTGGGCCAGCTCCAATCCAGCCTGATCTGCCACAGAAAAGCACGAGCAGGAAAGGACAAGAACAAGCGGCAGAAGGCAGGACTGTCGCTTTTGATGGTCCTGGTGACCTATGCCAGCTTAGTATGCTCACGGCTAGTGAGTAGGGGCAGAGAGAGATGCAACACCAAAAAGCAATGCTGAGCTTCAGTCCAAAATATGAAGAGGGGAGGATAATCCTTGGAAAATTCCTCTCTCTCGGAAAAGCTGGGTGAATCGCTTATAACCAGCGTGAACTTTCTAAATAACTCCATCCTGAATCACACATATGGACAACGTTATCTTTTAGAAGTGACCACGTCTTGTCACAACCATCTTCTATCCTGCAGCTTTCTTCAACTGCTCTCCACCAGAGCAACCTTGACCATCACAAACCTTTTAAACTGCATCAACTGCCATTAGGAAGAAAACAGATCTCACCTATACTGTCTTCCCTTCAAACATGCAATTTCTACCCAAATTACTTTGGGTGGAGAAGCAATGTGCACAAAGTCCTCCTGCTCCAATAGCATGTTCAAACTTCAGTATCTTGCAAGTTCTGTAAACCTAAATGAGGAAAATACATCCCACGGAATGGAAATCTCCCTCTTTAGTAATCCAAAGTATCTGAGTGAAGTACCATTAAACTGTAAGATAACAAACATTAAACTCAGGCTTTTTATACAGAGTTAAGCAAAATGTACTCATTAGGTTTTCTTTCACTTCTGATGTAAAGGAATTTAATCACAAATGAAGCTGAATGAATAACAACCATGATTGTGTTTAAAAAAAAAAAAGTTGTAACAGGGTTGGTTTCCCTCTGTACAACACTGGACATAAAGCATTCTTCCTAATATCTTGAGACATTTCTTCCACCAAAGATCTTAATTCTATGTATCTTCACCGTTGCATCATCTTAAAGGCAATTAGTGCTTAACACAAACAAAAAGAAAACCACCCTATGTTTCGAAGAGTCCGTGCGCTGCACAGCCCGCCAACACCACAAGGTGCGCGCCAAACTCGCAGTGTCACAACTAAACCCTTGATGCTAATGGGCAAGACTGAGAGATCCAAGTTTCCGCTCTCACAGCTTTCATTCACTGGAGAAGCTTGGGCTTCATCCCCTGTGGGAAGATGGCATGAGAAGCACCTAACCACAACTACAGAGCAGTAATTCATTACCTCTAAAAGCAAACCTGTTTCACCTCACTGTGGAGGAAGCACCAGTTACAGGAGGTGAAGCAAAAGGCAAGCACTTCTTTGCAGGAGAGCTCCATAGAGAAATCCTCCAGGAAAATAAGAAGCTGCAGCTGTCTAATCATGATGCCTTCAGCACGGTGAAATTCAAAGATCAAATAATGTTACGCTTTAGTTCTGGGGTGTTATTTAGTGTTATAGATACTCCAAACTACTCTCCCACTTAAGCATTTCCAGCCAACATTCATTTAGCTGTGCCAATTCAATCTACAGCTGTTCCAGACCAATCTTATTCAAGCCGTATCTTTAAAGGTTATACCACCCTATTTAACTGGAGATATAAAATGTTGGTGTACCCACTTAGTTGTAGGTGTATGTTTACATGTCCCTGCATGAGACAGACTGGGGGGGGAGCAGAGATGGGATGCCTGTGTGCCATTTCACATAATTACAGCAAGCTGCAATGCAAAGGCAAACTGCACAATTTACCTGGTAGGGTAAATCAGCCATCCTCAAGTATGTTTCCATTTTCAGACAGAATGGAGATAAACTCGGAACACCATTCCTAGGCCTTGAAAACTGATGCAGTATGATAGCATCTTTTGAATCAAGCTCTTCCTCTTTCCTGTCAAAGATGAAATGGAATTTTAAAAAATGAAACACTGGGCAGGTGCACGATACATCCGTAAACTAAATACACAAAGGAGAAACCCTGGTCAAGGCAACACACTCGTCCGCCTTTAAGGGGTTGCTGCAGGTTTTGATTGCCAGGGTCCAGAGGCGGTGAGAGGGCCCAGCCCGGACCACCTGTGGGGGCGAGCGCAGGGCTCGGCACGGCGTCGCCTCCCGGGCTGCTGCAAAGGGCGAATGGGTGGGAAAGGGGAAATAAAAAGAAACGGCAAAAGCACGCTGAAAGACAGAACCCAACCTGCCGGACCCCGACGGCCTGCCCCCGCAGGTACAAGCGGCTGCGAGCGCCGCTTCATCCCGGCGGGAGCGCCCTCGGCTCCCGGCGCCGCATCCCCCGCGCCGCTCCCGCCCGCCCGCTCACCGAATGGCCAGCAGCTCGTGGAGCAGGTACGCCGCGGCGGCCAGCAGGGCCCCGCCCGTCAGGTACAGCGTCTTCTTCCACCAGGAGTCGGAGCCCAGCGCCGCCATGGTGCCGCCGCCCCCCGACAGCGGGAAGGCGACGATCTCGCCCCCATAGAAGGCGGGCGGCGGCTCCTCGGGCCCCGCGCACCAGCCCAGCGACAGGCTGCGGTTGCGGCTCAGGTCCGCCACGCAGGAGCGCGGCGCCGCCAGGCCCACCCCCCACAGCATCCTGCGCCCGGCACCCGCATCCCCCGCCGCGGAGCCGCCGAGCCCCACCTGCCCTGCCCTGCCCTTCCCTGCCCTGCCCTTCCCTTCCCTTCCCGGCACGGCGGCGGGGAAGGGCCGCGCCGCTCTGGGCGGCTGCGGCGGCTCCCTCAGCTGGCGCTGCGCGGCTGCGCGACGGGGCTGGGGAGGGAGGGGATGGGAAAGAGAGGGAGGAGGTGGGGTGGACTGAGTCGGGTCTGTCCTGCCCTGCCCTTGCGGAGTGCCCCGGGCACGGTAACCGCTGCCCAAAATTGAGGGCGAAAAGACGCCGTGTCACGCCGCGGCGGGAGGGTTGCGTGTGAGCCGGCCCTGTTAAAATGCCCGCGGTCCGAGCATCGCTTCGCTGCTCCTGGAGGATCAGAAGAAGCCTCGTATTCGCCCTGTATTTAGGACAAAGGAGCCGCCCCGGTGCCTGGCCGGAGCTGAGCGTTGCCACACTGCGTCTGTCAGCACCGCGGCGATTTTCCTTCTATTATTCTGATGCTCCATGAGGTGACTGAGGAAAACACCCCTATGGGCAGAAAAGGAAGCAAAATGGCTTCAAAGCAAATCTCTCGGCCCAGAAGATCGTGAGATTTTACAGGCGCTGAGGGTCCCGGCACTCCCTTGCCTGCGGCATCCGCTGCAGCGGGAGCTGTGGGTGCCCCACAATGACACGGGCAGGACTTCACCTCACGTTCTGCCGAATATCCGTGGCTCTGCATATCGTGCTGACCCCAAAACACTAACAATGATCTTTGCCTTCTGATGAATACCATTGCCCAAATACTTAGTCTGTCATCAAATGCTGTAGTGTGTGCACAGCTGCTCCAAAAAGTTCCCACAAGTTAGATATTTTATCATGCCATCAGGGGCAATAGAAGTGACCTGATCCTTCATGCAAATGAAGCATCTTTCAGTGTCCAGGAGGGAACAGAGTCTATGACTAGGGCTTTGTAAATGCTTTGCCTCGGAATGCGGGACAGATTAGACAAAGGAGGCAGATGAGCCAAAGGAGATCACTGAGAGAAACCGTGGAGTTCAGATCCATATGCCAGCTTCTCCAAGTGCCAGTGGTGGCCGGTTTTATGTTTAGTTTTGCTATGCAACATCAGTGAGAGCAACTTGAAGCTGTGTCGGGGTGGTTTAGGTTGGATATTAGGAAAATGTTATTCACTCAGTGCGTTATGCTCACACTTTCCTGCATTTGAAGCATTTTGTTTTATTCCCCATTTTTATCATGTTGTTTATGGTTAGTCAGTAGACACAGGCTACAACACAAGAGCCCTGTGTTTGACACACAGCACATGTTTGATACTGTGATGACCTTCTGCTCTTGGGAATCAATGGAGTCAGAGGTCCCAGAGACCTGGTAAGTCTTATTCCACAAACCTGATGAACTCCTTTGCACTCATCCTTAGCAAGATACGGGCTGAGCACCTTCTTCACAGCTGTTGGGCCACCCCACATGACGGATGATGCACAGGTAATGAAATAAAAGTGGAGAGTGAGACCAGCGGCCCCTTCATGCCACAGCTGATCATTTGCAGCATGAGGTTTTGTTAAATTCTTACAACAGTGCAATGAAGAGACAAAGAAGAAAAGTACTTTTTCTCTGCTACGGCACCTGTAAATCTCAGGGTGAAGATTTACTTCAAGTGGCAGGCAGCCTAATAAATCTGGACTGTCACAGCCTGGTAGCTGGTCTCATCTTTTGTTCCTCCATGGGAATTGCTTGCTATGTTACTGATAAGAGGGATCCAGTTACAGATGCGATCTAAGTTTCTGTGAGGGTGAAGAAAGGTCCTGTGCATCCGCATCCCAGCTGCTTCCACTGCTTGACTTTCAGAGGCAAATGAGCTATCCTAAAGTCTGTGTTTTAATCAGTGGCCGGCACAACTGGGAAGACCTGTGAAGGAAAGGAGAGAGGAAAGAGGGAAGGCAGGAGTAAATCATTCACCTCCCAGTGCAGACACAGATGAGTTAGGTAAACCTGGTGTTTTGAAGGAAGCATTACCGCAATTTATGCTCTGAAAATCAATGCTGTGTTTTGGTAGTCCAGCTTGTGCCTAGTTGTCTCAGGATTAGTAGAGCAGTAGTTGAGTCAGACATTTAACATTTGTTCAGTAAGGACACTGATACCCCTCTTTTGGAGAAGGACTTTATACTGTGTTAATCCTGTTCTGGGTGCAATGTTGCCTGGAAGCTGAGAGGGTCCAGAGCACAGTAATGCCTCCCAGAACATAGTGCAGGAAGCCTTAGCAGTAGAGCACATGTGCCTCATGGTGTGTTGAATACAGATCCCCACAGATACCCTGCTGCAGCCACCCTGCAGCCCTGCTGTCCTGCTCATGAACAGGATTTTTGGAAATTGGTTACGACCCGCATGATGCTGACTGGACTTGGCCACTTTAAAAGTGCAGATCCAAGTGTCACTTCTTCATTGCCAGAGTTTAACAGCAAATAAAGAACATGGATAAAACACAAGTACCCTCATACCTGTCCCTCATACTTGTCTTGCTAATGGAGCTCTGACAACCTCTGTTTCTTAGGGTTTTGAAGTCTCCTGCCTGCAGGTATTGAATCCATTTGGCCTGACAGTCTGATAGCCAACCTTATCTGCAGGCAAAATATCAAAAAGTATGTCCTCAGCCTGCCTTTTCCCTGACTGTGGAGGAAGGCAGTGTCCATTCCTCCAGGCAAGGTGCAAAGCCTTTTGGCCACGGCCAATGACTTGTATTAGAGAGGATTATTAGCTGGAAGCCCCAGGCAGGTGGGGCTCATTAGCCCTGTAAGGCAATCCACCTACGTTCTAAGGACCTCGCTGCCACCGTCCAAGCTTGCTTGGCCCTGGCAGATGAACCTTAGGATTAAAGGGTGGGCTCAGTTCCGCGCACACTGTGTCTCACCTAAAAAATCCAATGCGCAGGCTGGAAGGTGTAAAGACCTTCCCCGGTTCTTCGTTCGCGAAGACTGGCCATTTACATTACATTAGCTGGAAGCAGTGCCCATGAACCCGAGAATTGCCTTATGCCCCTGTGCATTGCAGGTGCTGCAGTCTCAGGCTGGTTCTGGAGATTTGCTCTGGTTTTCCCACTTCGCCTCAAAGCAGCTGGCAGCTGATGCCCGCTGGGCTGACGATTGCCTCACTGTCTTGCTCAGGGAGGGTGGGAATCCAGCTCTTCGTGTTTGCTAAATTACCACTGTTCATTTTTTTTGAGCGGGGAAAATGAGAGCTAACAATGATACACCCACAGCCTGTCTGGCTGCAAACACGCACCAAGTGCAGCACAGTCTGGAACAGTCATGCCTCAGATACTGCACACAGAGCAAAACAAAACCTAATACACTAAAGTACACTTTTATCTGTAATCTGTTCTAATGCAGCTGCCTAAAGGAAGACAGAGTAACAGGACTAAATAGATAGATTTTTCTAGTTAACATAAACCTAAGCTTACTTTGTTATAGAGCAAGTCAAATTTTTCTTCTGAAGTCTGCAGTTTGATTTAGGGGCAGGATGGCACTTATAAACTCTTTAGTGTTACTTGATTCTGTACGTTTGCATAAAGACTCTTGATCTTCATTATGTTTGTTGGTGTGTTTTTTTTTGTAATGTCCTTGGGTTCATTACACCTCTTTAAAAAAGCCTGAGGTTACCGTGGCAGGCTGCCCACAGAGGTGGCAGCGGATGTGGAAACCACAGTCTGAACCCAGTGGTTGAGATGGGTCTTTGCGGAGCCCCATGGCAGAAACTGTCCTCTCTGTATTTTAGGTGAACTGTTTTTTAAAAATCAGAGCTCATGCTGGATGCCTTGCTCTGGGTTTTGCTTTCCTGTACTGCTGCCAGCTGGGTTTAAACAGCAGAGCTTTACTTGCCAGATCTCCCCTGGAGCTTCAGAAAACAGGGCCATCCATTTTCCAATCGTTTTTTGCACTGGTATCACCCAGAGCCTCCTACTTGCTGCCTCTCTCTCTTCCAAGTGGTCAAAGTTTGGGCAGCACGGAGCTTTTAACAGCTCCATAAATGAGGATGGGTTGGTTTTACAGGTTGCTCTGCCTGAGGCAAAACCCCTTTTCTGTGCCCAGGCACAGTGACCAGCTGTCACCAGCCAAAGTGACATCCCTGCTTAGGCTGGGCTCTCACTTCGTATGCTGCCAGAGCATCCTACATTGGTATGGAAATGCTTTCCTTCTCTTCGAAGTAGCCCAAACTCACTGAGCCCTTGGCTGCAGATGATGTAATTTAAGGGAGTTTTGTGATGAGAGCTGAGTTTATGAGAGGGTGAAAAAAGGCTTTTGCATTGCCAGCAGGCTCCTAAGATCTTTCTGAAATAATTGCTGACTGCTGCCTGTATTGGTTTTGTTCTAATATTAATGATCTCTCTGTGCAGCTTGAGTTTCATAAACACGACTTTTTAATTATTCAGATAAAAATAGCCAAGGTATAGCTGAAAACCAGTCATGCTGTGTTTTTCAGTTTGGATTTCAAAAAGGAGTTAATGTAACTTTAATGGTATATGGAGATATCTGTGCTATACAGAAGAATTTGTACACATGAAATGCAATTCAAGCATTTACTTTGCCCTTGCTGGCCAACAAAGCCACTTTCTAAGGCAACCTATATCTTCAGACTGTCCTGAATGATGTAAGTCAGGGTATTCTGCTTCTAAAAAAAAAAAAAAAAAAAAAAAGAAAGATAAGCAAAAAAACCTTTGTATGAAACCTCCTGCTTTCTGCAGGTGGAAATACTCAGGCTGGAAGCTGAGTATAGTTGACGGCTACTCAGCTGACAGACCTACAGTCTCACAATTCTTTAGTGGTTTTTAATTTTATTACAATGTTTAACAAGCTTTTTGGAAAACTGACAACCCTGACAATGTCACAGGGGCAGTTACACACTTTTGTAATCAGATATTTCATGTAGCACTTTTTCAGTAGTGGAACAGTGTTGGGAACCAGCTACAGATTGCCAGCCATAGCCGGGTACAGTGGCTCCCAGTCTTTGCTCATTTGTAAGCACTCTCTGATTTACAGCATCCTCAGAAGAAGTAAGATTTGCAATACATAATGCCGTGATCTGGTTGGCATCTTGGTTCATATTAAACTAATAACAGAGATGTCTGAAGGTTTTGCAGATTTCCTTACACAGATTTCCTTCCTCTACTGTATTTACTCTTTTCAAAAGACCTATGTGGTCTTCAGATTTTACCCCACTAAGTAAGAAATGGTCTTTTCTGTGTGAAATTGAGTTGTTTTAATGCTTTTCCCTAGATTAGCTTGCAACTTGCCTACAGTGGTAATAACAGATAAAAGCACTAACTGCTGCAGACACTGCAAAATGGAGCAATGTACAAGTAGTGAGAACAAACCCTGCGAATCCAGGGCAATAGGACCACAACATGGGAAGAGGAGATCATTCGGCATGACACATTTGTCTGGAAATCAACTCTCAGCTGAAGACAGTGAGAGGAGAAAAAGAAGAAGGGATGGGAACAGGGAGGAGGAGAGCCCCTTGCAGAGGCCATATCCCTGAGGCCAAGGCTATCCCTGAAGTCAAGACAGGTCAGGTGATTTCACAGCCTAGGTGAAATCCCAGCCCTTCTAGCTAGATTAAAACATGATATTTTATATTGCTCCAAGAAAACGGAACACATGTCAATACAAATAAAGTCTACTGTTAGCACAAACTTTAAGGGATCAGAATTTTGTCCTATAACCTGGAGAAACCTGGGGAAATACAGGCTGATTTTTATCACAAAATCCTAATCTGGTAATAATGTTATTTTTATTCAAATATTTAGTATTTTTTAGTGTAAGCAGAACCAAATTACTCTGAAAGGGTTATAAAACCAGCATTCTACTTTCCAGTGGAGAAGAGGTTGGGGGAAAACATGTAGCATATTATAATAGCAAGACTGTGCATTACACAAGTCACTAAAAAATAGAAATAGTTCTTTTTATCGTGAAGCAGGAGACAATGAAACAAAATTCATCCCAAGCTAGAAACATAGGAAGTTGTTCTGAGACAGGACAGAATCAAATAAACCACAGACTTCGCTTTAGAGGTAGTGAGGGATGATTGCACACCAAGTGTTGCTGCTCCCTCGCAGGCTCAGCAAAGCCCAGCATAGGCAGTAAGGGAGAAGCAGAGCCACGAAGCAGTTTGAGATCTTCAAAGGGGAGGTGATGAGGAAGACAAATGATGCATCTGGACTTCTGCATTTTTCCCTTTAAGAAGATAATATTAGTAATTTTGTTAAATAAATGCTGACTCAATTCAGCACTTGTTGCAGTTTTAGGAAAAACGTTGTTTATATCTGTTTGCATCTTGGAATAGACAGTGAAGAAGTTTTGCTCTAGCTTATGTTCCTTAGAGAAGGGAATTAAATACAAAGTACAGTGGGAATATATCTGCAACAGGATAAGGGATCTTCTGCACAAACATGGAGAGTACCATGAATGAGAGATTTGTCAGCATTTCATGATTAATAAGTCACCAACCTTCAGTCTGAAGTGAGAAGAACCCACCTTGCTTCTAGGAGCCCAGTGAGAGTGTAGACATTTGGAAGAAGGCACTGGAAGTTACCATGCAAAAAGAAGGGCAAGCTGTAAATACCTGAACTGTTGTGCTTCAGTCCGACACAGAGCCACTCTCCTGACCACCACTAGTTCCTCTTCAAAGGCACGCTAGAACCAGACTGCCCTCTATACCTCTACTTCACATTTCTCGTCTCCATTGGAATAATGTTTATCTTCCAGGCATCACTCTTATTTCTTTCACTGTTTCTGGCTTTTCAATGCTGTCCCCCATTCAGGTACTCCTGGGCACCTCTCGAGAACACCTGCATCTACAGTTTTAGTACTCACGTGATGATTCATGTTCTATCTCACTTTTTCTCTTCCCGACTGCTTCATCAGGCTGGCTAATTACAGACACTGAGTCTTCTGACTTCTGAACCTCTAGACCACATGCCATTATTCCTTTCAAGAATTTCTTAGAAGTGTATGAAAAATAAGTTTGTTTGTGGTTTTTTTTTTAATTAAAGCTCAGATTTCAACAGAATGAAAAACTTCAGAAGTCATTTTCAGAAAAACTTTCCACAAAATAGTCTTTATTCTTATCGCCACTCATAGCCACTGCACATTTCCTTTCCCACTCCTTTTTCTCTCCTTTTTTCCATCCACTAGGAACCTGACATAGGGTGTTAGTGAAAATGTAAGGAAAGAAATTGTCAAGTCCTGCAGAAACGGCCATGAAATGTCACTGGACCACCAAACAACAATGGACAAGAAGATAATGTAACAGAAATCATGGAAACTTCAAGTTGTATTTTTATTTAAACAGAAGATTAAACGCAAATCTCCTCTGAGGCTGTCATACTTATTTACATACATGCATATTTAAACCTCAGACAAGAACTAGTCCCAGCAAAGAGCTAGGACTGGGACTATGTGGAGCAGTGTGGGAGAGATGAAACAATATGACAAGCCAAACCACAGCTGAAGAGCTGAGACGACCCAGAACACCATAGTTTGTTCTGTTGGATTTTTTTGCAAGATCAGCTCCCTACTCTGATTTGTGTTGCAGAAACAAATGGCTGCGATCAGGAGAGTCCAGAGTCTACAATGAGCAATAAACAGAGACTGGTAAAGAGCAAGCCTCAAATACAATTTTTTCCCAGTCTCATGGCAAGAATAACCTCTTGCCTCACCCCTAGTTCTGTGTGCATGCCTGGTTGCTGTAACATTGCTTTTTTCACCTCCTACCGACACTGTTCATGTAAGCATTGAAGCTATGGCTCCATAATCATGAACAACATGAAAGCAAATAGATTTTCAAATTTCCTTGACTTATACTCTGCCCATTTCAATAGCACTATTAAATTTCTGCAGGAACTGGGCTAAGAGAAGAGTGAAAACTTGGTTTCCTATGCACAGATTTTAAGAAAAAAGTTTCTGTAGCACAAATACATAATATGTATTCAGTGCACAGTACTGAATTTGATTACACTGTACTGAATTTGATTACAGAAATGCACATCTATGAATAATGTAGGGATTTAAAAAATACCAAAACAAAAAAAAAAGATAAAAAGGTGTATTCTTGCACTGTTTGTTATCTCACTAAAATTATCTCTACCACAGTCGTTTACTTTCTAGTTTAAAATGAAGCTGCTTTAAAGAGCGGGGGTTAAATACAGCCAGAATAGTTAGGATAATCTGCCAGAAGAAAACTGAGGGCTAGAGACTTCAGATGGAGCACATCAGGGCATCTGGAGACATGCTACGGGTACAAGGACATGTTCATGGCAGTCCCCACGCCTTTGACCACACTGCTCACAAAACTCTCCTGAACTGGCAAGGCTTCAACAGGCATGTAGGAGCAGAAGGTTGGGTGCTTCTGATACAGTTTTTGCCAAAACCAGAGGTATCCATGGATAGCCAGGTCCATGTGCTTGTTCCTGAAACCACTATTCATTTGGTACATAATCCCTCTTGTGAGCCCGGACAGAGAACCCGGGCAGCATCAAAGGCGCTTTGTGCCATGTGCAATAGAAATAGCAGTGAAAAAAAAAAACAAACCAACAAAACAGTTTCTTCCCCAGGTGGCTCACAGTTTAACAAAAAACTGCAAGCAATTCTGAGAATTACTGAACAATTCACATAAGAGTTGGACTTGATGATGCTTGTGGGTCCCTTTCAACTCAGAATACTTTGTGATTCTGTGAAGTGGGGAAAAAAAAATGGATGAGAAAACCAGGATAACAGCTGGACACACAAACATCTGGATTTAGGGCTCTTAAAGCAAAGAAAAATCAGCTGTTTCTATTCAAGTTTTAACTACATTATTTTTATTTCACTTGACAGGTCTCAAAACAAATTGGTGGAGGGGGGACTGCCCCTCTAGGAGGATGCTTTCAGTGGGCTACCCCAGGAATCTGCCCAGGTCTTGGTGCTTTTCAGAATATTTCTTTCTATTCACTGTTGGCAAAAATTGAAACAACAGTCATAGAGTTGTCATAACCTAGACTGAAGTTGGTAATTTGGTTAGGTGAACTTACTCAACCACATAGTTCAAAGCGCCTGAACACACTGATAGGATCCAAGACCACTGCTTTCTCTGCTTATACTCCACATTTTCCCCCCATGTCACTCTCCTCCTCAATGCTGTGCACCATGCCGCATGCAAGGCCAGTGGAGCAGCAACTCCCAGACAGGTGTTCAGGCAGAAAGAAAATGATGTATTCCTCCTGCAGACAGCATTAGTGAAACCATTACTGAAATGCTGCATCCATTGCCACGGTCATGCTTCGGAAAGGATGTTTACCACAAAATTTTACAGGAACTCACATGCAGTGGTAGTAGCTGTAGACATAATCTCAGACCATTTACCTATGAGAAATTTCAGGCATGACTTGACTCAAAACTGCAGCTGATACAGGTCCTTAAGCATAAAAATGGAGATGCTAAGGCACCACTGGCTAGGTTCTGAGCTTTAGACCACTTCAACCAATGAACCTTTGGAACAATCTACTTACTGATGTAGTAAGCCACTTGATGGCTTACTTCAGTGGTGGCTTCTCCATCACTGAACCCTTTACATGATGATGAGCCACCTGCTCAAAGCCAAGCTATAGATCAAAGAAGTATTATGAAGCAGAACTTACTATCATGGAAACAATCACACCAGATAATCCTTTGCAGTCTTATTATCAATAAATTACTATTATTTCCATTATAAATTAACTAAATTTTTCTGGCCATCATCAAATCCATCATGAAACTTGGGTCTGAAGGCAACATGCAGATATAGCAAAGCAGCAAGAATGCAAATATGTAAAACAATAATTTAGCCCACCACACCTCCACAGCAGGAAAAATGAACAAGCAAGCAAAGAAGGGAGAAAAATAAGGGAAGGAAAAAGGTTTCATTTTCATCCCTGCAAAAAGAGACAAGCCATCTCTAGCTGTGTACAAGCTGAAAGGAAAAGGAGATACAGTCATAGACACACACACACAGAGATGACACTTTATTTAGAAAGTTCTGTTTCATTCACTTTTCCTTACCTGGGCTCTAGGACGTTAAGACTGAGTAGATACGGCGCTTCAGTTCTAGGACAGGCTGCTAATGTGTCCTTTTTCTAGCATAAAGGTCTGGTTGCTTAGTAAAATTTTACCCACATCTTTCCTTTATTTGGGCAGAGGGAGAAAGTTGAAACTATAGGCACAGATACAAGTATCTTTATGGTGAAGAGGCTTCAACAGCTGAAGCACTCTGATCTATGACTCTTCTTCCACTGCGCAGTTACCTCACATCAACTGCAGATATAGCAGGACTCAACAGAAAAGGTTTGCTGTTTCCTTTTCTCCTCCTTTTAGGGAGAAAGGCATATTATAGAAACAAATGTTTGTCGCTTTTAAGTGTTTCATACAATATAACTGTTGCCTAAAAGACCGCAGAGAAAAAAAAGGACTCCAGGCTTAGTGTATTAGATAAAGAGAGCAGGTCATTTAATCTCAGGCCTAAGGCTCAGGGAATACATACCATGCCTGCCTCTAGACAGTGGTTCTGATTTTATAATAAGGTCCATCCAATCCCCGTTCTGCCCCCCCACACGGCCCTTCAGAAATTGGGTCTATGGGCATTTGGGACCCCTTCTTCCTCATCCTCATCTTCTTCTCAGCACGCAGTCCTTGGAGTTCCCCCAAAGTTCTGGGCTTGAAGATTGCTGCGTCTCTGTGATATCTTCTGGTCCAGGCCTTAGGGTGTTTTTCTACAATTCTACCTTGAAAAGAAGACTGAACTCGCTAACAGAACTTTAGAGGGATTGATATGAAATGGGATAATAGGGTTGGGTATGTGTAAACATTATGCTACAGGGTAAGAGACGTAATACAGCCACATTAAAATCTGCATTCACTACACATCTACTTCTAAAAATCTATAAAAGTTTAAAAATCAAAAAAAGCTCTGAGGCGTCATAACAGAGTTGAGTACCTTAAACACCCAGTGCATTTTATTTATTGTTCATCATTGTGGGTTTTAACTCATTCTACTAATTTACCTATTATTCTGTGAAGATCTGAGTCCCGGTAGGACTGACAATGCCTCCACGCACAGGAGCTTCCTCCAAGCTATGGACAGAATCATTTGCATTTCCCTGTCCAACAATTTGAAACTACTTTCACATAAAAAATACTTACTCTTTAAAAGCTTTGATCATTTCAGTCTTAAAAGATTCCTGAGATAATGGGCACTTGCCCTTTTTCCTGAGACTACCCTAAAATATTTGGCCAAAAATAGCACAAGTATTATTGATGCAAACAGGAAGCTTGTTGTTAGAAAAGGTTTTATTATGTCCATATGAGTAAAACCTTCTTTTCTGTCCTGGTGACAGTCCATCACCACAAATCTCAGATAGTGATGTCTGAGGCAGTGCCAGCTGTGCCAGCTGTGGCTGAGTGCTGTTGAATGTCCATCTCCGATGGGGCATCTGTGGGGCCTGACTGCTCCTGAGCCCCAGACTTCACCGCGTGCACTGCATAGTTAAGGCTTGTGTTCTCCATCCAGCTCCACGAACCCCAGAGCGGATTATACAACATCCCATTCACAGTCTTGACTGAAAAGCCATCTAGGAAAGAAAGAAGCCATATAAAGCAATTGATGTTCTAAAATATCATAAGTCACTGCAGCATCGAGCCCTTTAGAACAGCAAGACTGAAATGCACTTCTTCCTGCAGGCTGGGGAGCAGCGCTTCACAAGCTGGGCTTTGTCACACACCACCACATGCAGTGCCACTGCCATTGCAGGTGACAGCAGGTCCTGCTCTTGGCAGCGGCTCCAACAGCTCTGTGCCAGGCCCTGAACCATCACCATGTTACATGGTGAGCGCCTGCAACGTGCTGTGCCAGAAACCCCGACTTCACACCAGCACACCTGGGTGACCAGAAACATTTTCTGTAGGCAGAGACATTCTTCAGATTGACGTCACACGCTCCAGAATCAAAATCTGAGCACGTATTTGGAAGGATTCTTAAGATTCCCTTTAGGAATAGGAAAATGTAAGACAGAGGCAGAAGAATGCCATCAAGGGCCCAGTGCAAATAAAGAGTGATTTATCACTCCCTGCTGAGCAGCGCTCAGTTCGCTGCATGGATCCGCTGTGTCCCAGCAGGATACAGGATGGAAGGCAGAAAACAAACACCCTATCGAAACAAATCACTCCACTGCACCTGCTTCTCCTTTTGAGGGAAGAACAGAAAGAACCACCAGTATGTGAACCAGTATTAGTCATGTTCCTTATGGCATCACTGCGAAGTGCCAGGAAAAGCCCTTGCCAAGAGAATAGCTCCACTCATACTTCAATTTCTTCGCAGTGAATTGAAGTAAAGTTAAATATTCCATGAGAGGGTTTTAAGACATCTGCAGCAAAGGAGGGCAATGGGCAGAACTCTTCCCAGCTCAGTGCTTTGCCTATTTTAAAAGCAATCAAACCTGCGCAATTTAATTAGAAATAATTAAAATCAGTATAATACAGTTTCACAAGAAAAGAGTAATGAATTTGTGGTAGGTTTTATCTTCACATTTTTTACGAAATATTTTAGCAACATAATATGAATAGAGAATATGGAGCAGCAACCAAAACTAAAAACGCCTCCTCCCAAGGGAAAGAAGACAAACAATGCAGAGGCAGCTCTGGAGTGCCAGTACAGTTATTGCCTCAGACATGGCCTAGAGCACATGAACCACTTCAGAGCATACATTCTGCCACCAAAACACAATGGAAAACCTTGGAATTTTTATTTAGGCTATCAAGGAGAGGGCAGCTGTAATATGATTTGTTTGAGTAATCACTGGATTCTTAGGATTTCACTTAGTTTATTTATTTTATGCAAAATCCAGTAAGCAAAAGTGTCTTTTAACCAGAAATAATATTCATGATATATGACTGTTACCTCAGTCAGGAAAAACTGTGTATTGTTGCTAGCACTCAACCCATCTAGCTTATTCCTTTGCTATTTCTACAGGGACCATTTGGATATCTCTCTCTGCATTCCCATTGTTTGGCCTGGAACTTACTTGATTCCAGAAGGTGCTCCAGCTCTTCAGGGGGAACAAACTTCTCCCACTCGTGTGTTCCTTCTGGTACAATGCCCATTATCTTTTCTGCAACCACAATTCCCAGGACGTAGGACAACTGCGTTTTATTGATTGTCGTAATGAATAAAGAACCTTCAGGCTAATCAGAAGATTAAAATATTCAATTAGAAGAATATTAACTTTAAAATTGTAAATTTAATCACCTTAAAGTACAGAATTTGTCAATCTGCAACTCTACACAATGCAAAAAGAAAGAAGTAATTTTTTTCCCAGGATAGGTATTTACAAGTATAACATTTAAATACAAGAAAGAATATAATGGTCTAACAGAATGACTCAGTAGTCCTCAAAGAGTCAACATAATCAGAGCCTCGTGTGGCCTATAAACCACTTCCTTGCCCAAAGAACACCTAACAAAGAACAAAGTCACTTATAATATTTCCTGCCTGGGAAATGGTTAAATAAAAGATATTAAGGCATATATAATATCTATCATAAAAACTGCCCAAAACTAAAAAGCAATCAAACAAACAAAAAAAACCCCAAAACCAAAACCCCTTTTTAATTGAAACCAAAGTAAAATGTGCAACACTGCCTAATTTTTGAGATTCCTGAGTGCCTTGCTGTGCTTGTCTTCATGATCACACAGTTAAAAAAACAAAGCCAAAAAATAATTAAAAGTCCTCAAAAGACTGTCTGGTAGAAATAAACGAAAATTTCTTTGTCCTTATCTGGCTAAAAATTAGTTCCATTCAAATAATCGATATTCCTTCTGATGACCAGAAGGATAAAGGAAAGCTGCTGCTTGTGTGCTGAGCCTACCGTGCTTCTTTACAAAGGAATATCAAGAGGAATAACCACCTGATTATTCCCAAGTACAATTATGACCCTTTAAAAGCAATCCAGGAGCATATCTGATGTGATGCTGGAGCTGGAATAGAATCTTGTGAGTCAGAAACATCACTCCAGTTTCAGTGCAGTCTGAGCTATAGCTGTCCATCAGCAGCAGCACTGTCACGTTTTCTCTCATCTGGGTGAAATCAGATGCAACCAGACTTCTTAAGGTCTTGATGCAATGCAACGTTGCAGTACTAGGCAATAACACTAACACTTTGCTCAGGCAAAGGTTTGCTAAGGGTTGGGGAAATAAATTTCCCAGCTAAAGCTGGGAAGATGCACTTGCATCACAAAGGAGAATGGCAGGCACCTCTAGAGTGTGCCCCTGACTTCAAAGTGGAGAAATGAATGCAGATGCACTTTCACATTCCTTTAAGTAAGAGCCATAATAATAAAATAGAATAAATATTCCCAATAATGAAAGCAAAAACTCACTTACCTTTAACACCTGAGAACAACACTTGATAAACGTTTCAAGGTCAGCCACATGCTCCACTACTTCAGAAGCTACAATTACATCAAAGGTTTCCATAGACTCTTCCACAATCTCCTCCAGTGAACTGGACTTGTACTGTATTCTCTTGGCCAGGACTGGATCAAATGACTTGTGCCGATCTGCTGTTCTAATGTTGTCCTCCAGAGGATCAATTCCAGTAACTGAAGCTCCCAGTCTAGCTAAAGGCTAATAAAACAGATTACAATTTATTCTCTCCATGAAAACAATTTACTTAAGGCTAACTTTGCAATGTACATACATGATGCAGAAAACATCCATCAGAGAACAAGACAAACAACAGTATCATGAGCTCTGATCCAGCAATTTTATTTTAAATGTTTACCAAAGCAAGAAAACCCTTAGATTTGGAAGAGGTGGTGTTAATTTTCTTAGAAAATTATACACTGTGATATACACATATTATATACTGGAATATAATTGTCTTTTAGAATAATTTATTCTGAATCTATTTCATTACAGCAAATAAAGATTTCCTCCACTATCACTCTCTGATAGAGGGGAAAAAAACAGAGGGGGGGAAATCAACACAGTAATTAAAGGGGGGAAAACAATGCCATATTTAATTACTGTCATTACTTTCTTCAACATCCTCCTGTAATGGTAAATCCTCATATCTTTTTAATGGTTACTTAATATATGATTATCTCTGGGACTTTTTCACTGCTGAGAACTAAACACTGATGTTTACTAGGATAGCATCAGCCTTGGCTGTCACTCAGGTTTCTCCAGTGTCTTCTTACTCCTAGGTTAACACCTCAGTCATCACCTCTTTTGAAACTGAAACAGGCTGCAGAACATGACCACATGTATGATATTCCAACCTGAAATTCACCAGTTGTTCAGCCTGAGAAGGTGATGCAGGACATCAGTTTTGCCAGCCTTGTCAGAGAGACTGCTCTCACAAGGCTAAAGGATTTTGTTTAGAAGAGAAAAAAACCCAACAAAACAAAACACAAAAAAACCAGGGGACAGATTCAGGTCCCTTTGTAACACCTCATTTCAGATGCTGATGAAGTTCCCAGAGTAAGTCAGCCAGACCTGTAACCCTAAATGCACAAACCATCCCTGGTCTACTGATGGGATCACTGTTCAGAGCCTTTGTGGACAAAGAGTTCCACCACAAACAGCACCTTCTCACTCCTAGGTTTGTGCTCTGAGGAAGCCTCTGTAACATCAGAAAATATTTCTTTGGTAATGCGGATTGTTGTGATTCTAAGTATTCTTGCGTAGGCTTGTAAATTGAAAATAAATAAATAAATAAATAAATACTTTTTCATGGTTTTTCCCTTTTGAGTGTTTAAAATCTTACTTTACTGATAAACCTCAGAAATTTAAAATTTCTTGTTACCACCTCTCTTGTTTTCTGTAAACCACCACCACCATTATGCAAACCAAATATTCTATAGGGTTTGTAGGATACACTACACTACATTCAGCAATTAACTTATCATAGAAGAGAAAAGGTCCTCCTTGGATGAATAGAAATTAAGCAGTGTAATAGTAAAAACAATTCAAATACCTTGTACAGTTTTTAACCAGAAAACACAGAGCACACCGTTTCTTACCTCACTTAGCAGTCCTCCGCCACAGCCAACATCAAGAATCTTTACTCCAGAAAGTGGATTTCCCCGATGATAATTATGACTCATGCTCAACAGAGTATCTCTGAAAGAAAAGAGATGTGATTGAGGTCGAATACACAAGGTGCTTTAGTAGATGCAATATTCAGTTAATTTAAGTACTGATAATTGTTTTTCTTCTACAATGTTTTCTGAGATTATGCAGAAACAGTACATATAAGAAAAATCCATCTTCAAAACCATACCTAATAAATGGCACTCTAATATCATTCATAGAATGAAGGGCTGAATATTCTCCTTCTTCATCCCACCACTTATGTGCGAGGAGCTGGAATTTTTTTATTTCCTCTGAATCCACTGATGAGTGTGAAGTGCTGAAAGGCCTCTTTGCAGCGAGCCTAAATAATGAAAGCTGAGTGTCATTAAACCAATGACATTTCATGCTGGCTGAAATTAAGGAAAAACAAATTCTGCAACAGAAAAATAAAAAAAAGTAAAACTCATGTTCCTTTAGAGACTCTAGTTTGACTTGTTTAGTAGCACACAGATTTTATATGCTATATGGGTAACACACCTTCCCAAACAGATGGCTGCATGCCTGTAGTTTTTATGTCGATAATTAATAAAACAGGCAGAGGCCACTTCAAACATTTAAATATGAGCAAGATGGAAAAATGGCTCCATGTGACATTGTCACAAAGTAAAATTAAATTGTTATAGAAAATGGTAGTCCCTGTCACATGGGATCATTTTAGATGCAATACTTACATGCTGCTTTTCATTTCAGTCAGAGAGACAGGCAGAGTACTACTGGATTTCAGTTGTATTTTCCAGTTGTAGTCCTCAAGGATACCTCTCAGGCCTGTCTGAAAAGACAGATCAGCACGGCCATCTGGATAAAGAAAAGGCAGCCAAACGAAAAACATCAGCTTTAGGAGAGCTCAGAAGCAAAATACATAGCTGTAACAATGCAGCTCTAGCACAATACTAACCATGCAAATCTTTGCATATTTGGTTACTATCAAAATTAAGGAGTGCACGGGGATTAAATACGAGCGTATGCCAGTTCACCACCCCTGTATTTCTCAAGTTACATGCAATGCCAAATTTCAGAGTGTGAATGGAGTTTTTCATGCAGCTGAAATGTTTCAATTAGTGTAAATTTCCCTATAATGTTTATTCTGATCATAAGGTGTGCATACACACACTTATCAGCAGTGTGTTTATTACGTGTTGGGATGACAAACATACAGCCGGCACGCTCATTTTGCATTGTATGAAATGGTAAGGAAACGTAACTAAGAAAACCGCACGGACTGTGCACAGACAGGCCAAGGACACTATACTGAAACTGCCCTCCACTCCTGCTTTGCCAGCGCAGAGCTCAGCTCATCCTGGCACATCCCCGCTCACAGCGAACTGCTGCCCGCTCCACTGAGCCCCCAGAACACAGCACTACCTCACCGCACCCACAGCAAACCACCCCCGAGGACGATTTTAAGCTGCACAGAGCGAAGCAGCGATCCACAGACAGCCCTGGGCTGCAAAGGAAGCCGCAGAGCACAAACACCTCCTCTGGGAGAGCCCCCCCCGCCCGCCCCGGGCTGCCGCTCCGGGCCCGCCGGGCGGCCGCTGGGCTGGTGCGGCACTGCCAGCCCGGCCCGCGGGGCCGGGGACGCATCCAGGAGCTTCCCCACACGCCTGCCGGGAAGTGTGCGGGGCCCGGCTGCGGGGGACTCGGGGACGCGACGCCCCGTCACCCGGCCTGTACCGCGGGCCGCGCCGGAC
>JAWMRA010000113.1:75014017-75044343 GCA_035584735.1 Pseudotriccus pelzelni | reverse complement strand
CCCTCCCGCCCGGCCGGCCCCGCTCACCGCCCGCCGCCCCCGGCAGCGCGGCCGCCGCCCGCCGGCGCCGCAGGCCGCGGGTCAGCGCTCGGGCAGCCCCGGCACCGCCGCCGCCGCCTCCCCACATCGCCGTCACCGCCGCGGCCGCCCCGCCCCGGTCCGCTCCCGGCCGTGCCCGCTGCCTCTCGGGCGGCAGCCGCGAAGGTTCCGCCCGCCGCTGCGGCCTCTGCGAATGCCAACCCGTACGGTGGCACTTGTCGCCAGGGCTTCACCTGGAGCGACTCTGTTTAAGTGAGTACCCCCTTAGTCCTGATCCTCGCCTGTCTTGGAACAAGAGAAGGGTCCCTGAGCAGAGGCTCGTTCGGAAGACACAGCGACGAACAGTTTTCAGTCTCTGTTATTACCAAGAAACTTACTGGATTTGCAGGGCAGGGCACAAACCACAAGACTCCTCCGTTCAGGGAGAGGGGAGGCACGGCAGGCAAGCGACTCCCACCAGCCTGCAGTGCTCCGCTGCGGGATGGAGCAGAACTCCTGGGCCCCCAGCGTGGCTGGGCACGAAACAAGCACCCGAGCGCTTCCTTTCGAGAACCACCACCCAGGCTGGTTTGCTGCTGCCAGTTTCAGAGGCTGCCGTGTCACCGTTTGCAGACAAAGCCAGGCTGTGGCCCAGGAAGCACAAGGATGCCTTTCCCGCTCCCTCGCCAGGCACTGCAGCCGAGAGCCCTGGACTGAGGTTCAGGAGAGCAGCTCTGGCGGTTCAGAGCTGACAGACACGGGGAGCATTTTCCTCCCAACTTGGGATTCAGCATTTTCAAATCACCATGGTGACCTAGTTTAACAAGCTTAAAATGGAAAAGAATTTAGCCTGGTTTTAAAACGATTCATTTTCTGACACTTCATTGAGTTGCAGGTCTCACAGTAGAGAGTAAGAACCAAAGTTGGCTGGAAGGGCACGGTGCAAAGCAAGGTAAGGTGTGGAAACAGCAGCTGGCAGCACTGTGGATACTGGCATCCACAGTCAGGAAGCACGGCCTGCACAAAGCCAAGGGCAGGGGCATCCTCCAGACTGAAGGAAGTTTGGAGTAGTATAACCAGTTATGGTTTGACTTGCTCTTGCCTCTAACACCAGTCTGCTTTAAATGACCTTCGTCGGTGCTTACAACCCTCACTGCTTGAAATCTGCCTGTTTACAGCTCTCCTATAAATACGCTATAATTTATGTAGTAAAGTTTGGGGTTTTTTCTTTTTAAAGCTAAACACAGACTGCTGAAAGGGTTTGAAAAAGCTTATCTCAACAGCAGTTAAACATATGGCAAACCTGCATCACTTCTCTACTCACCTGCTTTCCACACAACAAAACTCATGGTTAACTGAAGAGTCGTTAATAACACCTCAGAGCTACTGAAAAAAACAGAGCTCATAGAAATCCTGTATGCTAGGACAGTCTCCTTAAGATACAAGACTAAGCCTCCCTTCAAAATGTGCGTATGCCTATTATTTATACTAATTAATTGCTTGTCATTTATTTAGCAAAGGAAACACAGAATCTGAGTGAGAACAAACCCTTAAGTTGCCATTGCTTTTATATTTGTGATTTTAAAATCAGTAACAAGCAATTAAATACATGCACACTGGCAAGTATTCTACTTAAGAGGATAAGCTCATTTCAAACTAGAGGTAGCTATTCCACAAGACAGGGCCTCAAGGACAGAACAGAGTTTTTGTTATTGTACCATATTTCAAAATGCATGTAGTTGCTCCATCTTTAAAAGTCAGAGTATTTTACCCAACTGCTCTTTATTTGGCCTATTCATGGACACAGCTGGTCCCTGTTCTTACATGGCGTAGCAGGGACCTTAGAGTACATATTCACATTGGTTTTGTTGTATTCATCTTCAGAACAATTTGCATGGAAATCATTGTTCATTTGATTCCACACTACCCCTTATTTATTAAAAAAGTTTTCAAGGCAAATGCCTCCAAATGTCGTGTTGCTGCATAACATTCAAAATCCTCTGTCTTGCTTTCCTGCAGTGCCCTGAAACATTTTAGCAGCATTCATTTTAAAATGTAAAAGAATAGAGCAACAACCCAATTTAGACTTTTCCAAAAAGATACATACCCATTTTTGTATATATTTGCACATATTTGGATCATTTCATAAGTATGGAATTAAAAGACTGGTTGTTATTTTAGCCTTTTCTGTTGAAAAACATTCCTAAGGGATTCCTAAGGTTTTACTAAAACCCAAAGAAGTCTAACGTATGTGATGCTGACAGAGTACCGATGATATTTAATTACTGAGTACTGAGCAGGCCGTTATAGTAAGATTTCTGAAACAGTTAAATACAGAGATCGTATGCTCTTTTTATTGGCATACAGTCACTACCCATATAAGTGCATTTGTGTCAAAAAATAATTTTCATATTTACAGGAAGTGTCAGAGTTCCAGTTGTTGGCAGAGTATATAAAGCTTTTCATACACAATCTTTTTTATTATTAGACAGAGAATATAAAATCTGAACTGAAAATCAATGCATTCTGGAAACTGTATTCCTCAACAGCTTTTCTTAAACTTATTTCTAATTTCTTTCTTTCTTTTTCTCTCAAGGCATCCTTCTAAAATATCTGAACTGTTGCTCTACCTACTTTTAAAAAAATCCTCGCTCTTACCCAGAGCAAAGAGTGTAGCAAGACTGGACCAACACATTTTTATTTATACCCCTACCACTGCAAGTAAAAGTTATGTGTTGCAAATTATGTCTTATTTTGCTAATAGGTATGACTTGTTTACGTAAAAGGACATAACTGGGGGTTGGGGGAGTGTTATAATTTATAAATGATTAACTAATTCTTTATCTGTAACAGTGTTTTGATAAACATGCGTGTATTCACTAGCCATTAGCTTGCTTAATAAAGGCTTAGCTAAAATGTGATTCTTTGCTCTGACACTGTTTATTTTTGCATCTAAATTATGAAAAAAAATTACAGTGGAAAAACGCTGCATAGCTTAATTCTAATTTAGTTAAATGGATTAATCTGTTCATGAAAACATGCTTTGCAAGTTGCCTGTACTAGTATATTTTTTTCTTAGAGGATACAGCAAATCAAAGGAAACTTACTTTGATGTCAGGCCTTTTATCTTTTTCACAACTGGTGTCATACCAGACCTTCTAGCCACAGGTGTCTCCCTGAATTCGTGTTCTTCTGCAACAGTCACTGGCCTAGGGTTGTGTATCGTTGGTTTGGTTTTTAATGGATATTATTTCACACTTTTGTTACTAACAGTCAATTTCCTGAAGTAGGTAATCAGTGACCTCCTTCACTTTATAGTGATACTAAACCCAAAAACTTACTGACATTGCTGTCTAATCAATGTATTATCCTTACAGGAATCACAATTCTCATAATGCTAACAAAAATAACCAGCTTTAATATGCACTATGCATTTAATGCATGTGCCAAAATGTTAAGTTAACCTATTATCAGTTTTGTAATGTGGACTCAGTGACAATTGTAAACGTATTCCATAAAAACATCTAAAATTCTGAGATATATTTGTGTAATATCCCTGAACATCCAGAAAGTTCTTTCTGAAATCTGGGTGAGGAATATAGTTCCAGAGCTTAATACTGTCACATGAGATCAGTTAGTCGCACATATTCCTAATGGGGTTCAGTCTGTTTAACTATAACTTGTATTACAGTGACCCATATTTTACACACACAGCATATAGTACTTGCTAGACCAAAAAATAGGCTATTAAAAATCTATTACATATATTTAAAGGAAAATGTCTTTGCTCTGTTCTTCCACAACCCCAATAGAGTAATCTCATCAAATCCAGGAATTACATATTGTGACAAGTGTTCTATGTTAAATCTTTCTCAAGTACTTTAAAAATTTGTTATACCAAAAAAGCTGCCTTTTTTTTTAAGTACTTTCTACCATTTAACACAAAATTCAGGTGCAAGAATTTTAAACAAAAATTAACTAAAGAGCTTTATTGACATCACAGTACATTCAATAGTAATTTTAAGAACATTACAGCTGAAAGAGAATGGCCTGTTTTATAGTCTTAATACGCACTACCGTTCTTGAAAAAATGTAATACAAAGAAATCCTATTAGGTATTTAATTCTGAGCAGCATTTGGAAAAAATACACCTATGTACAGATAAAAAAAGGATTCTGGTTTCACCTACATAGCCACAATGTGCCTCTATAATGAGACAAGCCTTTTATAACTCATGGAATTTTTAAACGTCATAGCACTGGTGCCATAAATTCCTCAGCGTTTACGACGAAGAGGAGTTGTTGATCTGAAAAATAAAGGAAAAGGGGGAAAAAGTTAATTGGAAAAAATAAAAGACCCCCAAACCCACACACACTTTAGGCTTAGTAATTAATAGTTTTAAAAGGTTTTCCAAAGTTACTTTTGCCCAAGACAAAAAGTTTAATAAATACCATACTTTAAAAAGTTCATATGTCGAACACATGAAGACGAATATAAAAAAAAAAAAAATTTTAAAAGTCAGACAAAATACTTAAAAAGTATACTACCTTGATCGTGACTTAGACTTGTGTTTGCGGCTTGCCTTCTTACCAGACCTTTGAGATTTCTCCATGGAGCATGACCGAATATGCTTTGATTTCTTAGCCTTCTTTTCTTTACTGCTTCCTGGTGATTCAGAACTACTTCTCGCACTAGATTCAGAGCCTGACCGCTTCTTGCTATCTTTGGTAGTGATTTTTTTGCTTTCTTGTCTGGAATCCTGTCTTATTATTTTCACACATATTGAATCACGAGAGAAAGTTCTTTCACTGTCTCTTTTTCTCTTCAATCTACTGTCGTCATGATTGCCAACCTTACTTTCTTTTTCCTCTTTTTTGGGCTTATCTTTTCTTTTTTCCTGATCTCTCTCCCTTTCTCTGTTCTTTTTTCTGTCTTTATCTACACCTCCTCCCTGCTCCTTCTTCCTGTCTTGATCTTTACCCTCACTTTTATGTTTGTGCCTATTTCCAGTTGGGCTTCTACGCTGGTCTTCAGCTTTACGTCTGTCCCTGCTTCTGCTGCGGCTTGCACGGTTGGCTCGCCGGTCTCTTGAGCGGCTACCACTTCTACGTCTATCCCAGCTTTTCTCTCTTGAAGGACTCCGGTTTCTCCGCCTCTCCCCTCTTTCAGCGCTGTGATTTCTACTAGATCTTGTCCTTTCCCTCATTTTCTCTCTGCTCCTACTCCTCTCTCTCCTATTTCTGTGGGAGTAACTCCTGCTTCTGCTGCGCCTAACCTTATGTGACGGCGTCCTACTGCGACTGTGTCTCTTCTTCCTTTTAGGAGAGGAAGAACGTGAAGAGCTGCGACTGCTACCTGAGCTAGTGCTATAGGATGAACTAGATACTGTGCTGCTACTGCTGCTGCTCCTACTATTGCTGCTAGTGCTACCACTGCTGGAGCTTCTAGACCCACTCCTTCCTGTCCTGTCTTTACCCTCTTTCTTGACTTCTACATCAGGTGTGATTGCATTTGGAGATCTTTTCTTTTCATGAACCATATCTGCTTCAATTTCTTTTGCCTCCTGTGATGCTGAGTTACTATTTTGTTCTTTGTTGATAAATTCACTCATCTCTTTTGAAACTTTTTCATTTTGTAGCTTCTCTTCTGAAAAAAAAAGGTACACAGAAGAAAAAATGCAATCAATTTGGAGCAATATGTCAATAATTTCCATACTGTTACTTTGACAAAACCAAATTTCCAAGCACCTCTCTTAATACTTATAATTAAAACACTGTCCACCACCATACCAAACTGCTCATTTTCTTTCCTTATAATTCTAGAAACGTTGTCCTCCTGGTTTAGAAAAAGAGTACAGCCCAGACATTTTTAGAAGTCCTCGATGTTGTTTCATGTTTCAGTGGTTTAAGATGAAGTTCTCAACCAAATGTCCTGGACACCAGAACTCCCAAATCCATCTACACACAGAGATTTTTTCCTTCTGCAACCTTACGGTACACCTGATTCTCTCCTTCTCCATCCTACAACACCCCTCTAGCGGAACTGATGCTTCCTGCCTTCGTTCCAGCCGTGTTCATCTGGGTTTGGCTGGTCTGAAAAAGCTGTATTTCCCACACAGCACATGGGTGGCCTCTCAATGTCAGAACAATGTTGGCTGTACCACTATACTTTGTAGACCTTGGTACCCAAAAGAGTTTTAGAGGTACTTTCTGCTGTAGTGACATACTGGGTTGTAATTTTGAATAAACCATAAATGCTAACTAGTATGAACAATCAACATTTTTCCTTGTAGGTTTTATAGACGATGAATGCCAAGGAAGGGAGGAATAGCATTAAAAAAAGGAGACTTGTAGATATTTCTTTGCTTAAGACTCAGCTCAAAAGTTAATACCACAGCATGTAATACAGGTACATGGTGAAGCTCGCACAAAGTGAAAAGTTAATGTCAGCTAAGATTAGATGTAAGTTTGGCAGTCAGCAAATACGATAAACGTGGTAAGATGACAACAGATGAATTAAAAATATGTTTCTTGAAAGTAACATAATGAGTATCAGGCCATGACTTCAGACCCTCAGAGCATTTTCCAGAGGTTTATGAAATTTAAAAATAATTATTTCTATTCAACCTAGGATCCTTTGCATCATTGGCCAAGTTTATCTCCCCTTCCCATTTTAAATTGAACCCAGAAAAAAAAAAGTGACATACAACATTTTTAGCCAAAACACGGCCTTTTGATGTGGGCTGAATTAATTTAGGGAATAAAATTGCATCCAGAAACACACAGTGATTCAAATGGTAGCTGATGGTCAAATCTAATCCAGAAAACAATTCCATCTGGTCTTCAAGTTATTAGGCAATACAGGCAAAAGCCAGTCTATATGTTAGAAGATGCTGTATAGTATATTAGAAATCTCCTGCCTTTCCAAAACACTGCTACAAATGACTGCATTTAGTATTCTTCCATATTTTGGATGTACAGAACCAGCTGCTTTACTCTAGATTTCTATTTCTGCAAGTATTTCCATGGAGATGTTTCCACACTGGCATTTGGCTTCGTGCACTTGGAAGACAGAGGTCATAAGCTACCACTCGGTCCTCTCCATATGACTATCCTTTTATGCATACATCTTAATATTCGTATCTCTCTCTGAGTGTTTCAAGGAAACCAAAAGTTTAGTTAATTCAGCCTTTCATTAACAGCAGCATCTGTTTTATTTCCAGGCCTTTAAAATAAAAAGTAAAAGGAGGAAATAATCAATCTTAAAGTGCTAATCATAATAGCACTTTCTCCTTCAGCCCATGAACTTGGTTCATGACTTGTTAACATTGCATTCACCTGTTGATCTAGACTGCTCTTCAGCACTGCAAGGTGACTGTGATACCTTTTTGACCTACATTATCAGCACAAAAGAACAAACCTTACCTTGTATGGAAAAGCAAAAATAAATCACAGATTGTTGTTGTTTTTTGGGGGTTTTTTTGTTTATTTTTAAATCAAGCCTACCATCTCCTTCATAGGCTAAAGTGTCAACGAGTTCAGTAACTTTTCCCTGTCACTGGGTTAAAACCCAGTTATGAAGATGCAGCATATGGAAAAAACCCTCACCTACAACAGAGGTCAATGAGCGCAGAGAAACTGCAGGTCCCACTGTACATTCTGAAAGATGTGCTGCCTGAGATTAGCAGAAAAGCAAGTTTTTATGATGATGTGAAATGTGCTTCATATACTAAAGAGCATTCAACCTTAAGGAATCAAGTTTATATAAACTGCAGTCTGGTGCAGAAAGGTGAAATTTATCCCCTAGGCACAACTGAGACACTAAAAACTTTTAAAAATACATTATACACACACGTGCATTTTTATAAAGTGATATGATTGTTTATACAGTATGTGTACAGTACAATATCTAGAGCATACCTATATGCACCCTGTCTCCCCTTTATACACTGAAGTGGAAAAATTTATGAAAACGCTACATGCATTTTTTTTCTTTTTAACAAGAACGAAGCAAACCCCATTTTGATCAAGTAGCTCCAACATCTTTTTTGTTCAAACAGGTTAATTAAAAATAAATAACATTATTTCTACATTTGGCATAAAACGCATTTTCTCTCCCATCAGTTTACATACACTAAGTATCAAACTCCATATACATCAGATTTACCTTCTAGCTGTTTTTCTAGTAGTAGTTGCTGTTCTCTCTCTTTTCTCCAAAACGCTTCTTGTTTTTGCCTGATTCTGTGTCGTAATTCCTCATCATCAGTATCAGATGATTCAGAGCCTCTGTCACTCCTCTCATCTTCACTGTCTCCTGATCCATAACCACCCAGTCCACCTGCGTGCATAAAGCCCAGTCTATCACGAGGAAAGGTTAAGCTTTGTTCTTAATATTTCTGTGAGGCAAAGAGGAGAGTAACATTCCCTTCCTTCACTTCCTCTTCTCTGAAGAAGTCCCTTTATTCTGGTAAGTGCCAATGTTGTTTGACTGGTGTGTTCAAGGCTCCCATATCTGCACTGATGCTCACTGTCTGGTTCTACTCCTTCTGGAACAGCTTGTCTATGTTCAGCAAGCAACCACTGTGATCACGGTACTTTTTTCCATTGTATGGAAGGGCAAAAAAGCTCCCTGTGGAGATTGTAATAGTGCCTGCCTCTGCATCAGCAACCGGACAGAAAATGCCTGGGATCTTTCCCAGAAGACACCTCTGAAATTACTTCAGCCGCCTCCGTAGTCCAGGCTACAGAAATTCTGAATGCCATATCAGTTTTTCTATACCGATTTAGAAAACACTGCACTTTGACAGGTATGGAGATGGAACAGAAACAGGCTTTCTTCTCCCCCAGAGATTAATAACTACTGGACTGATAAGAAGGATAAAGTCAATTTAAACATCTGACACAGAGATATTTTACTTTCTTTCAGTCTAAGGTTCTTACAATCTTTATTTAGTTTTGCAATATGAATACCTGTGATGATAACATTCAATCTAATTCATAAAATTCCATGTAGTGAACATATAACTGATCACTGACACTGCTGTAGTATGTTTTAGATGATAAAAATCATGTTGGGAAAGATCTTTTGCAGTTGTGTCTCAAGCTGGAATTTCAATCTGTTTTTCCCATGTTGTTTATGGTAATATATGATATGGGAGCCTTTGCGCTTATGTAGCTTTTCAATAAAATAATAATTACAAAGATTATAATATTTTCATTTACAGACTTTCACATTACTCTTCTATCAACTTTCCCCTCTGCTTTGGATGGATCAAGACAGGAGAAAAATATAAAACAGCATTCCTCTCTTTGAAGACTGCAGTGCGCTTCTGAAACTATGACACTTCAAAAAGTAAATTTATCTAAAATTTTTACATATTTTCAAAATAAGGGCAAGATTCTCATACACTAACTGCCTAGTCCTTTATTCCAAACACTATCCCACTTACATATCAATAGGATCACCTGTAGAACAAACAAAGGTGCTGATAATGATACAGTTATCAGAAAGTGACCCATACTCCCAGGCAATTAAAGTCTAGTTTCAAAATGCAATTTCTAGAAACGCAAGGCAAGAGCAAAACTCCCCCTTTAAGCCCTCTCAAAAATAAGGAACATACTTACCGAGTCCAGTGAGGGAAGCCAGTGCACTGGACTGTGCCAGCTGTTTTGCAGGAGCTTTGTATCACATCAACAACAGGAACAACATGTTAACACAAATAGCCACGATTTCATAGTCATGAGTCTATGGTATTGTTAAATCTACTACTATTGCTGTTCTTTGGAGGGAGAGAAGAAACATTAAAAACGCATCATCCATTTAAAACCACTTCCAGATTTTCTGACCACGAAGATTTAGAATTTAACTGCAAATTAATAGTGAACAGAAAAAACCCAAATATATACTCATAAATCCTTTTCCAAGTTACAGCATCTGCATAGAATTTTCAATTTCAGTAGTTACATATTTAGATTAACTCTGTTATGTTAAAACAATCTGTTATGCAAATACAATACATGTTAATAGTGAAAGTAAATTAATTACTAATTGAGGACTCAAAGTTCATCTCTTTTCACTTCTGAACAGCCTTGAGGTAAAGATGATAGTATTAAGAAACAGCTACAACTCAAGAGCCATCGACACACAGGTAGTATTTTAACTGAAATGAATTGTATGAAAAAAAAATGGAATAACTGAAGTAACTCACAATACACTGCACAGGACAACAGTACATGATTACTGGATTTGAACTCTACCAAGTTGGATGCATTATACTGGAATTGTTCTTGAGGGAGAACTATGGAGGTTAAATGTTCTAGAGACATGCAAATATAGAATATTCGCAGAAGAAAGTAAAAAGAAACAAAAAAAACCAAAAACAAAAACCCAAAGGTCGGCATACCTTTAGTTGCTTTACGGTGAACATCTTTGGCCACATAATAGATCTCTTCGTTTGTGACATCTAAGAGAATCTCTGTCAGCAGCATTTTTGTCAGCATCATCTGAACAAAATGGTATAGGCAAATAAAGGCCAAAACATCTGAATAAATACTGCATTCAAATTACATAATAGGACTTCACTTCTTTTGATAGCTATGGAAGTAGTCTCCTGCACATTTTATTTAACGACTTCTTAGAACAGACATGATTAAAAAACCTAAGACCAAAACTGTTTAAATGTGACCTGATTTCAAAACTTTCAGGTGTGTATTTTGACTGCGAACTGTATCTGCATGTATTGCACACAGCTATCCAGGGCACTGATCCTAATGTCAAAGATGATATAACAACTGAGTATGTAAAACAGAAGTGTACTTAGACTGATTCCAATTATTCTTTCAAAAAATAAGGAGCACATTTCTCTGCTATGCTGCCTACAAAAATCAGAGGTTACTTACATAGGATTTTATTATTACATATTTACTACAAAAATTGAAATGGTGGTAGCTCATTCTCCAAGATGCTCAGTCTGGCCACATGCTTTACAAAAATATATTCATCAAACTTACTAGAATTCAGGGCTTTAATTAACAAGGTTTCAGTTGTACAATTAGCATTCAACTGTGATTTCAAAGTATGAAGGTTCTGCACACAAAGTGAAACTGTTGCTGGTCTAGGACTTAGGTTTCTAGCTCTTTCTTGCATGAATACATTTCTTACATTTCCTTTCACAGGAACTGAGGCTAAAGCATGGATTTGAGATGGGTGCACTTAATAACTCAAGTTTTCAGAAATCTGACAAGTGAAGCAAACCACACAATAAATAACAATCAATGTAAAAGTTACAGTCATTATATTCTTTCACTATTGTGCTAAACATATATCCTTGATTCTATAAGAAAGACAACATATGAAGAGACGTGCAAATATCTGTACAATGTGCACTTAGTGAGAACTACATTATTAATACCATTTGATACTCCTTTTCTTCTTCTGTCATTTCTGGTTCACTTTGCTCCTCTTGAGCAGCTGGGGATGGACTCCTGCTGTTTTTTCCAACACTTACAGCTTCTGTGTTTTCAGCATCTTCATCTTCCTCATCACTGTCCTACAAGAACAGCATCATACATTTCAAGAAAACATAGATGTCAAGTGTTGCAGGAACATGATGGATATATGAGCAATTTATATTGCGTTCTGTAGTTTTTATAAAGTTTGCTTTAATATAGCTTTATAGACACTGTAAACTGTAATTGTCAAGATGGCTGCGAGTCTTCTAGCTAGAACAAAGGGAACATAGTGCCAAGAAGAAGGCAGGGTTTGATAAAGTAAATAATTATCTCATTCTGACCACATACCTGTTATAAACCAATAAAAAGTGTATGTTTTGTAATGTATGTTTACATCTGGACAGAACCCTGTAACCAATTGTGTGCATCTGGTCACGGGACACGGTGTGAAGACACTATAAAAAGTCCCAACTTTGTTAATAAAGCGGACATTTTGCTGACCTTATAGGTCATATGCATTTGTACCCCGAGCCTCTCCGCCTATAGTCAAGCTCCTTGTTTTCTATTTGTAGTAGTCAACTTGGTTTTTGTACTGACATCTGTATTACAGTTATCATAAAACTATTTTCTCCTTTCCTAAGAAATATACAGGCACCTCTACCCACACAAGCTAAGAAAATACATAGCTGTCACTTCACTGCCAGACATGTACTTAGCACCACAAACAAGATAACTGATAAAGTGAAGCCAATGCAAGGTCCCCTGAATGGGCTCAGTTTAGCAAATACAGGTATCCGAATTTTTTCAGCTCCTGACTTAGAATTCAGACTTTCAAAGACTCTGTATGTTACAAAAGAGAAAAAAAAAGAAAAAAAAGAAAAAAGGCCAATTTCGCCATTATTTTTTTGCTACTATGGATCAAATAATACATTTTACTTCTCAGACATTAAAAACTTCAAAACACCGAGTAACTATCAACAAAGCAGTGGCATAACCTTACTTCAAGCAACAAAACCAGAGGTAATCAGGAACACACAGTCTCTCCTTTGAAGAGAACAAAAAGTTGATACCTTTCAGGAAGTACAAACATGAGCAAAAAGCAAACCCTTCTACTTACAAATTTACTTTTCTGAGGTAACCGTGGGCCATCCCCTTCTTCAGCCTCCTCGCTTTCCTTTTTCTCTTTTTTAGACATCTGTGAACGTTGCTGCTCCATTCTCTCTTTTTCCAATTTTTTCTGTTTTTCTCTTTCCATCTTCTCCAGGCCCTCTCGAATCCAGGCAGGCAGAGTTCTACGCTTCACAGCATCTACGTAAGCAAGGTTTACAATAATGCAAGATGAAAAAAATTTCCCTCCCAAGAAAGAACAAAAAAACTCCACAAAACAAAGAAGCAAACCCTCCACCCCCATTCAAACAAGTTACACATCTTACTGTGGGGAAAAAACCATTTACAATGGCTTTTTCTTTCCCTGCTCTTTTACATTCCGTTAAGAGAAAAAAAGTCTTCAAATTTTGCATTCTTTCTAAACCACAGCTTTTACATTTTTTCATTAAGGAGTGGGTAACATGTACCAATCTGTGGAGGCTCCTGCTTCACAGGCATCGCAATAGGTGAACGCTGCCGATCTCTGAATGAGGGTCTTTCCCTTCGATTTTGAGTAGGTGCAGGAGGTGCTGGAGGACCTGGTGGCCCTGGTGGTCCTGGCTGCCAATAAGGTGGATGAAATCCACCTTGAGGTGGACCAAAAGCAGCCCCATGCTGAAAGAGTAATGCAGTTTATTTTTCTTCACATGGTAACACTAAATGCAGCATGTGAGCAACTCGGTCTACAAAAATCCATGCAAGTAGGAATCCACGATTTCTAGGCTACTGAGATCTCAATCTCTTTTACTGTGATCCCCACAAAACAAGTTTGCTTTAAATACTTAATGAGCAAACTTAGATTCAAGCAGGGATCCTAACAAAGCTGAAAGGGCTTCAACCAATCTCTTTTTATACTGTGCTAAACATTAAGCCTATAATCACCATCTATCTCCATCAGTTCCTTGCCAGCTTAGCATCAGAGCATGCAGTTAAATGAAGAGTATAAAAAACTAAGATTTAAAAGTCTAGCTATATTAGCAGTCCTTCCATTTAGCTACAGCATGAGGACAAAAATTTAAAGTTCAACCTTTTATTACAAAAGAATTTTGCACTGTGCATTTTCCAGTAATCATTCAGGGATCTTATTAGTATGGCTGATTAAAATATTAAATTCATATCTGTGTTATTTTAGTACAGATCCTGGGCTCTGGACAAGCCATATACAAGCCAAAAGTCTTAAATCTTGAGGCATACAAGAGGAGTTATTTGTTTGAAGATTTGTTGCCCAGAAATGCCTAATGAAACTATTTAAGAGGAGAGCATTTAGGAAGAAAGTGACAGCATCAAATATTCTACTGACTATTAAAGTCACTAGTGCTGAAGCACTCTCCCACTACAATTTCAGGTAAAACATCTCTCTTTTATTCACTGCAAAACAAGTTTTCTGTAGTATTTAGAGAAATTACTTTTGAGAGTTTGTTCCATAATAGTAAGCAAAGAATATTATTATAATAAACTAGTATATTGGAAAATTATTTGTTCTATCTAGCAATATTGCTGAACAACAGAATTACAAGAAAAAAATAGCCCAGAAGATAGAAAAACATTTGTGCCCATCTTCCTTTGTGTTTGCTTATGAACAGGACGTAGGTTTTTTTAACAGGTACAGTTCGTCATTTATATCAAGCATTTTGAAAGAAAAATACGGAAAATAGAGGGAAGATACAAAACTGCTTTGCGTTTAAAGATTTTGTGCCATTCCTCCTGCCATTATCAGTGCTGAAACCACCTACAGGTTTATTATGCTATGCGACTTATATGCCAGAATGAAGAAAAAAACTGGATGTGGATTTCTTTAGAAATGCCATTGTTTATTCAAAGAATCACAGTAGATAGATGTGGAAAAGATCAATGGATCATCCAGTCTATCTCCCTGCAAATACAGGACTGTTTCCTGTGGCACATTATCTAGTGTATTTAAATATATCTTTCTGAACTTTATTTTTTTTTCCTTCTTCTCCTCTTGCTTTTTTTGGTTTTTTTTTTAAACACAAAGCTACATAATGTTAATGTATATACTGGAACACAGCGATTCATTTTAAATTGCAGACAACAGCCATTTCTCATTATTACTACAGAAAAATAAAACCCTTTGGCCTCTGAACAGAACTGAAAACTCTAAAGTCTCTTCTGTAAAGAATTTGGGAAAAATGTATCTTAGCAGATAACAGATTCTGTAGATGTTTGTAGAACTGAAGAATGAAAGTCGCCGCTAGATGATATTAGAGGAACACATCCACGGAAGGGACTCTGCGCGTCTACAAGATTAAAGCAACAAATATGTTTCACCTGATAGTCAAACTGGTTCACTGGCCCCATTGCAAAGTTATCGGGAGGTCCCCCAAAGTTGTGATTGTTCTGGTTAAATATATGCCTGTTGTCAGGGGTAAATTCCCCACTGTCCTGACTGTTGCTGTCTTCAGATGGAGGAACAATTTCCATTTGACCTGGGGTTGGAGTCATCCACTGCTGGTCTGGAGGTGGGTGAGGGGGTTGGTGAGGCATTCCCCATTCTGTTTAGGATTTAGAATACAATTCAATACCAAGTTAGTATAACATACATGGACTCACCAATCACTCAGTGTTCTTGTATTAATCACAAGGTTCCTCACAGCATCACAAATTATAAAGTTCAAAAGAATCATCCATCTACAGATTGTCATACTGCCTCAATAATTTCTTCAACTAAATGAAGGAAATACAAATAGCTGTAGCTGAATTAAAACATGCAGTGGGGGGACAGAACTGGACAGAACTGGACAGATGTAGACATGCTCTAATTTTGTTTTTATAAATTTTTAGTGACAGCGAGTTCACCACAGGATTTACAAGTTGTTTCAACTGTTAAAAAAACTGCTCCTACTTCTTTGCTTCAACTTTCAAAGCAATGACCTGCTTTATTCTTTTGCATAATAGACTTGAAAGACCTACTATGGAAAGCAAATGGTTTTGTGAGCAGCCCAACCACTGAAACCTGCGTTCCAAAGTCTTCTGTCTTGATAATGGATGATTCCTTGGATTGTCCAATACCTAGCAAATGTTCTAGCATAAACTATAGTCATAAGCCCTCAAACATACGTTACAACTGGCTAACAGAATGCAAAGGGTCAAAGGAACGATACTTACAGACAGAGCTACCTTGTAACTTTCCCCAGTAACAGAATTAATATCTAGTCTCTCAGGTGAATTTCCACCTTCCATCCAGTTCTTTAGTCCATTTTTCTAATTTTTACTGTGCTTCCCATCTATATCATAATGCAGTATAACTCGCTGTTCTTTTTTGCATGCGTAAACTGACTTGAAAGTCAGCTTGCAAGTAGCATAGAACACATGCTGTTTACACTTGTGGAATGTGGATCCCTTCAAAATCAATTGCCTGCCAGTTAGGTTTTCAGATTGCCATTTTAGGTTTTTATCAGTAGTGTGCAAAGGACTTTTGGATCCAAAAAGAAACTTAGAAGGATACAGAAGGAAGATCAAGCTTTGTAGAAACAGAGTAAATATATGAGAACTTTGGCCAGCCATCCAGTTTTGTGCACTGTGATTACTTTTGCACATTAAGAATAACATTGCTTAAACTAAGGAAAAGCTGAGTAATGCAGAAGCAGAATAAGATCCAGTGAAATAAATATACACAGAAATTCACACCGTCTTTCTACAACATTCATACCCCTACAACAGCGATAGAATAAACCTATTACTGAGTTGTGTTATCAGACCCTTCTGTCTGTACTGTTACCCATTCTGTAGAATACCTGAGTGGAAAGCAGCAGCTGTGATACTTGTTAATTAGTCAACTGGTACTTTTGCATCTTAAAACCTGTGGGACAGGGCATATTCACACCCAAAAATGTCTGAAAAGAATAAAATGTCATCACATGAAAAAAGAATGAACAGGAGGGAAAACAAACCTGGCTGCCACATTCTGTTGAAGTTGGGATCCCCCTGAAAATTATTATGGTTGTTTGGACCAGACTCTATTCCTGAAATATCCTGTCCGTTTGGCATCATTCCTTGTTGTTCCACTACATTCTGTTGCCCCGAGGCTTCTCGTTGAGCAATCCATGCTTGAGCTAATGCAGCCCAGTCAATTTGGCCTAAAATAAACAGCGGAAATTAAAAGGTTACAATTCACAGTAACAGTTTAACACAGTTTAACACTGTTTCTTAATTACATGTCTTATTGCTCAAGAGAAATGGGAATCGTTTACCTTCAGCAAGTACTGTGAGCACTATTAAAACTTATTCACAGTGTACAGCAAAAGAAACAAAGCAAATGTCAGTGTACAGACTTGCTGAAGTAGAGTTTCTCTGCACATGTTTAAAATGCCATAAGGCATGTTATTTTTAGGTTCACATTAGCACTGAATGGGTGGTAGTAATGCACTTTTTTTCACACGTGAGCTAATTTTGACTCAGAAATAAATACACATAGCCTTAAATTATAAATTAATGAAGAGTGCAAGAAAGGTACACAGTAACAAAATGATTTTTCAATGTATATTCTTTGTATAACCCTTCCTATATTATATTACCGTTCTCTCCCCTATTTTTTTCTTTACTGCCATTCCTACCAATAAATAAATAAATTGCACTCTCAAATGAGAACACTAGTGTGTCTTCCACTCACTGTGAAGTCAGGAAAATGCTCTAGTGAATTTAACAGAAATTAAAGTAACAGTAAAACCAGCGTGTCTCGTCACTCTGCCCTAGTATTAAATACAAACCTCCACGCTCTTTATCTCTTTCTCTGTTTTTCTTGATATTTTGAATTGTTGTCACCTCATTCTCAGTTTAAGGTATATTATTTTCTATTGTTTAAAGTGTTTGGTGCTTTTGGTGGGGAAAAAAATCCAAGCAAGAGATCATGATTATCACTGCTGCAACCTAAACCAAACATCATACTAGTCTTCCAATGAGAGTTCTTCTGTATATATATATATATATCTGCATTAGTACTTCTGCCACACAGGTACTAAACAGAAAATCAGATTTTCTCAAATAAATGATTCAGCTTGGCTAAACAACTGGGATACAGGTTCTGTAAAAGTAAATGAAGTCTAAATGTTGATCTGTATGATAGGAAAAATGTTGATAATTTGTCTAGGGTAATCAGGCTGCTTGCCTCTATTTTGCATATTATGTATTAATGGTGTGAAAGCATTTGGACTCAATGTATGTTTATTTTTTCTAGTTCTGAAAAGCATTATAAATGTATTCTCTTGAGAGCAGCTACAAAAGGGCAACTATGAGTCACGCTCTGTAACAAAGATTCAAAAACTCAAATAACAGATTAAAAAAAGTAATCCACAAAGCTTTCTATATACTTACTTGGATCTTGCTGGTGCTGAAATGATTGCATCCACTGCTGTTGGTTCAAAGGCCATTGCTGCCAAGGTTGTCCACCTTGATCCCACATCTTTTAAGTCTTTATATAGTCTATATTTCAACTAAAAATAATAGTTGTATGTTTAAATAGATGCCCACGAAACAGCACATAACTGAAACTTACATAACTGCAGATACAGTTAAGCCTTGCAAAGCAAGCTGAAGCAATGCTGGCTTAATATTTTAAGCTGGAGGAAATGGTTCATCCTTCAGAGCAATATCTGAAAAATATTACTGTAAGATTTCACAAGCCTAGTATGCTTTCTCTGTATTTTTGCAACGAACTTAACTACAAAATGATGTTCAAAGAGATATATGACAAGTTTGTAAGACAAGAACTCATCTGACAATAAATGCAATTTAAAGCAAGTCAAAACATGAAAGGCATTACTTGGTATCTTTGCCTGCTTCTTAGGGAAAAGAGGTATATTTTTCTATACAAGTGTCATGCAAGGCTGTTAAGCAAGACAGAAGTCACCAAATGGTAAAACACATTGCTAATGATTGCACTGGAGAACTGCACAGGTACAAGATGGTGTCAACATGCATTTTATGCATTGTACGGGCTCATTATAATTTCTAAATAATATATTCCTTCAAATCTGAGAAAGAAAAATAAATATAACTGCACAATTACCACAGGGTCCCCTAAAACCATGAGAAACAATTCTTGTCGTGCTGTATATCCTCACTGAGCAGGCAGCAGCAGCCCTAGGTCCAGACAGCAAAGCTCTACAACCTGCTGTAAAGCGGTCCTCCAGGACCAGATTTGCAAGAATTTTCTGAGGCACAGCAGTCCAGGTAGGTGTGTCTGTAATGGCATTCCAGTTCCTTCCAGTTATTCATACCTCCAGTGCACACCTGACACATGGAGGACCTGAGAGCGGCCACCTACATTGCTCCAAACAGCTTTTCTGAAGGCAAAGACTGAGCAAAGTTCTGGGAACACTTCTCTCCAGAAGCTGTTCCCAAAACCCATGGGTAGGAACACACTGAGTGTGACTCGTTCGGTCCTACCCAGTCTGTTAAGAACTTCTCAACAGGCTTCCCACTCAATAAATATATCCTCATGGAATTTAACATACAATCCTTCAGTACATGCTATCAAAACATCAACCATGTACATTGTTTCAAATGCTCCAAGCTTAAAAGATTTAAGACAAAAATTCACTCCCTGAGGTCACAGGAGCAGCATACAAGACCTAGTCGTGGCTCACAGCCAAGTGTGACACAGAATAGACGAACAGAGCCTGTCTGCTTCAGAGCAAACCAGTTCAAAGCAGCCAGTGCCACTTGGGTGGCCAGCCAGGAACACAACCCCAGCCGCTCCTGTGGAGCAGGACACATGCAGGCCCCTGGACAGAGCCTGCTTTCGGCAGGCAGAGAAAGCAATTACAGTGGATCTTGCTTGCAAAAGCATCTTAGTGCTTATCCACGCACACAAGTAACTGCGTGACTGCATAGGAAGAGAGCATCACTAGACAGAAGTGCACAACACAAAGAGCTGTACGTAACATCGGGGGCCATGCAGAGAGAAACGCAATCTCCTATTTTGCATACTTCTGCCAAATTAAATCTTATTTTAAAAAACTGTAGATCACCTTTAAGACCACTTAATTTCAACGCTGCACAAAAATTACACATGCATGGCTCTGAAAAATTCAGTTGCAAATGCGTTTTTTGAGGGGGCTTTAAACAAGACTAGTCCAACTTTGGCCATGGGGGAGCACTGGGCAAAACCTACTTCTATTATTTTCTTTATCTTTTCCTGACAAATGAAGTATGGTGGATTTTTCCCATTGCACTTATATTTTTATGATATTTAAACCTTTAATAAGTGAAGACCCTGCCCTTTCTTTTGTCTCTCTTTTTTTTTTTAAATTTTGATCTGTACCTAGGAAATTAACTTTCTTACACAGCAGTTGAGTGTAACGGTAGCTACTAATGCACTAAATGAAACATTTAAGCTGGCCTTGCCACAAGTAGCTCTCTGGATATTCATATATACAGATTTCATATGTATGAAGAAGTAACCTCATAAAATTTTCACCCTAAGGTAAGAAAAAGACACACGTAACTGTTTCTATCTCCTCTCAGTTCATCTTTCCATCCACAATATAAATTTTTTCAATCATCAAAATAAACTTGTTTACATCTTACATTTGTAACAATTGGGGTTCAAGACTACCAGTGCACTGCACAGCCTCACAGAGCTTCTCTCTTTGTTTCCAGCTGTTAAATCACACTAGCAATAATAAAAATGTATTTCAGTAATTCTTGCACCACTTTCTTACCTCCATACATGGTATGTTGCAACAAGTTTGTAGAATTACACTAAAAAAACTCAGCAAAGGATTTAAGTTGTTTCACTAATAATGTAAGAGACAGCTTTGCATATAACTGAATGCAAAAAAAATTTTTTTAAGCAGTTAAATATCAATTTCTCTTATGAAAGTGTAACAATATTACAAGCACCTCTACAAATTCAACTAAATTGGAATTTCCTACAAACAGATTTACTGGATAGGATCAGATGAAATTTATTTTTACTGAACTGAGTCTATCTCTGTCCTAAAATCTTAGGCATTCTGAATTATTTTTTTAACGTGTTCTAGCTAACACAATAACGTATCTGTTTCTCAACTGAAATGGATGCTTAATATTCTGGTCTTTATTTCTTTATTCTCAGGCCTTGATGCTCACTACAGACAAGCTCAAGTATCAGTTTAGATCATTAACAAGGTCCAAGGTAACAAATGTCTCCACATCTCAGCATAACCTGCATTCAAGACAGCAACTGCCTTATTATTTTAAAAGGTATTCAAATAAATTTTGTGGGGGAGACAAATTACATTGGAGCTGCATCAACTGGTATCTGAAATGGTGACTAAGAGACACAGAGGACAGTGACCTTCTACAGCAGCAGCATTCATTCCCCTCCCGGCTTCCCTGTCAGCAAGTTACCATGTCCTAGCACACTGAGGCCAAATCCACACTCCCAAGGGAAGTGGTGCTGGAGGACCCCACCATCTCCCCATTACAGACCAGCACTGACTCCAGGCTACCCAGCACTGCTCTGGGCTGCTCCCAAGCACATTTCAGGTGTCAGCACAGGCCTGAGACCCAGCAGGCACTTAGGACAAGTCCATTCTGGTTGGAAGATCAGAGGCTTTCACTCAGTGCCAGCTGGCTTCAGGGCCAGACTGAAAACACAGTTGGGTTGTAGCTGTTAGCATACATAGCTGCTTCTCCAAGGCTCTGCAACATAATATGGCCCCCAGTCTTCAACTTTCCCTAGAGAGATTATTTCACCTTATTACTGCTATTCTGGGGAGAGAAATCAGATGGGGAAGTGCAAAGCAATAGGTCAAGGCATGGAGCTGGTTTCTATTTTGATGCACAACACTATGACAAGAGAGCAACAACAGTATAATACCTTGAAGAGCTTCAACATTCAATTAATTCTATTTATGCCCACCAGAACAGACTGATTTAAAATCACTGCCATTTGAAACTGCTAATTTTAGTTTGTGAACTGTATTTGAAAGCTTTTAATTCTGTATTGCATTTGTACTTTTACCGTTTTCCTGGAAAAATGTCAATTTTTCAGAGACTGGCAAGTAAAAAACATGCTGTCTTTCAAGTACACAGATTTATTACCAAATTCAGTATAAAAGTATTTTTTACTAATTAGAAATATGTACCACACAAATGCTTAAGCAGTGACCTCACATTTTTATGCAACTATACATGCAGAAGCCCTTTTTCAAATATCATGTGAAAACTGGTGAAAAAGTATTTCTGATTTTCTGTTAATTTCAACTCATCTTGGTTATGGAGCAATGTGTTTTTACAGAAACAGGAACTGGACATGTAAGGAATAAAATTAACAAGTTAAAATGTTTATAAAACTAACCTTAACATACACAAGCTAAAAGAGAGACCTCATGTATCCAAACATTTAAGTATTGAAGACTAAATGACGTATTTTAGAATGCCCTGCTCCAAGCCAGCGAACAGAAGAGGTTTGTTCTAAAGCCTCTATCTATGTGGTGACCTGGAACAACAGGACATCACCATTTTCTAAGAAACAGACTACTCTGCTTTTTTGTTCTTCACTTGTTTTCCTGCTTTTTTCCAAGTTTTCCCATCAACTGGTATAAGGTAAATATGAAAAAGCTACTTGACAGAAATTTTTTTCCCTTACTACAGGGAGGCTATAGTCATTTAAAGATGGCTTATCACCTTGAAAAATTGTTTTGCTGAGCACTGCAGTATTAATAGTTTCATCTGCTTTTAAGTTTCAGAGGCAAAAAGGCCTCTGGCTTTAGCTCTTCCTTTTTAGTTATCATGTTCTAAAAGGTAGCTAAACAAGTGCTTAGGCTCTACGATGTTACTCTTTCTACATAAAAGTACTGTAACTTTGTATTCTGCTTGTGAAACTTTACTGAGTATGCAAGAACTTTTCAACAGATCTCCATATCGTCCCATCATACATCACTGACTGTTTCCTTTGCTGGTGATGCTATTTTAAAGATGTCAAAAATAAAAACAGACCAAGCCAAGCCATACAATAATGAACAAACCAGATGTGAGAGTTACCAAGACGCTTCTGAACCTCAGTGCCATATATTGGAAATGGCACAAACTCCTTCAAAAAGAACCCACAAAAACACAGTGAAGAAAACAGAGTTGTTCTCAGTAATTTTAAAACTACTGCAAGGGATTCACCCCCAGTACTGAAGTGGGAAAGGAAGGAGCAAACCCAAAACCAACAGTGCCTCTTTCCCAACAGATCAGTAACTTGAAGGCTTGAAACAGCTGAAATCTCTTGTGTATGTGACAAGAAACAAACATTATTTTCCTGAGACACAAGTAGCAATTAACAATGGAGAAAAGAGAATCAGTGTCCTCTCTCACCTAATTAAAATCTGCATTGCCAAAACTAACTCAGGTTGTGGTCACACGAATTATAAACAAGTTTTAATTCAGTACAGAGTTCCCAAATCAGCATCACCTGAAAGAAAGAGGCTTCACCTAACACAATGGACAGCTCTAAGCCTATTTCCCACTAGTGACACAAGGCCAAATACACAGCAGAGCATCCAAATTGCAGTGAAAGGCTTCATTTTCCACTGAAAGGGGGTGGGGGGAGGGGAAGATGAATACTGGCTAAAATCTACCCAATTCAGGCATTAGCAAGACACTGACAGAGGGGTACATCAACTCAGAAGTCGTTAGGATGCACTGATTCTGACATCATTACTGCACACAACAGGTTTGAAATGCAAACGGGTTCAAAGAATGGACCCATTTTACAGGTACCTAATTACAAAGGAAAATGCAGCTACTACCCTCCTTCATGATGATGGGTTAAGTTTTTTTTACTTAGCTGTTCTACCCTCCAATTCAACTGGACATAGCCTTTTTTTGCTTTCTCTCTCTCTGGCAAACACAAACAAACAAAAGGACATTTATTGGTGCTTCAAGAGCTGTTCTGAGGAACAGGAACCTGAATCTATTAAAAATGTGTTTACCAATGAAGAAACAGAAGCCAATTCAGGATTCTTTTTGTTTTGTACAGAAACACAATCACATGAGGAAAACACCTCGTCAACTCGCATCTAATTTCAGTTACATGTACTTAATGTATTACGAAAAGTTCATGTGATATCTCAAAATTTTGCTGGAGTTTTTAAGAGCAAACATTCTGAAATAGGTTCTTTTGCATGTTGCTTATTTTTTAAAAAAATACAAACAAACAGTTGTCCTATTCAAAGGTTGGACCAGGATCTGCTGAAGTTTTATTAAAGCAAATTACTGGTATGAGAAGTGCCACCCTTGAGAGGATTGCTGGGGAAGGCTCCCCTGCTGACGATAAAAGCTGAGACAGCAACACAGACAGGACTTACCTTTATCTCCAGCAACAGAGCCAACAGCACTCAGAAAAAAATTTAAACTTGTTGTCAAACTCTCCACTACAGTATTGAACTTAACTTTTTGTTGGGTAAAGACAGAGAAAGAAGAGATATTTTAAAAGGCACCTTTCCACTCCTCTCCTTGATTATGACTTCAGCTCAGCTACAGGTTACATCTCAGTATTAACTTGTTCTTTTAGGGAAAAAAGACGTCTCCTTCAACCTGTTCATTTGTTTGCATAAGGTATTTTCCAACACAGTTGTATGATATGTCCAGACACACCACTCACTGAAAAGCACACCATTAAAAGGTACTTACCAGTAAATACAGTTTTGAGTGATAATTCACAAGCTCACCTTTAACTCTGGGAGTCTCCCCCCAGCACTTCCCACAAAACACAGTTATCTTGAAGCAGATTCAATTTTGACACCAATAGGAATGCAACCTGTTAAGAAGAGCGTGGTTTCCTGAGAACTTCCCAATGGCACAGAGCGTGGTGAGGGCCCCTGCAGCTCACTGCCCACTGGATGTCAAAGATGGGGCCATTTTTAAGACAAGGCCACCAACAGCCCTTGAGCACTAACAGATTCACTCAGATTCCTCACACAACTCTACCTCGGCAGCTTCATAGTGTAAGCTCATAAAATCTGTTATCAGTCCAACTGTGCTTGTGCAGAGGTAACTATGCCCTGACCTCTCAAACCATGGAGAGGAGCAGTCAAGACTCAGTCCTGTGAATGACAAAAGACAAAGCCTTCTTGTTATCCTGGAGATACTATCTTCCTTACATGCCTTAGAACATTAGCAGCAGCAGAACTGAAAAAGCCAAGACATGTCCCCTGAAAAGATAACCAAGATCTTTTTTATCAATTTAATACAGCTAATGGATAATCTGAATTGCTCCAATTCATGTACGTAGTCCAAGACAAGAAGCACAAAGACTTAGGAAGTTAGCTCCACTCCAGAAGGCCATCAGAAAGATAACTAATCATACCTAGCTGCCCAGATGAGGACTTCCTGTAGACACTTCCTTGCTCCTTCTAAGAAATTCCCATTACTGTGACAAAATGCTTCTCCTCCCCAATATGAACATTACACAAAATCCAAACTACACAAAATACCTCACACATCAACAGCTTCTGCAGCAGAGATATGGAGATTCTGAATGACTTTCCGGGAAATTCATGGAAGTCAAATATCTTAGCAATGAGCAACAAGTATTCTTTGGAAGATGAAATTAAATAAGGTATTTGTTAGAAGCTAGACTAACTCAACTCCCAAGAACTCAGGAGACAGCCTAGGACTCAGGTTGTCCCTAGGAGGAGAGTGGCATGCACCTTGCTGTGTCATGAGCTGGACATTCGCACTGGGAACTCCCACATCAGACATCAACGTCATTTGACCAGATCTTCAGCACCTGGCAGTCTAGTTTACTCAGCCCTGTATGCAGGTGGACTAATAACTCTGGAACCTACAGAACCCACTGCCAATAATCAAGTGCTTTCTGGGGAGGCTGTTGCATCACCTTTCTGCTCACAGGACACATCACTCCTGAAGAACAGGTCAATATATGACACAAGATGGCCTAACAAGTTTTACTTGTAAACTGAGCTCCAATACATGGCTACAGAAATTTTTCTAATGACTAAAGATCTTGTCTTGCAGGCATTCCAAACAGCCAGTGCACTTTAGCAAAGAAGTATCCATTATCCAAATAAACAAAGAAGCTGAAACCGCAGGCCATCCTGCACACTTGGAGAACCCCTACACAGCTAGTCTTGGCATGCCAGGGTTTCAAGACAACACACTCCTTTTCGATACTCCATTCATAGGTCAGATATCCAGGTAAAAAAACCCAAAACCAAAACAAACAAGCAGATGTCCCATCTCCTCTAAGATAACCTGCCAGTGCACACATGACTTTTTGACTATATTTAGGTCTACAGAGTAGTTGAAGGGAAAGGCCTCAAGCGACAAGAGTTCTGGTTTGTAATAAACTGCAAGTACTGGTTTGGAGACAAATTAATATTATATAATCAGTTTCATTAGCTAGGTAATCTCCAGGTGTGAGCTTAAGACAACAAAAGCAGCAAAGGCACATCAGTCTCTATTTGATGCTCTTTGTAGAATTCCTGGACTACAGAAGTCATCCACATCACACCTTGAGAAGGATCTCAAAAGCATCTCATATTCTGTGGATATGGATTTAAGGGAAAATGGAGATGTCTCAGAAGCAGAGCTCCTTGGAATCCACAGATCTTTTGTGTGAGCACCTTATTCTAATGTAAGGTTATGTAATGTAATCTTTTCCTTTCATTCAAGATAGTTATTACTGACTCCGTGGAGTTTTAGCACAGTGACTGAAGGCTTACGATGAATTTCCACGACGAATTTTGTGGAACTGTTCAGTTGCAAACAGGATAAATCAAACCATACCTTCACAACGCCCGAAGCAAAGGAGTTAATAGAAAGACAGGAATCAGATCAGTGCTTCCAAGAGTTCAAGCTCAAGTGTTGTCTGAGGGATGTTTCCCCCTCCCTTTCCTGCCACTACGCTATTGCTTCCAGAGGGTCACGATAGCACAGACATCACTGATGAGGTGGGAAGGACTAGTGGATAACACATCAACAGTTCACAAGTTTCTCCCACACATGCAACATAGAGCAGCTCATCCATGGTATTATCAATATCTAACCAAGATGGAATCTGAAATCAATAAAGGACATATACTGTACAAACTCCAAGAACATCTATATTAATGTACTCCAGACTGGATGGAAATGTAAATTCAGCACATCTTCCGTAACTGTGTCAGTGGAATAAAGGATACTTTTCTGTAAGAATATGTGCATTACAGGTGTGGCTGAAGAGAGAACTGCAAAGGAAAAATGGCCTCACATACAAAAGGAACACCCCTTCCAAAAAGAAAAATTTAATGCAGAAAGGGTGTCACAAGAATTATCATCTGGAGGTCTTGATGTGCAAGATCCAGGTAATTCAGAACACTTCTGAAGCTGAAAAGATCTGTGAGTGTGGAAAAGCACTGCATCCTATGCACTCAGATAGGAACAAACCCTAGAAGTTACTATAGAGGGCCTGCAGAGACACATTCAGTCTCAGAACAAATGTATGCCATCACTCAGACAAAAACATACCAGCTTCCATTTTATTTGGGAGAATTAATATTTACTACTATATTATACTCAGCTGCTGATTAGAAAATTAAATATTTATGGTGTGAGTTAAATCTGAAATAAAACAGAAAAAGCTGAAGTAACTGTCTTCCCTGCTACTCTGTTCCACCCACCGCACTTTTTTGGCACAGACTTCTATACATCATCTACAGCACCACCCAAAATTGTTGCAGGTATTTAATGCCCATCTTTTCTCCTCCTGAGGGCCAGAAGCTACACCAGTGTGCCTGCTGGCATCTGTTGGCAAGACGTCCAGTCAGAAATGGTGTAAAATTCTGCCAGCCCATTTACAGCTGCGTATCACTAAAATGGTGGAAGCCAACTTCAGTTACTCCACTGCATTTTTGAACATCAGAACTGTTCTTTCTCAGATTGAAGAATAGAGGCTTTCCAACTGTGTAATCAAGATGCAAAATACAGAACCAGAAAAAGAATTGATGAAAACAGCTGGTTCGGTATCTATGAAGTTTTCCAGAACCTGGTTCACATGTCAGCACATCTGACTAATATTTACAGTGCTACAAAGATGAAGTAGGCTGAACAAGGGCCAAATTTAAAAAAAAAAAAAAAGTACTATGAAATCTTCTTCAGTGAGTCATTCAAGCAGTATAGCTTCCAAGGTCTGTTATTTCAAACTTAAATCCACATATCCACTGAGCTGAAGCCAACTCTTTAAAAAGAACAAAGGGACCAGATATTGGCAAGTCAGGTATCATTTCCTTATTTTTTGTATTTCAAAGATGTAAGGACAAACACATATTTTGATTATCTTAAAGCACCAAATCCACTGCTAGAATATTTACTATCACAGAAACATCATCATAACTTCACTAGTTTAAGTCAAAGATCTATTGAGTTTGGGGGGGAAAAAAAAAGAAGTCTTGATCTCATTTTTTTCATGTATCATTCCGCTGGAAGTCCTGTGCTAGATGTTAGACTTTCAGTTAGCCATGTAACACAGCATTATTTGTTTCCCCCAAAGTAAACTGTCCATCTGCAACTTCCTCTTGATCAACATGCTCTGCACAAAAAATTTATAAGTACCAATAACTAAGCAAGCAAACAACTATTCCTCGCTGGTCGTGAGCAGGTATTACCCCCAATGATAAATGCAGCTGTCACTCCATGAAGAAGAATCAGCCAGCGATGAAAGTAAGAATGCTTAATAACTCACAGTATTACACGGCACCAACGATCACAACATACCTCAGTCATGAAAAGAAGTGAGACTGGACACTCCTGTCTCCATAGTACCTTTACATAACCCTGCACCTAACTAAAAATCAAACATGGCTATGACTCCACCCTACCACTACAGTTTATAAGTTGAGTTATCCCCCAAAAAACTGCAGAATTGTGCTAAATTTGTGGACTCTTAAGCCCTACAACACCTCTGAGCCCAAAAGAGGAGGGCTTATCAGAGCAGGAGTTTGCATGTCCCATGGGACAAGGACAATACAGGAAGTCTTGTAATGACATAATAGAGATGACACAAGGTTTGCTGCTGTAACAAACAATTTAGAACTGAGGAGGCTTGTCTTCTGATTTGTCACTCATTGGTCAGTAATCCCACTGATTTGTCCCTGGACAAATCTGAGGCCCTCAGTTTCTTCTCTGTTCCACAGTCGGGGGAGCTGCAGTATTTATCACCCCCACGAGAGGCACCACCTTTAGTGCAGCTTGACCTCAAAATTCAAAAGGGGTTTCTTACTCCTACCAACAATACAGCAGTTTGGCTGGACTGGTATTGTAACCCTGCCTTGGCAAAACGATGTTTGAACACTGTCTGCCTTATGCAGACATGCCTTATACTTTGAAGACCACCACTCCCCATCTTTGAAAGGTAGCTGACCCTGTGTCTTAAAACAAATCCCTTAAGGCAACACTTTCTCACTGTATCCCACACCTTCCAATAAAGGTTATTTGCTTGGAAAGATTTAGAAGGTATAAGTCTAAGAGAAGAAATGAACAACAACCAAGGTGGATGAATATTCTGTAATTTGTTATAGAAACCTGGTAAATTTCAGCTGGGGTAGCACATCCTAGAATCATCCAGTGGTTTGGGTTGGAAGGGACCTTCAAAGACCAAGACCATCTAGTCCAACATCTTGCAGGAAATGAGGCTGCTGAAAGCTTTATTCCACCTGATCTTAAAACATTTCCAATCATGGGGCACATACCTTCTTTGGAAAACCAGTTCCACTCTCTCACCACTCTTATAATATAAAATGTCTTCCTTATATCCAATTTAAAACTGTATTTCAGTTTAAAACTGTTGCCCCTTGTCCTGGGCCCTAGTAACAAGTCTTTCCCCATTTTTCTTATAAGCCCCCTTTAGGTACTGAAAGGCCACCATAAGGTATCCCTGGAGCCTTCACTTCTCCAGGCTGAACAATCCTAATTCTTATCACCTGTCTTCATAGGAGAGGGATTCCTGCCCTCTGACCATTTTTGTGGCTCCATCCTTAAGTGTAAAGCCCAGCACATCCCATCAAAGTTCACTTCAACAACTCTGTGGGACTGTCTAAAGAAGTACAGGAGACCTGCATAGTTAACTGCTGAAACCAAGAAGTCTTCCAATCCCGTGGTCTTTCTGAGGATCCACTTAAAACCACTCCCTGCATTTGCCAAGCTACTGAGCCAGGTCCAGTATCTTAAAATTGCTGCTGCGTGTGAGGATATTGTTAATTTTAGTTCTCTGGAGCCCTCCAGTGGAACGAACTCAGGAACGGCCACGAAACGCATGAAACAGCACAAATATCCCGCAAATACATTTCACCTGCAGGAGCCAAGCTGCTGACACAGCCAACTACCGAATCCCGGTGCACGTGTTGCTTCCCTAACTGGGTTACCGGCTAAACCAAGCGGACACTCTCCCCCGCGCACCCGGCGGCTCCTCCGGCAGGGCCCGGCCGGGAGCGCTCCCAGCATCCCAGACTCCCGGAATCCCGGTCCCCGCGGGCCGCGCGCTCCGCTCCGGCCTCTCCCCGTGCCCCGTGCCGGGGCGGCCCCGGGGCATGCGCAGTGCGGGCGGCGGCCCGTGCCCACCGGGACCCCGGGGCGGGGAGGGGGCACAACACGGGGAGCCCGGGGGGGGGTCTCGCCGGCCCCCCCGCCGCGCATGCGCAGCGCGCCGGCCACCCCACCCCCCCCCCCCCCCCCCCGGGGGGGGGGGGGAATGATCCGCTGATGAAATACACAATTTTTGCT
>JAWMRA010000113.1:74993310-75013917 GCA_035584735.1 Pseudotriccus pelzelni | reverse complement strand
CGGCCACCCCACCCCCCCACCCCGGGGGAGGCGGGGGAGGGCGAGCGGCTCTAGGCTCGTCCCTTCTCGTCCAGGCCGCCGGCTCCCGCTGGCGGTGTCGCCGGTTCCTCACGCCCGGCGAGCGGCAGCCCCCGCCGCCGCGGCGCCGCGACGCCCTCCCGGCTCGGCTCGGAGGAGAAGCGAAGGGGGGGAAGATCGGGTCAGCGACACCCGCCTGGCCCCCGGGAGAGCTGGCGAGCACAGCCCGCCCCGCTACTTACGCTCTCCCCCGCCTCCCACCGCCGGTGCCGCCGCTCCGCGGCCGCGCTGCCCCCGCTCTCGCTCCTCGTCTTCACGGACAAGACAATATGGCGCCCGCTGCCGCGCAACCGGAAGTGAAGCTCGTAACGGCGCTGACCCTCGCCTGCCATACACAGACGCCTGCTCCGCCATCTTTGTTGAGGCTGGCGGGCAGCCGGGCGGCGCTTCCCTTTTCCCTTCCCACGGCGGGTGCGGCAGCGTTGCCCGCCGCCATCTTTAGTTCGGGCAGCGCCGGAGGCGGCTGCCGCCGGGTGTTCTCCATGGCAGCCGAGGCGGGACGGGAAGGCGGGGACGCTCCTGCCTGGAAGCCGTGCGGAGCGAGCGGGATTCACCTCCCCGGCTGCGCCAGCGTGGGGAGACCCGCAGAAGGCTCATCAGCTCCGTGGCCTCCGCAGGTCAGAGAGTGTGATCCGTGTTTCCAGTGCGGAGGGTGGAGCCGACATGGAGAGGTACATAAAGCTGGTGTAGGAGGATGTAAGTGGTGTAAGTGAACAGACTCACTGCAAGGATCCTACATTGAAATACACAAGTTACTTCAGTCTTCCACAGCTGCAGTGTCAGCATGCCAAGTCCGGTCAGTGTTTGTGTATCTGGAGCGTTCGTGGTGCACGACAGTTCTCCTTAGTAGTTTATTCTCAATATCCAGATTAACTTTGAAGTTATTGTGAGATGTACCTCGAAATTTTCCTTCTAGTTTAACGTATGAAGATACACCAAAATCACCCGTGGTGAACAGCTCTTTTTCTGTGGACACTGGGGGTGATTCCGTAGGGAAGGACTGAGTGGTTGCATCCCTGTGTGGAACAGGGATTTTCATTAGCCGGCACATTACTTACCGCTGCAATCATAGCCTTCCCTTTCCTTTAGCGTCACGGGTGTAAATGCCTAAAACATCCACAATCTCTCTGATCATTGCATAAAGTAAACATTAACACACACATGGAGTAACAAGGTAAGTTACCTTCTATAAATCTGTAAAAAAACAAAAGCTTCAAGAAGCTTTTGTAAGATTTGTCAGTGCCACTTATCCTACGTGTTACTGTTATTTGAAGTGTTTTAGACTTTTCCCTTTTTGTGTCGCAAGGAATGGCAGGATTGAGAACGCTTTCCATGGACAGGGGTGTTGCAGAGGTTTTAAGTCTGTCCAGTGATGACTGACGCAACAGGGAACCAAGTTCCAGGTTCCACCTGGAAACGTGGAGCGGTGCTTATGGAAGGGCAAACTTTCAGCCACTACTGAAATTGGGGATGTCAGGGAGCCCCACTCTTGGCCCTGGTCTTACTAGAGAATTACAGAACTCAGTTCTTGTAAAGGGAAAAAACTGTCTCTTAATCTGTGCCCTGTGCCACAGATGGCAAGGCAGGGGAAACAAGCCGGGTAGCTGAAGTATTCAAGGATACGGACTCATCTCTGGGGAGCTCCTTCACAGGCAGTGATGTTGTCATACAAAATGAAAGGAAAAAAATATGTGAACTCAGTTGTAAAACAAACAGCTTATAAACAATATAATTTTCCAAATGGCGGCATGTTTTCTTCACGTTTGTCAAGTACTATATAACAGATGAAACGAAAAAATTAATAGAATGCAAATGGCAGCTTTACTCTGAGAAACTTGTTAAAGCACCTAGGATAGACTGGAAAACTGATCAGACTTGTGTTTGTTTTTTAAATACAGTCTAAAACCCTGTTTACTTAGTAATATTTGGAATTAGAAATCTACAAATAAAATGCACCATGTATCAGTACTGTAGTAGAATTCTAAAAATATTGTCTGTTACTTAAATACCTGCAGAGAAGTGACTATTGGTTCAAATGTATGAAAAAAAGGAAATGAATGAAAACAAAATGAAACTTTTAACATACTTGATTTATTGCTCACAAGTATTCCGGACTCAGCAACAGGTTTTTTAATTAATTGGATTGTCTTTTGTAAAGTACAGGCACATATGAACAGGGAATGGCAGCCATTGACATGGTGGTTTCATTAGAGAGTTCACTGCAATGATCCCCAGGTTACAAAGCTGAAAACCAAAAAAAAACCCTAACCTAGCACAGAAATGAGGCAATTGTTAAAAAGTCATAAACCTACACAAAACAAGAGCTTTTCTGTTTTCTTTTAAAAGCAGCACTAGAAAAATACTGGAAACTGCCATAGATGTAAGAAACATTCCTGACACATAAGAAGTTAGTTTTTCTACTGCTATCCATGAAGACAAAAGTATTCGTAATTTTATATAAGTGAAATGTATATCAAGTAGCCTTGAAGTAGTTACAATGCATTGGAAATGTTGTAACATAAAAATTCAATTAGACTTTTTATATAATCTTGTGCAGGGGAAGTGCCTTGACTGGCACTAACAGACATCCATCTGAAAATACATTTTATAATCTCCCTTTACAAAAAAATAGATTATGAATCATTTTGAATAATCACTTTCCCACCATTTCTGCACTTTATACACCAACAGGAAAGGTACAAACAGGTAGAACAGCTGGCAAAATGACAGCCTAAGACATGGTTAAGTAGCTACAGAAGAAACAATAATCTATTCTAAAATAATTAGAATGAAATGGTTCTACAGGGAATTGGTGGCATTTCTTTCACACAGATATGTAAATCTTTGTACAAATGCATAAATGTGTACAGGGTACAGCAAACGAGTGTCCAGCTATTGAAAACTGAGCAATATCAGATCTTTGTTTAATCAGGGCTGCCGTAAAGCTCTTTTCTGAGATGTGCTATTTTCGTTAAAACTGGATTTGCTAATTTTTGCAAACAGAAGAGCTGAATTCAAATGCTTTCTTTGTTCCCATTTTAATACATGAGTTTCTTCTCAAGAAACTATTAGTTTCCAAATCTTAGTTTGTTACCAATATGTTCAAGTAAGATTTTTATAATGGGTTGAGAATGTAGATGCATTAATTTCATGTCCCTTTATGATTCAGTTTGTGTTGGTATAAGAAAGAAGTCCAAAGAGAAGCAAATGGTGAAGTTAAGACATTTCAGCCTTTTAATGAATTTATAAACCACTCTCACCTACTACCACTTGAAATTCATAAGCAAGAGCACTTCATTGATACACACAGAGTGTGCAGATGGGGAAGGGGAGGAAGGGTTTGGCAGACTGCATGGATTTCATTTTCTAAACAAAGGCTATTACAGTGTGTACATTGTGGGCAGCAAAGTTCAGGGTTTGTTTGTTTTTCCTTCACCACTATTTGTAGCCCGCTCTTAGGAGAGTAGACCTATGCAAACATGATGTCTGTACATGTACTGGTGGAGGTGGGTTAGTATAATAAAATTCCCCATCACTTTTTGCCACATTTGGCATAAATTATGTATAAATCCAAAGATAACAAAGTTCTTTCTGAGGAAAAAAGACTTATAATCTGTACTAACTCCTTAGTTGATGCAGCGGACTTTGCTGACGCCTCTGTTTTGGGTAAACTTTTGTAGGGGGTTCCAGTTGTCCATATGCAAATCAAGTACTTCCCATAAATGAGATTTACTTACTGAGTAGTGAGGAAATACTTAATTTGCACTCTTCATCATTGTTTTAAAGGCACTGTCTTGTGCCTGGTCAGCAGAGAGTTGCTCAGGAGTCACAGTTCTTCTCAACTGCCTGTATTGCAGTCTGTAGGCAGAGCCACTGTGGTGGTAGGGACAGGCCAGATTTCAGCTACAGTAGCTCTTCCTGTAAGAGCTTTGCGAGTTCACAGAACACAAGAGATGGGCCTGGAAACCACTGTATTATGATTGAGAATCAATGGAAGGAAAAACATTGACACAGAGGCTTGTAGAGACCCTGAAAACATAAAGAACAGATCAGGCTTATGAAGAAAACTGTGGTGCCCTTGTGAGAAGAGAAAGGCAGTACAAAGAGAAAGCCATTTTGAAGCTATTCCACGTGAAGATGCAGGCTACTGCACTTTCTCAGGGTGGGGGGCCACAGAAGTATGGTGTAGCTCTGTAAAGAGTGGATGCTGTAGGCCTAAAAATATTTTTGGCTGGTAATATATTTTAAGTAGGCTTAAGCTTTCAAGCCCTTCACTTAAATTCTGAAAACATGTAGCTTTTCAATAGTGTGCACACAGCTGGCAGTTGCAGGAAACTGCAAGTTCCTAGACTTTAGAATTCTAGCACAGAAAGGATGTACACCCGTTTTTCCAGAATGCCATGAGCTTCTCTTGCAGTTCCGGACAAAGAACTATAACAAGTATTCAGTATGCACATTTATGTACAATCAGGTGCTCTGGAGACAAATTTTACACACACACACCCACACCCACACCCACACCCCCACCCCTATGTTTTAAAGGACCCCGTGACTTGCATCTAAAATCCTATATAGCATCTTGCATTAGTAGTAATTTTTTTCATTTTGAAGGCATAACTTCACCTATTGCCCTCATTTTTAGAGAATATTTCCATGTATAATATTTTCATACCTGTTTCTGACTCTGAGCTTACTAGAGTTCCTGCTAACATTTCAACTCAAAAAGCTTCATTCAGGAGCAACAGTGATGCCACTTTCTCTCCATGTTCTGTAAAATACCTTAATACAAGGAAACATTCCCTGGCTGTTAATGAGATAATCCTGCCAGCATCTTTTATGGCATCCTAGTCAGTATGTTAACTTGGGAAAATTTCAGCGGCCCAAACAGTTTGTAAATTCCAGCTAAAAAGAAGTGAAGACCACCCCAAGAATTTCCCAAAAATAGCATTAAAAATAAGTTAATAGGTTAAGAACCTTGTTCTGTTTCTCTCCTAGTTTTGCAGTCTAGGGAGGTAGTTCTAGGCTAAAAAATAGGAGATTAATGCAGTTACTTAAGTTCTGTAGCTTTACACAAGTCAGAAAAAAGAGGAATGTCAGGCCTTTGCTGGTTGGTCTTTCTGCTTTAAGGTGGAGGAAATACACTCCACCTGTGTTTCCCTAGCAAGATTATGTCACAGAAGTGAAACTTATTTGCTAGTTACTATGACTGTTACCCAGAACTAATTCTGAGTTTTGATCAGTTACATACAACCAGGAGGAAGGTGTGTCTAGGTAGATAAAGGGTATGGAAGATAAGGAGCTAAAAGAGAATTAAGGTACTTGAACCAACTCTAATCTAAACATTATTTTTCTTTCTTTCTTACTTGGTGCAGATGCAGGTTAAGATGTGGTTAGGAATACAGATGGCTAAAGCTGACTGCTTGGTTTCTCTGAGTTTTATTACTTTTGTGTGGACTGAAAAAATTTTAATTTGTGGAAGGAAAAAATTATCATTTTGGCCAAAACGCATAGCCTAACTTTGACCTAAACAGAGGAGTTTTCCTTTGGAAAATAAAATCCTGTGCAACCAGGGGCTCACTCTGTTATGACAATCAGTTGTATGGCCTAACAAGTACTGTGACTGTAAAATATATCTCAGCAGTTTGAGCCAATTCAGCTATGGCAGATTGTGCCATTTTCTTATGCAAAAGAGTGAATGCCGGTGGGATGAAGCTCTGAGACAGAAGTAGAGGACAGGAGAGTCCAACAGGTAGGTATGACAACACATGGTAGAGACAGTAGTAGGGATGGCATGGAGTTTTGTGTTTGTTTGCAGGTTTTTTCCACAAAAAAACCCCAAACCCACCTACAAAAACCCTCACATTTCCATAAATGAAAACAGTAAGCAGAAATAAACACAGTTTTTTTCTCTACCAAAGAGCAAGTCAGACAGAATGGAAATGTTACAGAAATAATTTGTATTTAAGTAAGCTCTTATTATTAAATAAGTTAATTATGACATAGCTTCAAAGTAGTCATCAGATCTTTACCTTAAAATCTATCTATTACTCACTGGGATGGAAACAAGAAATTACCAAAAGAAGTAACAACTCAAACCAGGGCAGTAAAACATTCTACAGAAACCAGTTGCCACTAGGACACCTGCTGTCCCCCACAGCTGACAAAAGGAAGTCCAGTGGGCAAAAGTCATAATTTACTGTCCAACTCACACACACAGTGCAAAAATAATTTATAGTTTATTTCTCATGTGAGAAAAGTATTCAGGAACAGATAAACAAATTCATGTTTGGGACCAAAAGTAACAGAATTTACCAAGTTATGCTTAAACTCTGTACATATACAAGCTCATTGTACATTGTAATAATTATGAAGTTGAAAAATTACTAAATACAGAAGTATTTGCAAATCACTTTCCTACTAGGTAGAATGAGAATATATAGTTATGGGTTTTGGTGTGTGTATATATCTCAGAGAATATACTTATGCACACCAAGTATATATTTATATTGAAACAGGAGCACATTGCTATACCAATGCCAGTTGGAGACAGCTCAAAGGGTACTGGATATCTAAGGATTCACTGTCACTTTGTAGAAGCCATGTTTTCCCAATCTATTCCCAGGTCTTATCAGGAAAGTTCACTGAAGTATTACCCAGACAGCTGCTGTTACTCCATTCTGGAAGGACTCTGCTGTCCAATTACTAAACACGGAAGAGATACTATTTGACAGGTTCTTGTTTGCAGAAATCTTAACAAGCTAACATCCAACCCAGTGATGGGAAGGATCTAGACTAGATCACAGAAAGTTGAAATACTTTGTATTGTTACTGTACACCGGCAAATCCAGGCACTTAACGCTATCAGTATTTCTATTCTCAGCTGTTCTAGAACTATGGGTGAAAGCTTATCTTTTTCATAATCAAAAACAAACTTTCCCTAGACCTCAGTAGGATAGGGCATAATCTTACATTCTAACGGTACTGTATTTTAATGATCTCAGGAATTTTAAATGTTTGTCAAAGTGCTTACTTTAAGAGAACCATTCGGATATTTATAATAGCTTGACTAGACTTCAGAGCCAACAGATGATAAAATTCTCTACAAGATAAAGGCACAATATTTACAGGTACTCTTACCACTGCAGCTTTAGATAAGATAAACCCACTACCATCTTTGAAATTAAATTGTTAAGAATTATAGTAATAATCTCTCATAAAAAAGTAGATATGCTTGTGCATTGAGTACTCTTGATTCTGGAACCATCTGAACATGGGCATCACTAACATACACCCACTGTCCTCCTGATGCTCCCATGGCTTCTTTTAAACCTGAAATGCAGAAGCAAAAGAAGTTGTTTCTTGTCTTTCAAGTCATCATCAAACACATACACTGGCTTATTTCAAATAGCAAGAGAAGCTTCTAACCCCCAAGCATTCATTTTATTTCAAAAGCTGACCAGTGTGAAATTAAGAACACAAAAACATCTAATCTGTTCCAATAATCACTGCAAGACAACCATAAAGCTGAAGGAAACTTTGGTTTTAGAAATAATGTAGAAGGTTGTCTTTCTGGGAAATTAACTTCAAAAGCAAAGTGATACCACACAGGATAGACGGGATAATGCTTGGTTCTCACTCTTCCCCAAGAAGGGAAATAGTAAATATATTTACTTAACTTGGTCAGCTTAACATATTCTTGCCCCAACAAATCTTTCTCTACCAGATTCTATCTTGGAATCTTATTTCATTCTGCATATCCAAGAAAATATTAATAAGAACTAGTGAGCTGTTCTCAAAATACCAATAAGAAACCCTACACCAAACCTTGTATCCTTCATGAAAAAGCTTCTTCCTGTTCACATTAATCCAAAGGATTCCAGTTTAAGCACAAAAAAATTTCTAATCCTAAAATACATAATAAGCCCAAATATTTGGAAAGTTCAATTTAATGTAATGTCATGGATTTGATTCTTGTACTAAAATATTTTCAAATACCAAATATGCCAAATAATTACATTTTACCAGGCACAACTATTCATCTGGGCTTTTGTTATTTTGACTAGGAAAGAGAGTTTTCTATAAATTGTCTGTTTAATAACTGAATCAAAATGCCATTATTCACTCAGCTCTATGTGGAATTAGTAGCAGAAGTAGGTTATGTACTGGGTGCAACAAAAGAAGAATAATTCATAGAATCATAGGTTGGTTTGGATTGGAAGGGGCCTTAGAGATCATCTAGTTCCAACACCCCTGCCAAGGGCAGGGACACCTTCCACTAGACCAGGTTGCTCAGAGCTCCACCCAGCCTGGCCTTGAACACTTTCAGGGATGGGGTTTCTATGACTTCTCTAAACATCACAGAATAGTCTGAGCTAAAAAATTATTTGCTGTAAATCCTTGCGGACAGTGGTTGTTTTTGGTTTTACAGAGAGAGAAAGGAGGCTATGTTTGTACATACCCAAAACATTTTTAGTGGTAGAAATATGCTCCAGTAATTTCTTGGAGGATGTCCTGACTTTCACGTACGCCGCGTAGTGACCACCTCTCATTGACCCGCTGTGCTCCACTATTCCATAAAGACTGTAGAGCACTCTTGCACCATCCGTAACATTCTGCATTCCCAGAAACACAGAAAACAAAGGTCAATTATTTCACAATGAATTTTACAGGCATCTTAACTAGCTATCAACAGTATTACTTCAGAAGAAGAAAACAGACATCTACAGCATTTCCAGTGGTGAAATACATCTATTACAAATATGCCGTAATCTTATTAATTGAATTTTGTTATATTTTGCAATAATACTTGTCCTTACTGCTGTTAGATGCACTAACACCACCAGGGCACCATAGCTTAACTAATACTAGTTAACAACTGTGATATTCTTGATGTGCATGGAATTGCAAATAGTTACAATTTTGATCTCAAGACACTATGCGAAAAATTTACTCTATAATGTCCCTAGAAAAGGAAGGAATCATCATCATCAGTCCAGTTTTACTTGTGGTCAGACAACTCCTAAAGTACAATAAAAACAAAGATTTGAAATGGGTACCTTGCAAGATGCAGCACAAAACGGTGCTAAATCTAAAATCAGTGGGAAATCCACATGCCTGTTTACTTTACGTAGACTCAAACCAGCCTTCAAAAGGAAAAAAAGAATAAAAAGATTGTAAAATGTATATTTTTACTAGGAGGCTTTTTAAAGTTAAGGTGTACCACTGTACTATTAAAATTAACCAAATCCAAGAGTAAGACTGTAACTGATTTAAACATTCTCTGCTACACATAAGCATGATGGACACCTTTTCCTGGAGGTGTTACAACAATCACAAAAACACCAGCATGTTTCAAACAGTGGTTCTACCAGGTATCCTTATAAAAAGACAGTATCACTATGCAGAACAACACTTAAAGAACTGGTTGTCTACCAGCGTGGCAGAGGAATGTACAAGAGGGCTTTAGCCTCTTACCTGGTGGAATCTTTTCAGGTGGAGAATAAGAATAGCAGGAACTGAAGAAATCAAAAGCTGTTTCCGAGCATTTGTGTAGACACCTTCCATTTTCTTTTCTGTATTTATGAGCATCAAAATAATTTGTAAAGTGAAGGCAGTTACATGGCATTTTTGAAGTATTTTTTAAACATCTGACAGGATAGATCTATGTAGTGACAATTCTGTACTTGTTATATAAAAGACAAGGGAAATTTTATAGAGTAGAAGAAAAATATTTTTTCATTTTTCTAGTTATTAATAACCATAATCTGCCAAATCTGAGCATTATTTTAGCCAGTCTTGTGCGAATCAGATCAAAAGTTGGAAGCCTAGGTCAGCTTGCACACTGAGACACCTACATTGTCTGTTACTACAGCAACCGACTCTTCTGTTAAAACCTGAAATATACGGATGATCCCTGGACAAAAACTGGAAGGCATGGGTGCGTATCTTTAGCTTAAGCACACAGGATTGGGATATGTAGACTCCAGTCCCCCTATGGTACAGCGACACTGAACACAGGGCTCTTACCAACAGCAGCTCAGGGGTTTGCTCCTCAGTAAAAATGAACATGCTATCAGCATTTATTTCTGCTGAAAAGATTAATTAATTTACTAGTCTTATGCATGTTTAAAGGGAAATATTTCATTTGAGGTAAAATGGAGCATTTAATGTAAAAGCAACTTCTTACATATTTTGTTTTAGAAGGAAAAAATAAATAATGATTAATTGTAAATTAATGTTCCTTTTCCACATTTCATGGTGCCCATGGAACCAAAGTAATGTTTATATAGCACTTGCAGTCCGATCATGATAATGATTATAAAATACTATGTTTAGATTAATTTTTCTGATTTTACTGTGCTTAACTTGTATCTCTACAGATATCTATAAATGCAGAGCAAATGGGCAAATTTTTGTTACTATAAAACCTCTCTTTATATTTTATTTACAAATAATCACAAGAGCTTAATTTTTTATCCTTCTGAATGTTTATACATTAAAAAAATAATCCTCCAGTTTTTTGAAAAAGTTTATTTTTCATTAAATTGTTTTTCTTACTCAGTGAACTCTAATGGTCTGCTTGGGCTATACAAACATCAAGGAAAACATTGTCACGAGAAGGTAGTTGTCTCTCATCTCCATTCTTACAAATCTTTGGAAGTTTTTTTTTCCCCTCTTCATAACAAGTGTCTTTTTTTGCCCCTTTTCCATACTTAGTAACCTTACTTCCCTGAGTATATAAGCTACTGGGGCTGAATATTACAGCACTTATTTCAGAGCTTCAAGGATTGTAAGGAACAGAAACAGCAGTAAAGATTAGTATAAGGCAATGCACATATTCAGTTTATGGTCATCTTTAAATTCCTAATCCTGGATAGAAATAAAGATGCAAAATAAATTTTACATTACATCTATGATTATGTTCTAATACAAAATTTAGTCCTGTTGCCATTGCCTGATGAAGTTTTGAGTTGTTACAAGGAAGTTCTGCTTGGGGAGACGTTTTATATTTAGCCACAAAGTGGGGAGGCCTGTGCTGGAGCAATGGAACAGCAGCCAGCGCACAGGTTTTGGCAGGAAATGCTGGAAATTGTCCAGAAAGGTACAAGCACTTTACCTGTGGAGTTGGTTTTCTTCTGATACTTCTGTTTCCTTTCTGTGCAGCTCTCACATAAAAGCTTGTTGTTCCCCATTAAGAGCTCTACAGAGGTGAACTGGTAAAGGCAGGACTGAACAGAACATTCCTTTGAGCTAGTTATGTAGCTTTGGGAAAGCGTCTGGAAAGCATTTTGAGGGGTTTGGGATAGTGAAGATTTGTCTACTGAGAACATGGAATTATTTGATAAACCTAACACTGGATCCCCACGGCTCGATTTTTTATCTTCATTTATTGGGTCACAGAAGCCAAGTTTGGATATGGCACTGGAAATCACCTCTTCATTACCGTCACTTGGCATGTTGTGTGGCATTTTAACATTTACGTGATTGACATGCAAACCAGACGTGTGGCTGGATGGGCTCAAAGTTGTTTGCTTAGAAGCACTTTCGCTTTCTGAGGCTTCACTGTCAGCGTCAAAGCTGCTTTCAGAGCGGCTGGCTTCCTTCTCACTGCCCTCCGTCTGACTGCCATTGACAGCAGAGTCAGCAGTTGTGTCTTTGGAGTACAGGACACCAGAGCTACCTTCCAGCTCAAGCTTTTTGGTTTTCTCCTGCATGATAACAGGACTTCTTTCTTCTTCCTTCGAGGAAGCTTTTCTGGCAAGCCGTCTCTCCTGGTTCAATTGGTTCTGTAAATTATGGCACTATTATTTCAGTAATAAAAGTAATTCATTCAGAAAACAGATTTGTAATCTAATATATCTTTTGAAACATGACAATTTCAAAGCAAATTATTGGGGCTTTATATTGTTTTATATGCTCCATCTCTCCCATGTTTAAGCTAGTCGAATTCCCTAAGATCTTTTTAAACTGATTTAGGATTAGAAACCTACATCCCACTCAGCTAAGAGCATTATACTTACTGTGAGATCAATACTTCCCACAACTAATAACTCTCATTTTGTGACAGCTGTGGATGGCACGTTTGAAGTGGTATTCACTTAACTAACCTAAAAAAGGTTCTCAAGTTTAAGCTAGTCCCCTGGCCTCCCATCAGAGGCCTTAGTCGACGAGAGGCTCCAGAAGAAAATTCAACTCACTTTGTAGGCATTGTCATAGAATTAACTAAAGCATCCCTTGTAGGATGTTTGCTAATTTGTATATTACCTGAAGTTGATTTTTTTTAAAAACAAAATTGCAAGAAGAAAGAAAAAGGTTGCTGCCAGAGAAAACTACTCCTTGAGATAAAAAGTGATTTAGATAAAAAGTGTTCATGATTCTTTTCTTTCCTTCTTTTGTTTGGCTACTTTCCAACAGAAATTAGCAACTTTCCTTCCCCTTTGTTTTTTCCTTTATTTCAATTGGATGAAAATTCCAGTGGTGCTAGCGGGAATCCTTCCACTCACCTCAGTAGTTTAAGCTGTAGGCCTTTTCTCCTACAACAATCAGTTTCTGCACTACTTCTTTCCATCCTTTCCTTTGTTTATACCACATGTCCTTTTTCTACTTCTGTCTCATTCTCTTCTCTTAGAAGGATTTTATATAGTCATTCTGTTGTATTTCTTCTTCATATGTATTTAATGTGTTACGACCTGATTAAGAAGAGTTTTTATGGTTCCCAACCAGGCACAGACCCTTGCAATAGTCCCAAAATCAACAAGAATTGAAACTTTTTTTTTCTTTACAAAGGAAACCCTGTAACTGAAAACTAAATGGTTACCAATGACTGTCATTTCTCATGCTTCTAATAATGATCTCAATATTTTAAAACAAGTTTATGTCAACAGCACATATACAAAAAACCCCCCATTCATAGGTATCAAAATTCCCTAGAAATTCTCAGTTGCCCAAGAAACTTCAGAATAAACTCAAAATTACTGGTTAGTGTATTTAAGTTCTTACCTTATCTTTCGTTAAAGTGTGTTTCTTGACAATTTTGGGTTGGTTAGTCAGTGTACTGATAGAAGAACAGTTATACTGACCAAGATCTGCCTCCTGTACACTTTTACCTTTACCTGTTCTTCCCAAAGGCACAGGTTTTGCAACCTAAGAAATTAGACAGGAAATTAGGAAAGGCACTATGTCAATTTTGTATTCCTTTGCAACCTACAGAAAAGATGAATGTAGGTCGAGTTTTTTTCCTTTACTTTAGAAAACAGACCTGCATTAACTAGCCTTCAAACTTTTTTTATCATAAACTCACTGTCAAAGTCTTTGAAGGATCAACTGAAAGGCAGAAGGAATAGGAATGATACAAAATTCCTGTACATAATGCAACACAAAATAATCTATTATTTTTATACAGACATGCGTAGCTGTATGAGATGTGACTTAACCAAAGGGGACACGGCTCCCATAAGTCAGTCTCTGGTGTATCCAACCACCTTATGCCATGGTGAAGGAGCTGCCACACCCCCTCCATCATGTTACTGGCAGCAGTGTGTCTGAGCTGTTGAGGAGAGCAACAACCATAAAGCAATGCCCATCCTCAAGTAAGTGCAGCACCTGCCAAACACCCACAGAAATGGCTCCCACAGAGAGCCCACAAAGTTCCCGTTGTTACACATGGGAGCCAGGAAGCACAAGAGCCCAGATACACAAAATGCTCTTAGAGCTTTAACTCCCGCAGGCATCTGCACTCAATGCACTGACAAAGATGGAGAATTTGTTATGAGCAAAACTCCTGTTTGGAGAAGAATACATTTTATACAGGAATAAATACTACATTAAGTACTCTCCCTTAAATATATATGAATATATGCAGAATGGGGGAAAAACCCCTCCCAACCCACCCCCACTTTGTCAAATGAAAACCCCAAGTCCTGCAAAATCAGAGTATATGCCTTCAAAGGAACGCAGCTAATGGAGGCATTCTGTGAAATGCTGAAAATACCAGAATAAATATATTCTAATATCCATTTTTACAGTGTCTCATCCTGTAGGTAAACTCCAGCCCAAGAGACTCCAGTTCTCTACATGCAAACCAACAGATGAGAATCTAACTTGCTGAACCTCCAAAAAAATGTTTATAATCATTCTATTCATAGAAGTATATTCTACTAAAGTAAGTTAATCTCAGACCTATATATTCTGTAAATTACTATGGTGATTTGGTCCAAGTTTGGACTAATTTAAAAATACATGCACTTAAAATACTGTACGTCTATTAATACAAAAAAAATCCTACAATGAACAGATGTATGACAGTACATGTATTTATGGACAAGGTTACATTTTTAGGCTTGAAATCAAAACTTTGTGTAAATACATAAATATCTTCACAAAGCTATGTAGAAACAATACTGGAAGCAATAGTTACTTATTACGTATTCTGTTTCTTACCCTTTCCTCTATTATAGGAAGTGAAAGATCAATGAAAGGTTCTTTTACTGTCGAAATCTTGAAGAAAAAGAGAAAATGCATTTAAACGCAAAGAATATTGTACAGACGTAGTACATAGCTCCCTTTATTTCATCAATTTATTAGCAGTAACTATACAAGAAGTTAATCAGTTACAAGATGTATCAAACTACAATGAAGAACTTCCCATTTACTTTTTTAAAAATTTTTTACGTTAGCTTTAATTTTCTTTCTAACCCTGCACAAAATTTCAGCATACAGAGACAAAGGGCAAGGCCATTCACGTAGGCATGAACTGGACACAGAAGCAGTTTGGTGCTCAGTTTCTCTAAGCTTCAGACAGATTTTCAAGTCATGTGGGCCTTTGTGGTATAACTTTGCAGAAAGCTACCTTTTAGAGTTTCCTGACTGTGGACTCTTCTGCACAGGCGTTTGACCTCATACACTGTTACGCAGCAGGGACTGGTTAATGACAGTTAAGTGACAGGTTCTAACCTCATGCCTCAGATAAGATTAAGTCAGTATTACTGGTCACAGCTAAAAGCTTTGTTAGATTTTTTTTCACACTGTAATATACTCTAGTAGTGTTAAAATAGATCCAATTACTGGGGAAAAGGGAATTAAAAAAAACCCCAGCCTTCTTTTTTGTACCGCGGTTTTATTTTGCCATCTATAAGCTGGAAATATCTTTCGAAGCATACCTAAAGACAATCTCTTCCAGCACTTTCCATCTGCCTTTATCACTAACCTCCTTAAGCTCTCTCCCTTGCTGTCCTCAGTCCTTCCAAAACTGATTTATCTTACCTCTGGAAAGACTGTGAAAAACAAAACCTTAAAAAAAACCCAACAGTAAAAATCATGTTGAACATGTAAGTCACTGAACAGAGTCATGCCCTCAATTACTGTCACTGTGTCCCTTCTCTTGCATTTGTGACCCTGTCTGCCACCTGGAACATTTGATATGGACTGCAGGCTTATTTTTACCTGTTGTGCGAGGGAATCAGGATGGTTTAGGTTCCAGTAAAGCAATAAATGAGATAAAAAGCATTTCAACTATGGTGACTGACTGTCTGAGGGGCGATGTTCAAACAGGGGTTCCTCTAAAGTGTCAGTTTGCATGAACAAACATGAATCAAAAATATCTTGCCAGTGCAGGCAAAGGAAAACGAATGCTAAACTCTTCCTCAAAGAGCTACAGCTAGCAAATTCCCAAGTCCTGTGCAGGCAGAATATAAGAATCCAGCAAAAATAAACGACACATGCAAAATACATACAAACCTCTATTTTTATATAGTCAAAGTTCTTCATTGATACTAGTAGCACATTGAAGTGTAATCTGCACATCACACACAGGTAAGTTTACCTGGCACTGCAGGACTGTGCTTAATTTTTCAGATTGATTAACTTACTTAATCTCTATAATATGAAATAGAATGTTTTAAACCAAACACAAATATAACATTCAATTAGAAAAGTCATGCAAATAAGATTTTACTCTTTCAAACTTAAAAGAAAATTATAAGGAACATGGAAAGCATTTATGATGAAATGTCAGTAATATTAATTATGAAAGGAATATGCTGTTCATTGGGGTTATTATGTTAATTATAAAACATACTTCAAGAAAAAGAAATAATTTTAGCATTTCCCCACTCATACTAATTCAAATTAAGTAATGCCCAATTTTCAGGTATATCCCAGAAGTGCAGGCAGGAGGATTTATGTGTTAAGACAGGCAGGTGTTGTAAAAATATCAAGTAACATTGGGGTATAGCACATATGATTATGGAATTTGGAACCTCCAGCCTTAAGTCAGATGTAAAATCAAGCCCAGTACTTGAATCCTTTTTCAATTCAAAGGACCCCTCTTCTTAGGTTTGGGAGGATAATGCTTTTAAGAAGGAATAAATCATTTCAAATTAAAAACTTTCAATAAAGTCTTGTTTTTACAAACAAACAAACAAGTATAAAATTGGCAACACAATTTTATACTTTCAAGACAACATAATCAAACCAGTATGTGATCTATTCCACATCAAACCAAATTCCAGAATACCTACATTTTCACATTCCTCACACATGACAGTGCTAGTCAATTCACCAACAAAGATCCTATCTATGAAGTTCATCTTCACACCCTCTCTTCCATATGCTGAAAAAACATTGCCTTTTTTAAATGTGAAAAATAACAGATCCAATGCCACACTATAAGTACAAAAAAATTCTTTCCAAGATATATTATGAAAGCACAATTTTTAAACATATTCAAGATGTTTAGAACACAATACAGTAGCTAATTCATCAAATACTGTGTTATGTCAACATTTAAAAATATTTTAGTGAGAAGGTTCCCCTTTATCCTTCCCTTCCCAACCTAATGTAACAGAATAATAAAACTGTATCGCTCAAGAAGAAACCTTTTAAATAAACTCTGTTTCCCCTTCATACATACTGTTGTATTCCCTTGATATAGAGACTGGGGTAGCAGACAGGTTGACACCCTTTCCAAATGTTTTTTTAACTATAAAACTAAAAACTTAAACAAAAGCCTGTTATAATAGACCTCTATGCCTTATCTTTTGCAGATTTGGGAAGGGTGACTTTAAAAACATCTTAATCACTGAGACTTTAATTAAAAAAAAAATCCCCCAAATTAGAACTACTGAATAAGCAAACACACACAAAAAGATTAAAACCTCGTTTTGAACAAAAACATGCCTTCTTTACTTTGTAGCTGCATTTAGACTCCTCAAAGTATCAGTCAAGTGACAGAAATCAGTTTCTTTATGGGAAGTGGCCTCTCTGAGTGACACAGTAATTATGACTGTATAACAAATATGAAGCAGCCTATTTTAGAAAAAAAATTAAATTCTACCTATCATTAAAAGATGCATTATTAATAGCATGGGAGCCTTTATCCTGGATACAAAGATGCAAGTCGGCACATACTAAACTGTCTATACTTTAGGTACACACTAGGAGGCACTAAAGTAACACAGAATAAAAGTCTGGTAACTGCAGCACTTCGGGACTGCTGTTTGCAATAAGCAGTTCTGAAGAAAATACTATTTAAAGACTTGTGCGTTTTTAAAAGTTTTCAATAAAGAGTTGCATACCTTTGACTTTTCTTCTAGTTTCTTCATCTGCTGTCTTAGTGGTTGGGTTATTAAATGCTTTTAAGATACCAGTTTGTATACGCTGTAAGTAAAAAAAAAAAAAATTAACAAATATTTTAAGAGTAAGCATTCTAAAAACTAGTCATATATTATTGGATTTTATCTTGTATTATTTGAATTAGATAATCATGATTTAATATTGTAAAATTACTGTTGTTATTCACTAACAATGTCAAAACTACATGAGCTTAACTTTAGTAGGTAACCATCCAAAAAACTTCCTTGCCTTAAAAAGGGAACTATTGTAGGGCCCTTGATAGGTTATCAAGAAACAATGGAATTTTCAGTGAACAAATATTGTCCATTTCTTCCACCACTGAAGAGAAAAAATATATGGAAGAATGGACAATTACTGATGACTAGGACACAAAATACTTGAAGGCAGCTAAAGATCTTTTAACAGTCAGACTTCAGTGACTGTGTTTGGGTAGTATTTTTATTACTTCTCATTATTTTCTAACACTGCACATTCCAGAGTTATGTTAGAAAACCTTACAAGAGCCAGAAAACTTCCAATGAATCCATATACATGTTACCAATGTTTGCTCCAAAAAAAATCCTAAAAACTACATTTTTGAAAGGAGGATCAGAAAGAAGCAACTTCATAAATGATGGGCTGTAGCTGCCCCTCCAGACTGGGGTACTTCCCCCTGCTCTTTCTCAGCTGCCCTGGGGGTGAGGAGATGCTGTACTCCTGTGAGGTGTACCCTGGCAGCAGAACAGCACTGGCTGGTAAGAAAGCCTAACCTGACATGCTGCAGAGAGGGAAGCAGGAGGATGAATCAGGTCCCCTGACAAGGAACAGTGTAGCATGCATGACCCGTGGTTCCCCTTTTCCTGGCAAACATACTGGCTCTCTGATCCACAAACTCTAGGAACATGTATGAGTCTCCCACACTGGTGTGCAAATGACATTTATAATTAAACGTGTCACTGAAGTCACACTTAGAGCAAAGTACCATTCTAAGAGACAAATGGTGATACCAAACTTTCTGCAAGCAACTCAAACCCAATGTCCTAACAGGAAAGGATTAATAAATGCCTCTTGTTTCCAGGCAGCAAAGTACACTTTCAGGCCACAATGTTACAAAAGTGTGAGGATGACAGACAGCCTTGGAGGTTTGGTTTGCAGTTCAGGCACCCATCAGACCAGTCATACTCCGACCTTATGAGTATGTGACCTGGCTTGTGAATTAACTCCCGCTGCCCCGAGCTCAGCTTTGTTCATCTTAAAGCCAACAATATACTAAAAGGATTAATCAATAGGTAATTCATGAAGTTGAGCACCATAAATGGGTTTAGGGCCATAAGCAACCCTTTTGTTGGGATTAGCGCGTTGAACCATTTATTTAGGTCAAAGAAAGACATAGTCTTTGAATGGACAGGGTGCTGTGGACAATGGCAGCAGACATTAATCAATTAGCAGCAGGGTTCAGCCACTTCAGGCCCTGGTGTGAAACCATCTCCAGCCCACATTGCTGGAAACGGCAGACGCTATGTCATCTTTATTGTCGTACTGCCAAGCTTTTAGCTTAAAAATCCACTTGTGTACATACACACTTTCTAACTTTTTTTCACAGGGACAGGAAAAAGTTCAGCACTGGTATCAAATACATGACACAAGACACAGAGAAGAGACAAAAATATAATGTGATTTTTGGTTAGGTCCTATAACTAATGCCATGTTATGTATTTCTTATCAAAACACTTAGGGTTTAAAAACAATCCTGGTAGAGGTAGGGAAGCAAGGATGGCCACGTTCAGCACTCACAGGTGGATGGCAAAGCAGTCAATAACCTTTCAGCAGGGCTGTTCCCTCTTCCAAGCATGAAGTTTAAAAGCAGCTTGAAAGAGGAAGGTCAGTGTCCGTAAGCCCTGCCACAGGGTTCTGGTGGCAAACACGTTGCTGCAGCCAGAGCCCACGTGGCGAGGAGCCCACAGGGGCAGCTGCCAGGCTCCTGCCTGTGTCCGGCCAGCACGGTGGCCAGTGCTCACCACGGGCCCTGTATTTGCTGGTTTTGTGCCATCTACAGACCTGAAACATGGGGTACTTCAAAGAAAACGAGAGAGAAAAGGGGAGAGAACTTTTCTGTTGGTGGCAGAGCACCCCGATGTGATAAAGATGTGTTTGCAGTAATGCATCTGTTAGGGCAGCTGTGGGGTTTAATTGCAGGGCAGGGTGGGACCCACCTCTCCCTGCCTGGTAATAAGGCAGCAGAAATACTGCCCAAAAGGTCACCACGAATTCTCAACATCTTCCATCACTCTTTTGACGTAGCCACTGTAGCTGTCACTGCTCTCTAATAATAAATGGCAAAATTCAAAAGGCAAATATGAATGCGGGTTATCGTAATGATGGCACATCCACCAGTGAAGGAGGAGACTGACTTGAGGGGAAACACAAGCACCTACTGGAAAAGAAGCTTTCCTTCTGCTGCAAAAACGTGACAAGTGTTTTTTTAACTGAAATTACTTGCTTTTGTTGTGTGCCCTGCTCAAGATATAATTTTCTAAAAATTTTCAGTGTCAAGGTTTAATTGTTTCTCCTTGCAAATCAGTTCTGTTTATGATCAAGTATGCTGCTGACAAGACGACAGAATCACCAAATCACAGAATATGCTGAGTTGGAAGGGACGCACAAGGATCATTGAGTCCAACCCTTAGTCTTGCACAGGATCATCCCCAAGAGTCACACCACGTGCCTGAAAGTATCATCCAAACACTTCTTCAACTCTGTCAGTCTTGGTGCTGCGACCACTTCCCTGGGGAGTCTGTTCCAGTGCCCAACCATCCTCTGGGTGAAGAACCTTTTTCTAATGTCCAACCTAAACCTCCCCTGACACAACTTCAGGCCATTCCCTCAGGTTCTGTCACTGGTCACCACAGAGAAGAGATC